>OZ014556.1:23822308-24422308 GCA_963966155.1 Clivina fossor
TTAGAGTATGCCCAAAACAGCATTATATATATACTCAAACGGGCTTCTTTGGAAATACTTACATTCTTAGCTAAAGTAATTTATAAAGACAAAATAATATCATATAGTATTCTTCAGCTACGTTTGTAATTGCGCAATATTAAATGAATGATTCTGAACGACATACGTAATTGTAGAAGTCTTATTTCCTACAGAAGTTATTGGACCTGTTTATAACATTAGGTACGTCTTAACTCTGTTCAGGAAATAATATTCTAAACTTCCAATCTACTTCGTTAACACTGGTATAATGTTTCGTATCGCTGCACTCTTGATGTACCGTTTGGCTTGCATTGAATATAAAACGAACTAAAACATTTCTGAACTTCATGTTAACGGAATATTATTGCGCAATCATAATCTTAACTCAAGAATACATAAACTTTTTATGTTGAAAAATGTTATAACATACCTGGTCATGTAATGTATCTCTTCTTAAAAATTTCATTGGTTCTAAGTGAGAATGAAATAGATCTACTACTGTTAGAGGTTTCTTTAGTAAATATTCTGTAAAAAAAATAATACAAATTAGTACACATCTTTTTGGGTTAAGAGATATTTTGTCTTTTTCTAGTACATAAAATTCTTCTTTTGACAGAAAAAGAGAAAAATAATTATAGTTGTAAGCCTTTTGAAATGTGAGCAAAATTATAGCATAAGTAACTCCGATATATTATGATAAATTCACAACATAAATTTTATATTTCAATTGAAAATAATATATGTTTCATTTATATAATTATTTGTTTTATATATCAAAATATTTCCAGACAAATACTAAAAATTTAAGCTACTAAAAAAAGACAGAATATCTCGTAACATTCCAAGTCTTACGAGAGCTCACAAAATTCAAACGTAACAAAGATATATCTACAAATTCTCAATTAAAAAATTTCTAGTTTCCAAAGTAATATCTTTTTCAAATTACATTACTTATAATATAGAATATTTTGAGTGAATGGTTTACGCCGCAACTAAATTGTCAAATACTTTCAAAACAAATCACTGATTTGATTAATTGATTATAAGAAAAAACTACTTACCTATAATATATCCCATCGTAACGTCATCAGGAAGTCGAATTTTTTCACCCGTACGTATAAATCCTCCTCGACTGTAACAATAAAAAAAAACCCACTGATTAACACTAAACATAAATAAACCTAGTAAATATATCCACGTTCTACATAAAACGATGTTAAATTCATAAATTTTATATATAAAATGTAAAAAACTGTATCTAGATAGTAATCTATTAATATATAACTAATTTACATTCATATTCCTAGATTAAATATGTAAATATAAATGTCAGCAATGAGTTACACTTATAAATTATAACCGAGATGATAAAAGTAAAATTCTTATGTAAACAAGAAAAATTCAAAATCTGCATTAATATAGGAAACAGACATAACATTAAATTCGCCTACACAAACAACTTAACTTCGTATTTTACAATCAGATCTGATTTTATTTTAATTTTATAACCAGCGATAAAAAGTTTTCCAGTTTTTATTCTTTCTCATAATTACTAGGATTTGTATCCTACGCTTATCTTTTTTTTACAAAATTACTTAAATTTATTATCTGACAATATAAAACAGAAATTTAAAATATTTAAAAACTTATACGCAATAAATCTTTATACATGGACAAAAGTCCAGTTTTGTGTGCACAGTTTAGATGGTGGTAAAATTGCATAAAATATTAGGTAATATATTGTTGTAAATCTATGTTTTTCTAATGGAAATAAAAAATTTAATAACAATATAGCTTTGTATGAAATTAGTTAATATTTAGTTTAAAAATGAAACTAAATTTGAATTAAAAATTATGAATAATTTTACAATTACATACATATATTCTAGAAAAACATTGGCTTGGTTTTAAAATTAATTTTAACTGATACCGGTTTTAAGACAACGTAACTGTCATTAGAGCAGGACTAAACAAATAAGCTAAAACACCCAAAAACTGAGCTTGTAATATTAGCCATTATATTATATTTTATACAAAGCTTTCAAAATACTATTACTATTAAATTTTTTATTTCTATTGGAAAATTAAAAAATTTAATAGTAATAGTATTTTGAAAGCATTGTATAAAATATAATATAATGGCTGATATTACAAGCTCGGTTTTTGGGTGTTTTAGCTCATTTGTTTAGTCCGTTTACTTTTGAGTTAAAAGTAAAAATCTAAGATCTAAAGTAAAAAAAAAATTCAGTGTACACAATCACGCCACGCACCCATAAGGTGCATAAATACAAAAACTTTGTATTCATTCAAGCAGAAATTAGTTTTGCTTCATACACATTCAAGATACATTTCATATAAAAGCTCATTTATTCTTCTGCAATTAATAAGTTTAATATTATTGTTGATAAAATTACATTACATATGTGCATATAAAATTTTATCTAATAGTATAATATAAAATATAAACAGTATCTATATAAATGTACATTTCGCTAAATTACATTATATGAGTCGTATAAAATTAAATTTTATTATTATTCGAGTAAACACAACACAACAAAATAGAAAATACGTCATCCATCAAAGTCAAGTGTGTAAGCGCAAAATGGAGACTTTATATTCGAACATAAAACTTTAGATATACCCTATCGTTATTTGCTCACATGGCGTATAAAAGAACACTGTGTAATTATCATAGAACTAAAGAAGTAGATATCACATACTGTATTTTTCCCAATGTATAGAAAAAGAGTAAAGAATATCTGAAGAGAAATAAATCTATTTGAAATAGAACAAGATTAGAAGTATATGGGTAAACCCATATATAGTCCACTTTGACATTATTACAAAAATGATAAGAAATAGGAATAAAAAAAATTTTCACCGAAAGTTGGCAACATTGTATTTTGCTAATATATAATATTATAGGCGCTAATGGTATTTTCTGTAAAAATTTCATTAAAATGGGATAAATAATGCGTGCATAACAAATTTTTAGAAAATTATTAATTTTTTTTTTTCGGAAAGTTGGCAACATCGTATTTTAATAAAAATATAATTTATGTGGGCACTAGGAGAAACTTTTCTGAAAATTTGATCAAAATCGGATAAATAATGTAGCCACAATGAATTTTTTAAAACTTTAGTAATTTTTTTCTCGAAAAGTTGGCATCACTGGAAAAAACCAAAACCACATGACCATCTTGGGCACTAGACAAATTTATCCTGAAAATTTCATTAAAATCGGTTGAACCGTCTAGGAGGAGTTGCGGCCACAAAATTTTGACTTACGACCGAGCGAGCGAGCTGACGACGCACATCCATACACCCACATAAACTAAGTTCAGATTCGTCATCTAGAGGCTATATGAAGGATTTCTATACAATTTTTTTTTTTTTTGAAAATGTTACAAACACCGTACCAAACGCTAGACCACTTTTTCCTTGCAGTCAAAGTGGTAAAAAGACTTTTACAACTATATACATTTTACAGCTTACACACAGAAAAAAAACTATGGACATTATATGGATTACAAGAAAGTGAGTTAATAAAAACGTGTTAAAAAATATACCAGTCAGTTTTCGGGCCATATAATATTAGAGGTAACTGTTTATCACCGTATTTTACTTGTTCTAAATAGTTTTATGCGATATCTACTTCTTCGGTTCTATGGTGATTACATGTAAAATATTCACTTTTATATCATTCTCTAGGTGCTTTGAACAGGAACATTGCAAGCACATTAAAACCATGAGGGCTAGTTTTAATTATCGTCGTTTTAACTCAAAGATAGTGTACACTGCGTTATAGCAGAACCGTTTTATTAAACGCCCATTTAGTTGCTTTTAACATTATGCAAATTTGTCGAGCTGTGAGACCGGTACACGAGCATTTCAAACTTAATTGCTAGAAAATTAAATTACTGCAAAAAAATATGTATTCACATTTTTGTTTTATTTTCAGAAAATACTTATTTTAAATATTGAGATTTCTATTTGATAAAATATATACGATTTTTGGTAGAATTTTTCTAGTATATACTTATATTGAAAAAGTCAATACTAAAGTTCACGAAACATTGTTAAATGCTAATTTGGAGTGAATATGTATTTAAAAAAAAAATGATTATCATTTTTTCATATTTCTTCACATAAAAACAAGAAATATGTTAATCCGTAATTTGAATTATATAAAAAAATAAACACAATAACAATCTTTGTACAAAATTGACATTTTATTTTATGAAACTGACGCACATTGTCTCAATGTATTGAATCTAACAAAAACCATGAAGATACTGAAGATGGCTGCCCGTTAAGGAGCCGAAACGTCTATAAAAAACATTTTTATTATAAAAATTAAACAAACAAATACTACCAAGAGGAAGATATTTGTTTTTTATTAAACTGTTTCTGTCACAGTCCTTCAAAAGAATATTTTCAGAAAATACTTATTTTAAATACTGCGATTTCTATTTGATAAAATATATACGATTTTTGGTAGAATTTTTCTAGAATATACTTATATAGAAAAAGTCAATACTAAGGTTCGCAAATCATTGTTAAATGCTAATTCAACCAATTTATTAACTTACCAACTGACTTGAAGTGAATATGTATTAAAAAAACTGATTTTCATTTTTTTTTTAACAGGAAAAATTATCGTAAAATTTGTTCAACTTTCATAAAACAAAATCATTTCTTTTCATTCAAAATTAACCTTTAAAATTTTCTCTGATTTAAAAACATATTATATCAAAATATCAAATAAAACGATAATATATCAACGAAAATTAAATTAAATTTGAAGTAGATGGATAAAAAGACCCGTTAGCATTTTTTAACATGTAAAAATGGAAACAAACCATTCTTAAATGTTGTTCCAAAGTCAATATATATATATATATATATATATATATATATATATATATATATATATATATATATATATATTGTTACAGTGTTTCACGTTTACATTTTTTATCTTTTCTTTTACGTTTTCGCACTGCACGTATACACATTCGTCTTCGAAAGAAATACAAGCACAGAGTTGGATTATGGAATTATCTGATTGTTCTTTTTTCAAACACAAATAAACTGATGTGTTTTATATATTTACAAATCTCATTAAAAATTACGGGCAATAAGTCATTTATCAATTAATTTTTTATTTTTATTTTATATAATCATAGGGATGTAATACAAATTCTTTTCTTTCCGTCAGACGTTTTTATCTAGACAAGAAAGTTTCACTTCATCCACATTCATGATATATTTTTATCTTACAAAAAAAAACAAAATTTCTATTCTATACACCTAAATAAGCCAGTATTTTTACATGGTCAGCTAGATCTCTTTATAAATCTTTATAAATCAAAAAATCTTCATCAAATCATAGTATTTATAAAAGATAAATCAGTTACAAAGAAAACTTTTAAATTATAATAAAAGATTCAAACAAAATATTGTTTATCGAGAAATTTATCAATGGGAAAGAACAAGACCAATAAATAATATAAATAAAGTAATCATAATTATTTTTGTTAAGAATAATTAGCAAAGATCAAATGGAAATAAATATCGGATAATAAGAGCCTAAAATTCGACAGATAATTGAATTAATATTGCATTGTTTATTTTTGTTATTATATTATTTATGTTTATTAGAATTAATACTGATACTGATTTTGTATCAGTTTTCCTGATGAAGGACGGACATTGAGTTCGTCGAAACGTCGATTATCAATAAATATTAATATAGAACTTAAACTTAAAGCCATTTTATTTTATGGACTATATATATATATATATATAAAAGGAAAATAAATGATGGGTTTGGCAGCCAAAAGTGTTAATAAAAATCAACAACTCATTTGATATTCACCGAGCTTTCGGCACCAATTTGTGCCTTCTTCAAGGGTTGTCTGCAACAACCAAGGACTTTATTAAAAAAAATATTTTAAAAATACAAATTATCATTGTTATAGTTAGAGTAATGAGTATGTGTTCAACAAATAAATAATTAAACATTAAGATATATATATATTAATTATTTATTTGTTGAACACATACTCATTACTCTAACTATAACAATGATAATTTGTATTTAAAAAAAATTTTTTTTAATAAAGTCCTTGGTTGTTGCGGACAACCCTTGAAGAAGGCACAAATTGGTGCCGAAAGCTCGGTGAATATCAAATGAGTTGTTGATTTTTATTAACACTTCCCCATCATTTATTTTCCTTTTTGCATATCTTCCAGCCATTAAAACATTTTCACTATATATATATATATTCTGTGGTTAATTTAATATGATAAAACATAAAAATCGTGATCGAACTACAAGTTGGAGTCGAAATCGGAGTCTGAATCAAATAAAAAAAAATTGAAGTTTGAGTCGGATTCTACCGATATTTTTGTCAGCTAAATACTCCTTGATAAAACTGTATTGACACAGCTAAATATTAAATCTTTAAAACAGACGGATTATTGTCGGAATAAGTAATAAAATTTTTATATATCCGCATCTGTGTCCAACTATAAAACCCATAAACAATTGATCCTCACATCCCATCTGAATACTAAAAAAAACCGCAAGAAAACGATAGAAGCAACGCGCAGAACGGAAAAAAGAGAAGCAGCCTGCACGAACATCATATATATATATATATATATATATATATATATATATATATATATATATATATATATATACATATATAAACGCGTGCATCTATGTAAATAAAACCGCTCGTTGAATACGTGATACGCAATGTGAATCAATTTTCCTATCGGAATGAAACTTTTTATCGCTTCTAAACGGGAGAGCGTAGCACTGCCACGTGTATACAGACAGGCCACCAGCTGACCAACGATTTGAAGGGAGTTATCATCATTATTTATAGATTTTTTAAAAGTGTCTCTTATTGTAGATCAGCAAATTCTTCTGTTTAATGTTATCAATTGCAATTTCTTTTAGTTAAAATCAGATAACTCTGCTATTGCTCAACATGCGTAAAGCTTGAATTACATTATACTTTTTTCGTCTAGATTCATACTAGGTTTCTAGTTCAAGTTTCGTTCAAGTACAGATAGTCAGTTCTAGTATAATGTAAATCAGAATTTTGCATCCAAGTTTCTTTCAAGTTTCCTAGTATAGAAATATACAACATGCTCTATTTTCCTATTCAAGTTTCATACTAGATACATTATACGCATGCGCACGCAATTCTACCAACCTTATATGTATCCATTTTTGTTTAAATGTGTTTGTCAGTATCTGTCAAATTAAGTACTTTATATTTTTAAGTTGGCGTACTGGCAATACATAGGAAAAAAAATCGAAGAAACGACAATACACGACCGATTGTGAAAAAAGTATGAAAAATGAACAAAACTTGAACGAAAATTGAACTAGAAACCTAGTATGAATCTAGACGAAAAAAGTATAATGTAATTCAGCTTTTAGAATATCTTCATGATGTAAAATTCGAAGATACTGTAATAATTACAAAACCGATCTATATTAACAGCAGATTGATAAGAGAAGCAATAGAAATTTATAAAAAAAAAAAGATAACATCAATTATTGTGAAGGCACTGAGTTAAATAAAATTTAGTTTCCATTAACTAAAAATGTATATGATTCAGTTACTAGTAACAAATGTTCTGTTATTTACTGTAAATATCATTTGTATCATTTTTGCTGATGAAGACGGACTTTGAGTTGGTCGAAACTTCGATTATAAATAAATATTAACTTTAACCTAAAACTGTTTTATTTTAGTTAAAATCATCTTATCAAATTTATGTAATCGAAAAAAAGTTCAAATTTGTTGCCTAGTGTTATTATGAGTCCTGAAATATTCTTCAATATTCTAATGTTTGTTGAACAACAATTTTACAATATAAATTTGACATTTTGAAATTATATTAATTATTCATTTTTATTATAATTTAATTAACAATATTTACATATTTACATATGTAAACAATACATACATACATACACAATCACGCCATGTACCCAAAATTGTGTGGCACAAACTCTTTTCATCATTCCGAAATCAGTCGCCTCCAACATTCCTATCCAAACAAGCAACTTTCGCTTCATCCACATTCATAATTCCTCTCATACATGCTCTTTTATTCCTACTATTTGGAAACTTTCGCTCTCGCAAGCCACTCTCTCAATCATACCACTCCAACTACTCATCGGACGTCCACCTGCAAACGTATACCATCAAAATCATTCAAATAAATCTTTTTAACCAGACGTTCATTAGACATTCGCTCAACATATCCGAACCATCTTAACTGACTAACACCAACTTAAACAATGTGACAACTATTAACGCAATAACAGTCTACATATTATCATTAGAAAAGCAACTCTTTCTATTTTTACAAAATACAAAATAAAAACTACACTGTCTCAGTGTTGGTTGACACTGAATTATATACTTCTGATAGAAAAAAGTTACATATTCCGTATTGACAAGATAAATTTATCGTTTTCGTTGTGTAGAACCCGGTTTCAGAGACATAGAAAGATCCAACCAACACAAACTTTGCATATTTTATTCATTCGGTCGCGTTATACAGTAATAAAAAGCGAAATGGATAATAAACTCCAAAGCTCTATCGACACATTACATTCCCCCTGACTCATGCTGATTCCTATCGGTTTATTCAAGCGAGACCAGTAAGTATTTACAACTCTGAATGATGCTATAGGTATGAGTTACATTCATACATTAAAATATATATATATATATATATATATATATATATATATGTAATTTTACCTACAAATATATGTAACCACCTACAAACCATAAGATAATATGATGCCCAGTATTTCTGGCTATAATTACTCAACTGCTGTAATTTTACATAATTGTTTAAAAATACATAATATCAGAACTATATTACAAACATTATGTAATATGATATTACCAATGGGATGGAAAAGTACATATGTATGTAATATTAGGTACATTTTTTAGTTAAAGTTTCTTTTAGTAAATTTACAGAATTTCAGTTAATTTGCTGTCAGGAATTTTCCATAAATAGCTGAAACTTCTTAAGTTCTGTAATATTATTGTTGGTATAATTATATACATTTCTAAATTTATCATAAAGGATGTATTTTGAAATGAATTAATTACACTTAAAATATTTTATTAGTATTATTACACAAAATATATACTAAGTCTCATTATTTCGATGAATTGTTACAGATATTAATATACAAGCTGTAATTTTACATAATTTAAGAAGTTATACCAACAATATGTAATTTTACATTAAGTATTTGCAGAAAATAAGCAATTTTACATACTTATTAGGTCATTTTTAATTATTTTATGAGATTATTATTAATTCTGTAAAAATTACAGAATTTTCAGATAAAAATACAGAATATTTATAGTAAAATGAAATTACAGATTTTTTATATTAAAATTTTAGTACTATTTGTCTATAATTTCGCTAACTCGAGTTAAATTTAATCCAGTGTTAGATAACTCTGGAGTTAACAGTTGCAGATCAGTAAGTACATATATTATTTATATTTATTACGCAATTTGTGATAATTATTAATGTTTCTTTAGTTGAATGTGCAATTTCTGACAAATCTGACAGTGTACATTGCATTTCTTGTAAGTTAATTTTCAATTATTTTAACTTTAAAAAAAAAAAATCTATCAAAAACAATATTTACTTAATAACATTTAAGAGAAACTATTTTTTTATTTGACTAATATTTATTTTACAAGAAGTGGAATGACTTAACAAATGTACATTACAATATAACCGAGAAGTTGATTCGTATAATGAAATATTTGCGTGTCAAATTGAAACAAATAGCATCCGACAAAACGTTGGAAAGGTATAAGAAAATTCTAGGTTATTTTGCCAGCCAGCCACACGTACAAGGAACGTAATACTAGAGGGATATTTATGCTCCGAACATTTGATCTAATAACCGGAACAGCGGAGAGAAACAGGTGAACCAGAACCAGAACCAACCCCGCCCGCCCAGAACCGAACCATATACCGCGCACGAATTCCGCATAGAAATTGACGTTTCGCTACATTGCCACCATTTTCAGCCACCGCCCAAGCGCCAATCTCTACTGGGAAACCAACTGTCTGCACTAACACAGGTGTCTGGTAAGTCAATACCTATTCCTCCGGAATTTATTGTCGAAACTGTTAATGTAAATGTATCTTTATAGTACATATATCTACAGTTGTACATATATAATGTACTTAATCGCTATATTATTAATGATAAAGTAACAAGAATTATTTGTAGTTAATTTAAATTTTGATCTAGCAAATATAATTGGCATTTTTCCGAATAAAAAAAATTATAGGCCCGTATTCTTACCTCGCTTTTAAAAGTGATTTTTGTCAAAAAATACTCTTGACGTTTACTTAAAATTACTTATTAAATATATTAAAAATAGAAATATTTGATAAGAGGTAGAAGTAAAAATTTATTTTAAAGCAAGAAAATAAATGTACTTTTTCATACACAAAAGAGGTGGGAATACAGGTCATAGTTTTTCTCCAAAAGTTGGCAACGTTATGTGCAAAAATAAATTTATGTAATTATTTTGATATTAGGATAATCTACCGTGAAAATTTTATTAATATTGAATAAATAATATAGCCAAAATAAAATGTTAAAAATTTAAATAATATTTTACTCCAAAAATTGGCAACATTGCGCAAAATAAAATTATGTAATTGTTATTGATTCTAGATATATGAAAATTTGATTGAAATCGAATAAACAATATGCTCAAAATAATATTTTAAAAATTTAAATAATATGATTACTAATAAGAATTAATACAGAACTATATCATACAGTCGTTTTGTTTTAAAAATAAAATTACATAATTGTACAATATCTGAACTGGATACAAGTATTCGACCGATAAATACTCGATATTCGCTGTAATTTATGACCAAATATTCTTGGCTCCTGAATCTGCGTTATGATTAATTATAATGTTATTAAATTCCCTATCAGGTTCGTTATTGTTTTTAGCAATGACGCGTTTCGACTTTTCACTCATCTTCAGATTTTCTAAGTTTGCTCGGTGTTGTGGTTTTAATATTTCTTAACAATAATACAACGCGAACTACATTCATTATCTTTAAATTAAAATTACAAATTATCATAAATAATCAAAAACAAAATAAATTGTAGTGAAGTACTACGAGTAAAATACAGCTAGCGTACTAAATATCAAAAGCAATAATAATTATTTTCCTCCACTTACAGGGAATATCAATAATAAAATGAAAATAAAGCGCAGGTATTTCTCCTCCCATTGTAATCTCCAAACAGCCTAGCAAAACAGGCCAGCATAATATGAAGCAAACACGTGTGTTGTTCCGTTGATCTAAGAACACAGCTTGACGCACATCGTAGTCGTATAGCGTAACATGAAATCAACCAGAAATATAGATATACGTAATGCCTATACATAATACATGGTTTGTTTTGTTCATGTTCATTGAAAAAAGATGGAAATAGAGATTGTTTTTACATTTTGATTACCTGTAAATAAATTCGTCAGCTAACACACAGGCATCGTAGCAAAAATGTAAACTAACATAGATCCAATTCTATCTAGTTGGGCAACTACAAGAAATTAATATTTTATTAGTTCATACATAGACAATCACGCGGTGTACCCGAAAAGGTGTGGCAGAAAATCTTTCCACTATGCCGAAATTAGTTTCGTCCAAATCTTGACAAGTAACATTTGCTTCATGTAAATTTACGATACCTAATAACATTGTATTCATCTATATTATGGTTGATCTGATAGCGTAACATAAGCGCTATTACTATTGCACTATTACTTTACAAAGCACCCTAGGGGTGGGCGCACTCTGCTCTGTGTGTGCTGAGTTCACGTTTTTCTTCTTCTTATACAACATTATCCGATCCACTTCTGTTGCCTGCATGCGGTCACGCAAGACTCCGAAGATAGAGAAAGAAAAAAAACACCTTCCGCACTTATCTGCTTTAGATCTTTCTAAATCTATCTTTTTATTTGATATTTAATTGACTCTAGGATGTTAAGAATTAATATGTAATTGTATAATAAACAAGATTAGAAGTATATGGGTAAACCCATATATAGTCCATTGACATTGACATTTCTCGGAAAGTTGGCAACACTGTATTTTAATAATATTATAATTTATGTGGGCACTAGGCGATACTTTTCTGAAAATTTGATCAAAATCGAATAAATAATGTAGCCACAATAAATTTTTAAAAAATTTTGTGATTTTTTTCTCGATAAGTTGGCAACACTGTATTTTGTTAAAATTGCATAATTTATTTAGGCACTAGGAAAAACTTTTATGAAAATTTGATTAAAATCGGTTAAATAAAATGGTCATAATAAATTTTTAAAAATTTTACTAATTTTTTCTCGAAAAGTTTGCAACACTGTATTTTGTTAAAATTACATAAATTATATGAATACTAGGAGAATCTATTGTGAAAATTTGAGTAAAATCGGTTGAATAACATGGCCATAATAACATTTTTAAAACTTTAGTAATTTTTTTCTCGGAAAGTTGGCAACACTGGATATTAATAAAATTATATAATTAATGAGAGCATTAGGGAAATCTTTTATGAAAATTTGATCAAAATCGGATAAATAACGTAGCCAATATGAATTTTTAAAAACTTTCGTAATTTTTTTCTCGGAAAGTTGGCATCAATTTTTTTTTTTTTTGAAAATGTTACAGACACCGTACCAAACGCTATACCACTTTTTCCTTGCAGTCAAAGTGGTAAAAAATTAATTATGTTTTAATAGTTTGTATTTTATTGATTACAATATAATATTTATTGTACGTAAATTATTGAAATGTCTCACAGCGAATTTTTTCTACGATGAAACTAAGAATTTCCAAATAAAATAAAAAATCTTTCAGAACTAATATTAAAATAAAACTGCTTTAGATTCAAGTTCTGTATTAATATTTATTTAAAATCGACGTTTCAACGAGACCGAACGTCAGACTTCATCAGGATAAACGCTATATATATACAACGTGTTATATAAAATAAAATATCAAAATTAAAATCGTAATATATAAACAGTATTAAATTTATACAATACAATAAAATGACAGTAAAAATCTTTAATTTGATGCAAAAAAAAAAAAATTATTTATTCATCTCCTGTTTTTATCATGTTGCTTTTAAAAAGCAATAACTGAGACTCGGAAACATAAAATAAAACACATTATACTCATAAAAATGTAAAACTTATTGACAAAATAAAACTGAGACGTAAAAATTAAATTAACGACTATACAACGATTTGTGTAAATTATAAAAATAATATAAATGTTCGTTATTACTTTATTATTTTCAATATATTCTTTGTATGAAAAACATATTTCAATATAAGTTCTTATATTCTAAATTAACTTTTTCGAAATTGAGAACTAGAAAATGACAGATTTATTTTATTTCACCAAAATATTTAAGTCAATTTGTAAGATAATATACAATTATTTCAGTATCTTAGAATTTTACATCTTGAATATTTTCTGACGCACGTTGTGTTACTTATTTTTACGATTTTTTTCCTGATATAGACGCACGTTGAGTTCGTCGAAACGTCGATTATTAATAAATATTAATACAGAATTACAACCTACAGCCGTTTTATTTTACAAAGTATATCCTTCTCTGAAAAGAAAACCCATAGAAAATATTAACTTTTTACGAAACGTTATTGGTTGTTATAACGTTATTGAAATATCGTTATGGTATTAGAAATAATATTTTAATCGTTATACAATGCAGTTTTGGTGCCTACGTTGATGTATGCTAGTGAATGTTGGGTTTGGTTGCAAAAGCATAAACGGAAAATGACTGCTGTGGAAATGAGATTTTTACGTGGGGTATGTGGTACAAATAGGAGAGATCGAGTACGAAATACGATTAGTGTATGATGAGTGTGAAATTGAAAAAAATGTAGCAAAAGTTGGCCCGTGTTAGAGTCAGTTAAGATGGTTCGGACATGTTGAGCGAATGCGTCTAATGAACGTTTGCTGTTCAAAAGATTTATTTGAATGATTTTGATGGTATACGTTTGCGTGGACGTCTGATGAGTAGTTGGAGATGGTATGATTGAGAGAATGGCTTGCTTGCAGCGAAAGTTTCCAAGTAGTAGGAATAAAAGAGCATGCTGTGAGAGAGGAATTATGAATGTGGATGAAGCGCAAAAGTTGTTTGTTTGGATAGGAATGTTTGAAGGCGACTAATTTCGGTATGATGAAAAAAGTTTGTACCACACTCTTTTGGGTACATGGCGTGATTGTGTATATGGTATATAACCTTATCGGATATCATTACGATACCCTGCCTGTAAATTCAGTTCACTGAAAAAAAAAATCACATTCTTCATCATGATCTAACGAAGTGTAATGCGTGCCAGAGCCCGGTATGTATGTATGATACACCCCGATACAGATGTGACAGACACGCAACGTACGCCACTGGTAACATCATCATGGATGGCGAGTGGCAGCGGTTCGATTCAGGTCAAGTGCACCTGGAGGCGACGTGCGTGCCTACCACGCGCGCTACCAACCTTACAGCAACTCATCGAACGCAAACAAAATAAAAAAAGAATCAGATGCACTTGCTCTACAACTGGTTCGCAGGCGCAAGAAATCGACTTTAGATTATAATATATAGACTATAATTTTTTCACAGAGTGCAATGACAAAAAATTGCTGCATTAAATATTATTTACTTAATCAATGTATTAACTACACCCTAAAAAATTTTGGAATTTTATTTACAAACCATGAGACACTATGATGCCCAGTAGTTCTAGGTTATAATTACTCAATTGCTGTAGTTTTAACATAATTGTTTAAAAATACATAATATCAGAACTATTACAAACGTTATGTTATATGATATTATAAACTTTTTTTTTTAGTAAAGTTTCTCTTAGTAAATTTACAGAACTTCAGTAAATTTGCTCTCAGAAATTTTCCATAAATAGCTAAAATTTGTTTAGTTCTAAAATATTATTGTTGATATAATTACATGTTGAGCGAATGTCTAATGAACGTTTGGTTAAAAAGATTTATTTGAATGATTTTGATGGTATACGTTTGCGTGGACGTCCGATGAGTAGTTGAAGATGGTATGATTGAGAGAGTGTTTTGCGTGAGCGAAAGTTTCCAAGTAGTAGGAATAAAAGAGCATGTATGAGAGGAATTGTGAATGTGTATGAAGCGAAAGTTGCTTGTGCTGGATAGGAATATTTGGAGGCGACTGATTTCGGGATGATGAAAAGAGTTTGTTCCACACTCTTTTGGGTACATGGCGTGATTGTGTATGTAATGTATGTATAATTACATACATTTCTTAATTTACTTGTAAAGAATGTATTTTGAAATGAATGAATTACACTTAAAATATTTTATTAATATTATTACACAAAATATGTACTAAGTTTCATTATTTTGATGAATTATTACAGATATTAATATGCAAGCTGTAATTTTACATTATTTAAGAAGTTATAGCAACAATATGTAATTCTACATTAAGTATGTGATGCAATTTGCAGAAATTATTATCACATATGTCTGTATGTAAATTTGTTTTTTTTTTAACTTTTTCTGTAAATTTCCATAATTAATGAAGTAAAATCATTTTACACATAATTTTATAGTAATTTTTACTATAAAAATTTATGTAAGTTTACAAAACTTTACAAAAATAATAATTGTTATTATGTGTCTAACAGCCATATCATGCCCTGATAAGAGTTAAAAATACCCGATTCAGTTATTCAACATAATTAATTAGCGATAAATAATATACTTTGTGTTAAGTTTTATATTTATTTATTAAAATTTAGTAACAGCTGTTTCACCACACAGTGGTATAATAAATAAATATAAAACTTAACACAAAGTATATTACTTATCCCTAATTAATTATGAAGTTTTGTAAAGTAAATAGTGCGACAATTCAAAAATTATTCAACGTAATATACGCTCACATCTTTTCTGTCGATGAACGAACTATAGACAATTTTCCACCGTGATTGGTTTAGGTCAACTGCCGAGCTACCTACACGGGGCTACACTCATGTATAGCATCTGAGCCTCGAGCCAATTATAAATTACGGACAATCATTTCGATTAATAAGTGGAACGAAGACCAAAGATAACAGAGAATTCAATGCGTTTATTATACAGGGTGTAACAGAATAACTATTCCTAATTTTTAGAAATGATATAGTGCACTTAGAGAAACATTTTTTATTAATAAACTAGTCTCCGGAAATTTCTCAGTGCCAAGATACACTAGATATCGTTAAAAACAATCTTAATCAAAACATCAAAGAGTCGTTAAGTTAAGGAACATTTTATTAGAAATAATAGCGCATTAAACTTTATAAAAATTGTTCAAAGTTACGACCACTATTTTCGATACACAAGTTGTAACGATGTACAATCGACTGCCAAAAAAAAAAAAAAAATTCCGGACACTAGTTTATTAATAAAAAATGTTTCTTTATGTGCCCTCTATTATTTCTGAAAATTAGGAATAGTTATTCTGTTACACCCTGTATAGGTATCTAAGCGAGAGATGTGTTTCTGTGTTTCAATGCGAGATAGGTTTCAAATAAAATTGATTCGAGAATGCTTATTAATACGAGTATTTCCTTATGAAAAATATAGAGTTACAACTGCTACTAATTATAGATAGAATTATACATAACGGTTTCGTTAAGGAAACTGAAAAAAATTAATTAGATGTATTTATTCAAGTTTATCTAGAATTCCTTACAAGTAAATATCATTAACAAATCTTGCAGAACTCATTATATAAAGTAAAACGGCTTTAGGTTTAAGTTCTCTATTAATATTTATTGATTTATTGCATGGCCGTCCGATGAGTAGTTGAGGTGGTTTCCAAGTAGTATTATGAATTATGAATGTGGATGAAGCTAAAGTTGCTTGTTTGGATAGGAATGTTTGGAGGAGACTAATTTCGGGATAATGGAAAGAGTTTGTGCCACACTCTTTTGAGTATATGGGATGATTGTGTATGTATGTAATAATCGACTTACTCAACAAACTCAACGTACATTTTCATCAGGAAAAATGATACAAATGACATTTACAGTTAATAAACAGATCATGAAATTTATAAATTTTTAATTAAAAGAAACCAAATTTTATTTAACTGATTGATATTATCTTTTTCTTTATAAATTTCTATTACTTCTCTTATCAATTTGCTGTTAATATTAATTGGTCTTGATGTAAAATTTGAAGATACTGTAATAATTGCAAGACCAATCAATATTAACAGCAGATTGATAAAAGAAGCAATAGAAATTTATAAAGAAAAAGATAACATCAATCACTATAAAGACACTAATTTAAATAAAATTTGACTTCCATTAACTAAAAATTTATAAAAAATTGTATAATCGTTACTTAGCAACTTGTTTCTATGTTCTGTTTATTTACTGCAAATATCATTTGTATTATTTTTCCTGATGAAAACGGAAAAAAGTTGTGTTTCGTCGAAACGTCGATTTTAAATTAATATTAATACAGAACTTTAACCTAAAGCAGTTTCATTTTAATTTCGAATTCTTCTATTGATATAAAACGACAAAATATTCTGTAGTTTCTACTATTCTGTAGTATAGTATAAAATTTTGTTACACTCTTATTAAAGTTAAGTTCGTCGAAACGTCGATAAATATTAATACAGAACTTAAACCTAAAGTCGTTTTATTTTATCATTAGTTTATTAAATAAAATAATAAATTTTGCAAGTTGGCTATAAATTGAAATAACAAGAAAAATCTAAATAATCAAATAAACAAATTGGTAGAAGAGAAGCAAAAGTTAACCTTCGAAATTTTTCCATCTCACCTTTAACTGCTACAGCTTTACGTGTACTTTACAAATCCCTCCAAGTTGTGTGTGTGTGTGTGTCACAGCGCTCTGTCTGTCAGTGTGCATGTTATATTATGAACAGTGCTAGCGGGATGTTACATATATGTCAACGTCGTATCCGTTTATCCGTTAAGGCCCTTGATATGCCTCTAGCAACGGGCAACACACATAATACAAAGAGTCATTTACAAATTTCGCTAGACTCCGTTTTTGCTAGGTATACTTCTCTTCTACTCTTGTGTTCCTATACAGAGTGTCTCAGTTACTTGTCCGTCTTAAGTAAACTATTTTTAAACTAGAAAGATGAAGCGAAATTTTATAATGTTACAAATTCAGGTGCTACAATAATGGAACTTTAATTAAATGAGAGTTTTTAAGTCCATATTTATATGGCAATCTCAAATGTACCATTACGCTTCAAACAAATTAGCAAAAGTTGGTGTTAGTCAGTATTATAATATCTACGAAATGAGATTTTTACGTGGGGTATGTGGTGTAAATAGGAGAGATCGGGTACGAAATAGATTAGTGTATGATGAGTGTGAAATTGAAAAAAATGTTGTAGCAAAAGTTGCCCCGTGTTAGAGTCAGTTAAGATGGTTCGGACATGTTGAGCGAATGCGTCTAATGAACGTTTGGTTAAAAAGATTTATTTGAATGATTTTGATGGTATACGTTGCAGGTGGACGTCCGATGAGTTGGAGTGGTATGATTGAGAGAGTGGCTTGCGTGAGCGAAAGTTTCCAAGTAGTAGGAATAAAAGAGCATGTATGAGATAGGTATTATGAATGTGGATGAAGCGAAAATTGCTTGTTTGGATAGGAATGTTTGGAGGCGACTGATTTCGGAATGATGAAAAGAGTTTGTGCCACATCCTTTTGGGTACATGGCGTGATTGTGTATGTATGTATGTATTATTGGAAAAAAGTATTTTTAATGTAGAAAAAAATTATATTAAATATTGACATACGTTCTTAAATATCGAAAAGATAATAATTTTTTGAATCCAGCGATATGTAATTTGTATATTTTGCCATGGAATTTAGATAAATAAAATAATATTTTATTATAAGTAAATGAGGAGAGGTATGATTGAGTGTTTTGTATGACAGAGTGTCAAGATAAATGTGGATAAAACAAACATTGCTAGTCTAGGTAGAAATGTTTGACGGAAATTAATTTCTACATAATGAAGAGAGTTTGTGCCACACCCTATTGTGTTCATGGCGTGATTGTGTATGTACGAGCAGGGTTGGACTGGCCCATCGAGACACCGGGCTTTCCCCGGTGGGGCGTCATTATTGTGGCCCGTAAAACTGATCTCTGGGTTTTGCAGAAATTTAAGAATTGATTATTCTAGAAACATAAATTTGTGAAAAGAATCATTTATTAAATCGTCTTTTAACTTAGATTTAAATAAAGAATTATGTTTAATTTTATATGTGTAATTTTTACAATTCTGTAATATTATTTCAATGTAAATTAGAAAAAAAACCTAACTTATTTGAACATTTTTGGGATGTAGATGGACCTATCCTACAACTATCCGCGGGCCTAATTTTTTATCCAATCCAACCCTGTGTATGAGTATGTATACAAGATACAACACAAGAAAAAATTAATTAATAATGAAAACTGTATCTCGTAAAACTGATCCATAATTACAAAAACAAAAACAGTCATAATAAATTATTTAAAACGAATATTAAAAATAGAAAGTGGCTATTTATACATACGGTATGTATACGAAATTGGCTATTTATACATACAGTATTTTTACGCAATTGGCTATTTAGGGTAGGTTAGGTTAGTAGGTTGGTTTAAGTTTTTTTTTCAGTATGTATAAATAGCCAATTGCGTATACATACCGTATGTATAAATAGCCTCATCCTTAAAAATAAGATACTCTGTACAGTGATAGGACATTAAGCTATAAACAGTTGTTAGTTTTGTGTTGATGAAAAAACTACATTTTGTACTGGGCACGGCTTACTTGATATATTACGTTCTGGTACTACGTATAGTCAGAAATTAATAGTGGATTTTCATCATCACCCCTAATCACTTAGATAATTTCACAAACTAAATTTTGTTTCATTTCAGAATTAAATGGGGGGGTAATAACAGTGATAAATGTCGGTTTTAAAATTTATTAAAATGGTTCCTCTTTCGTAAAAGCTAAGATGTGAAATAAAAGACAATATATTTACCTCGTTTGTACAACAATAATGTTAATAGACAGGGAATAAGTCGAGATTGATGTGAAATACTTTTTTCTAATCTTCATTAAGCTAGATGCAGACTGTTAGAATGCAATGGTATCTATACTATTCCTACTAAAATCGCAGTATAAATGTAGCTTAATGATTATTAAATTTTGCAGTGTGTCTCAGGCATTATACTGATTTTTACACAATTTTATTTAACCAACTCTGTTTATTTTGTTTATCATTAAATTTTAAAAAAAATTACCATCTCTTTCTATATTATATCAAGTCCTATATCCATATTTAGTTCGTTAGTCGTAACTTAACCCCAGAGCAGACCTAACTTAATTTTTGTATAAGTTTGGAAATTTGACGTTACAATATGATGCAAAAAGTAACAACTATGAATTTTAGTAACTGTAACATTTTTTTTTCTCTGTATTTGTTCACTTCTAACGTTCGTTTAATATCTAAAAAATTCAAATTTATTGTACAACCCCTCATAGATAAATTTGAAGTTATATTTATATAATTGACACATGTCAATGTGATTTTGAAATATTTCTTTCAATAAAAATCACAAACAAAAATAAATATTAGTTTAGTAAATCTTCATTGTCTTACTTTTTACTATAGTTCTAAAAATATTTTTTATATGATATATATATAAAAGTAAATATGAGCATTAGAAAACTTATTTTTTCTTTAGTTGAAACGTCGATTTGAAATAAATATTAATACAGAACTTTAACCAGAAGCAGTTTTATTTTAAATATGAATATATTTTATGCAACTGTTTTGTTAGAGCAAAAATTTTATTATTTAATTCTTGTTGTTTCAAATTTTAAAATCATGAATATTAAATATTAATGCTGTGCTCATAAAGGTACATTATTAGAAGTATTTTTTTTTTGCTAAATTCATCAAATTGCAACATTGAAAGTAATTGGTAATATTATTTTCGTTAATGTTTTATTTTAATTTACTATATGTTAGTGTCGTAGATATTATAATAATCTTTATTTCTATAAATTCATGTCAAATTTCTATTCAAATTTAAATTATTGAATGTCCAATCTAAACATGATGCACAATCAAAACAGGTACTTGTTTTTTCAATTTCCTGTCGATAATAAAACAACTTTTTTTTATCTATACTTTTTCTCGTTCACATCTTATATCTTTTCACAAAATTTAGTATCGTACAAGTCAACACCTTGAGAAATTTCCTAGAAACGTAAAAATAATTTGTCACCACGCCCTCTCTATCTTTACAGCCTACTTTTAGAAAACAAAAACATACTATTTTAGTTTAACTGTATCAGAACTGTAACTGTATAGAAAATCTCGAATTCCACGATTCGATATACTACACAGGATGTTTTGTGGATCGATATAAACTTTTTTTGTTGACAGATGGTGTCATTTAAAACTTATTTAACCACTTTTACCTTAATTAATATAAAAGTCTTTTAGTTTTTTAGATTTTTAAGTTGTAGTTAGACATGAGACACAATTTTTACCAACTTAACATGACATTTTTAATGTTTATTGTACTTTCAGATGTTATTGTTTGATACGAAATAAATAAGCATTAAAATATTAGAATGAAAATTAAAAATAAACAAAGATAGCGGCCTTCATTATTGTATTAATAACAAAAAATTACCGATTTTCACTTTCACTAAGTTAACAATCGCGATTATCTTAAAAATTATAAAAATTTGTATTAAAGTAAAATCCGGTTGCACAAAGTATTGTCAAGTGCTTTCTAAGTTAATTCTCTCACTGATGGTGATATATATGATACAATAATGTTTTGGTGCCTACGTTGATGTATGATAATAAATTCTGGGTTCGGCTGCAAAAACATTTAAAAAAATAACTGCTGTGGAAATGAGATTTTTACGCGGGGTATCTTGTGTAACTAGCAGGAATGGGGTACAAAATAGGTTAGTGTATGATGAGTGTGAAATTGGAAAAAAAATTGTTGCAGTTTTGTGTTAGTCAGTTAAGATGGTTTGGTAAGCATATATGACAGAGTGTCAGTATGAATGTGGATGAAGCTAAAGTTGCTTGTCTGTATAGGAATGTTTGGAGGAAACTGATTTCGGGATATTGAAAAAAGTTTGCGCCACATATTTTTGGGTACATGGCGTGATTGTGTATGTATGTATATACTTACCAACTGACCAATCAATAAGAAGGTTCGTAAACAGTTGACAATCTAGTTGCCTTACACCCTGTATAGTTAACAACACCAACATTCAACTGTTTCGATTAAAACGCGGGTGACTGTATGAGCGCATAAGCGAGGAAACTTTTTGTTGAAAACTGTCGTCTCGTTGTTTCAAAAGAAAAAAAATTAGAAAAAAACAAAAACCGACCGAACGAATTCCTACATCCCGTGTCATCGTGCCCACACGGTCTCCGCGTTAATTGGACATTTTCGATCTCATTAATTTTTATCTGTCGACATTTTGAGCATTTCTTCGACCGACGGTCGCTTAGATACGCTCACACGAAAACAAGAAAAAAACGACAAATAGTTGTAGATTTTTTTTGTGTTACGGATTCTCTATGTACGATTGGATAGAAAAGTTTTTGAGGTTAGAAATGTTTTTTTTTTAATATTACTATCAAATTTATCCGTGCTTTGTTTGTAAGATTTAATTATTACTTTATTATTTCGAAACTTGTAAACACGACAAGAACAGCATTAATTTTTAAAATGTTATATTGGCTACACTGTTTATCTAAAATTAATAACAATTCTCCAGAATAGATTTTATTAGTAATCACAAAATTATATAATTTTATGTTAGTACAGTATTACCAATTTTTGGAGAAATATAAAATTTTATATTAGCTACACTATTTATCCAATTTTCAGTGAAGATTCTCTTAATGCCCACAAAAATAACAAAATACACAATCACGCCATATACCCAAAAAGGTATGGCACAAATTCTTTCTATCCCGAAATTAGTTTCCCTATCCAGACAAGCAATTTTAGCTTCATCTACATTAATAATTCCTCTCATACATACTCTTCTATTCCTACCACTTGGAAACTATCGCTCACGCAAAACACTCTTAATCATACCATTCCAACTACTCATCGAACGTCCACTTATACCTTCAAAATCATTCATATAAATTATTTTAACCAAACGTTCATTAGACACAGATTTAATCAAATTTTACTAGTTTTCATAATATGCAATATAATTTTTGCAGTGTTGTCAACTTACAAAGATAAAATTTGTTTAAATATATAAAATTCGATTTATCCGATTTCAGAATCGATTTTTCTTGTATTTATAACAATTACATAAATTTTATTTACGCACAGTGTTGACAATTTTTAGGAAAAACTATTTAAAATTTATTTTAACTATATAGTTTACGCGATGGGTTATTCTAATATCAGAAAAAACTATTAGAATTTTATTTGTATTTTTTAATTTACAGTAATTTTGTAAGTATACTCGTAAACAAAATACACTTTCTCTCATATATAGTAAAACTTGTACTATCAAAATTGTTCAAACTCCAAAACTTATGTGGATGAGTGTACTTGATCAAGTTTGTAGGTGGATTAATGTACAGAATTAGATTATCTAATCAGCTGTCAATTAAATTAAGTACAGTCACCGAACCTCTCTTCATCTACACAATTATTCTTAGTTATATATTTATTATTCATAGACACAAATTTTAGATACTTATCCAATTTAAACCATTTCAATTCCTAGAACCGGATTTCATAAAATTACTAGTACGTTCCTTATATTTGCATATTTTATAATAGTTACTATTTGCACACTCTATGTTAAACAATCTGTTAACAATAAAATCACGTGATACAATTTTATTTCTGTTATAACTTTATTTAATTTAGTGTAAAAACAGTCTAATATTAATTTCATATTCAACTTAAAATAAGCAGTTCTATATTGCTTCTTGTTTATCTAATACACATAGCAATTGATTTAATTTTTAATACAACACACAATTTTATCAAACATTTCAGGCTAGACATGCAAATTTTGTTTTATTCACAATTAAAATACCTCTCATACATACTCATTTAGTGATACCACTTGTCGTCTTGCAAAATATAACAATCATAGATATTACAATTTTTAGAAACTTTTATTTAATTTCACAATTAGTTAAATGCATTATTAATCGTAGTAAACTAATTTACAATTAAAATAAAACGGCTTTAGATTATAGTTCTGTAGTAATATTTATTAATAATCGACGTTTCGATGTACTCAACGTACATCTTCATCAGGAAAAATGATACAAATGATATTTATATTTATTTATAAATAAACAGAACATAAAGTTACTAAGTAACAAAATAGGTATTAACTAGATCATGAAATTTACAAATTTTTAATTAAAGGAAGCCAAATTTTAATTATATCAGTGCCTTCACAGTGAGTGATATTATCTCTTATAAATTTCAATTGTCTTTTTTATCAATCTGCTGTTAATATTAATGGATCTTGATATAAAATTCGAAAATGCTGTAATAATTACAAAATTATAAAAATTACTTATGTCAAAATAAGTTTTTTAAAAGTTTGTATTTTTTTAATAATTTAAAATAATTTCTTTACAAAGTATTTTGAACAATACAGTTTAAGAAACTCTGTTTTAATATTATAAACAAAATTCCATTGCTTTTATATTCAGAAACAAAAATATTTTGCATAATTCATCAAATAGATTTAATTTAATCATTAAAAATATGTAAAAATATACATCAAATACCTTATAAATTATTTAGATTAGAAAGAATCTTTTAATAAACAAAAAATAATTCGGATATTTAATGCCAATTTTGTCAGCGATTTAATCTTGTAAATTTAATGAGCAAAAAAGATTATTTTCCAACAAATATAATATCTACCTTTCATTCATAAAATACCACCCCACATTTGTTCTGACCCTATTTTTCTAGTCGAAAATACGAAAGGCTAGTCCCCATAATGAGCAAAAAACCTTTTCAATTTCATTAAATTTAATTGCCATTTGACAAAACCTCATAAAAAAAAGATGGAAAAAAAATCCAAGAAAAAATCTAAACAAACATTCACTTTCTGTAGAGTGCAGCTAGAAGAAAAAATATTTCCTTTTTAAATTGGTTTAAATGTAATCCCCTCGGTAAATAATCTAAGCAATGTGAAAAATTTGCCGCTACTGACCAGTTAGTGGGACACAGTATCAGAGCAACCATAATATAGATGAAGACACACAACACAATGTTTACTTAAATTAAGGCCATTTCAAGGCAAACAAAAGGCTATAATTAGAAAGGTGGTGGGAATCCAAAAATGAATAATTTTACATTCGAATTATTCGTTTAATACTACATATTTATTGTAACTAATTATTAGAAAAATTAGCTAATTTATGTACAATTAATAATTTAATATCAATTTTTATATATTTACAGAATTAATATATAAAAAAATTAATCAAATATTTAATTATCAATATTTTCATTGTTTATTATTATTTTGATTTCCAAAAAAAATATATATGTTGTTAATTGTAATAAAGATTAATCATATTTTTGTTTTCAAATAAAATGTAAAATGAAAAAAGTAATTTTCATCATTTTCCTTGAAAAATGCGATTTTCTATTAATTCACACATACATATAAATTAATTCTATAAATATATAAAAATTGTTATTAAATTATTAATTGTACATAAATTAGCTAATTTTTCTAATAATTAGTTAAAATAAATATGTAGTATTAAACGAATAAATCGAATGTAAAATTATTCATTTTTGGATTCCCACCACCTGCCTGAATATAGCCTTTTGTTTGCCTTGAAAGAGAAGTTTTTGTTTATTGGCATGTTTGTGTTTATATTTGCTTCAATGTCAGCTGTGTTAACTAACAGTCTATTTTAAATATATATTTTAAATATGTATTTTAAATATGTATTTTACCACTGTTTTAAAGAATATAGAGTTTTTTGTTCGTTTGTAATTTCTGGATTCTAATATAAAATATCCAGCATTTTGTGTTTGATAGGTATGCATTGCCTGAAAGGTCTTTAATTTAAAAATATTGTGGCGGTAAACCTAATTTTATTTTATGTATAAATATGATGCTTTTCATTTCCGCAAATTTATCTTTTTCAGTTCATTTCAATGTTGTGCCCATGAATTTGTTAGTTATTGTGTCAGTTCTCAATATGTATCTATATTTTTAGTTGATCTTATGAGACATATACACACACACACACTATCATAAAATATATCGTCGTCAAACGATCGGACTTTTGTAATTAACTGGAAGTTGAAGTCTCTCTGGTTAGAGATAATGCAGAAAGACAGAGAACGACCGAGGAGAGGTATCCTGAACCCTTTTCTCCGTTGGTATTCTATAATGAGCTGTTATATTGTCAGTGGCTGGACAGGGGACAGAACGAATGATTTTGATTGGAAGATCATTTTGTCGGCGCCCCTCCGATGCTGTTTTGTTCTCTTTCTGTTCGACTGTTCGATAGATGAGTCGATCCCGAAACGAAATTATTTGTGAGTCAAGTCACCGGGTCTAATCTTGTTTCGATTTAATTAATTTACAGCTAGATTTCCAATTAAAATAAAAATAATTTTTGTGGTCAATCTATCCTGATCTTAAATTTAAATATAACATTCAGTATACACATATATTTTTCAATTTATTTTCAAAAGAAACATGAATATATATAAATGCTAAAGAAAGAGATAAAATAGTATATTCAGCGAGCAATTGAAATCGACAAATATGCACAATTTAACAACGTTACGCACGAACCAATATTCCACAACTGACAATTTAAATACAATTTCAAAATTCAATTGCATTCGCACTACATATATTTTTCGATCCACAGTCAATAGGTAATCGTGCCTCTTTTAGTTCGCAATTTTCCTACATTTATTCTGTTCGAGAAATATCTGTTTTTATTTTATTATTCTTTTTTCTTTTTCCATATATCATTTAACCACAAAAATTTTCTATATATTGTGGTTTATCATGGAATGTATATTGAATTATTTTTTTTAAAAACAAAACAAAAACTTGCTTATATTGCTTATAAGTAATTTCAATTACAATTACATATTTCAATTGTATTATAAACTTTTAGAAATATAGATATAAGACAGTTAAGATAGTTCGATCATTTTGAACGAACGTTTGATGCTAATAAATATTTGGTTAAAAAATTTATGTGAATGATATTAAAGATGTACTTCTGTGTGAACATCCGATGAGTAGATGAAGTGGTATAATAGAGAGTGTTTTGCGTAAGCGAATGTCTCCAAGTAGAAATAAATTTTTGCTTGAATGAAAAAAGGTATTCGAAACCTTATGGACACATAGCATGATTATACATGTACATATATAAAAATTTTAAAACAATAGTATATTATTTACGAGAAACCAAAAGCGATATTTATATATTACATAAAAAGAGCATTCTGCTCCAACTGACATATGCTATTTTTTTTCAACCATTTCAAACGAAAGTAAACTAAAGATATATACTAAAAAACCTTAATCTTACTAACAGTTGTAGAATAGTATGTACCTATATATTATTTATATTTGTTAGAATTAATGTTTCTTTGGGTGAATATATAATTTCTGACAAATCTAGCGGTGCAAATTGCATTTATTGCACTTGTTCACATATTTTCAATAATCAAATTCAAATTCAAGCGAAAATAAACAATGCAATTGTCAAATAACTAGACGTAATAATGTTCAATATGACCGCCGAAGATGTCAGATTAAATACACTTGATGTTGTAATCATGCTATATATATATATATATATATATATATATATATATATATAAATATATAGTACATTATTGTGCTAGTAACATAATATCATAGGCAATATAGTAACATAATATAAGTATTTTAATACGCTTTAAGAAAAAATAAATTATATATTTATTCTAAGTTTCATAACAGAACAGAAATTTAATTTTTATTTGATTTAGATATACCATAAAAACTAAATTTCCTATTATTATATTATTTTGGTACTATATGACAGTTGCATATGCACGAGTACTATTTTGAACAGTTCATTTTTTTACCAACAGTTGTCGTGGCAATTCGCATTAAAAAATGAATCTAAATAAACGCATAACATATCCTTCCATCATCTATAAATATGCAAAAAAATAAATTCTTTTATTTTATAATTAGATGCATTAAAATTTAATCTAAAATCAAATGCATACTTAAAGAAACATAATCTTATATAAAAATAAAATTATATAGCAAAAAATTATCATAATTCTCGGTTAAAATCTAATTTGAAATTTTAATATAGACGATACAAGATATATTACAAGATATAAAGTGCTTCTACATAATATAGATAGCTATAATCTAGTAAGCATGTAAGTACTTTTATTTGCAATTTATACACGGTGTGGTCCAAAAAAAAGAACCAATTAATTAAAATTTACTTCATACTCGTATGTAATACAGATATGTGAAGTTATGCTATTTTTGTTTTTTAAATAAAAAAATGCAAGTTTATTAATTAGTTAATATTATAATATGTAATTTTGAAACATATCTAAAATTTTCTTGCTATACAGGTGATTTATAACGAGTGTGCCAAAATTTTGGGTGTATTCTGTATCAGATCCGTTAAAAATAATGTTCCGTTAAGTTGAAAATTCTGAGATTTCGTAAGAAATCACGTTGCTCTATAGCAAGATTTCTTTCGGAATCTCAGAATTTTCAACTTAACAAACCGTTATTTGATAGGTCTTGCAATTATTATAGTATCTTCGAATTTTATAATTTAGTTACTTATTTTGTTACCTAGTAACTTATTTCTATATTCTGTTTATTTACTGTAGATATCATTTGTATTATTTGTCCTAAATAAAGATGTATGTTGAGTACGTCGAAACGTCGATTATTATTAAAAATTAATACAGATCTACAACCTAAAGCCGCTTTATTTTAATATTGACTGATATTACAAGCATGATTTTTGAGTTTTTTTGGTTCATTTGTTTAGTTATGGTAAGTTTTTGCAAAACTTACACACTTTATTTTCATTTAATTCATAATTTAAAATAAGACAGTCGGAAGCCATATTGTATTTTGGTGATGTGTATTTCCTCTTCTCCCTCCCCAAGGCGCTTACTAGCGCTACAATTGTCCGTAATTGAAGTAATTATACATATGGTATAGTAGTACAATAAAAGTGTAATTACCTGGCAAAAGGCATCATTTTAAGTGCTAACGCTCGACTGATGCAGAACCCGGCACCTCCCGTTGCGAACCAAAACGAAATTTTTCGCTGCAACAAAAAGAAAACAGATACAGAGTTAATTCAACGACTAATTACCATGCATATCGGGGGTCCAACAAGCCTCTAACCCAAACACAACAGGGAATACACACACATTTTCATCCCACTAATAACCAGACAACACACTGGTCATAATATGTTATTTATAGTGTTGAAGTATATTTATAATTATCTTCTTCTCTATTAACTAGAAAATTTCCATTATAATTATGTTTTTTTTAAATTACATAAATTGTAAATTCGATTTGGATATATTATTTGTAAAATTCAAAAATCTTTTCATATTGTCAAATATAATATATATTTTCTTTTTGATTAAGTCCGGGTTGGTATAAAGTGGTCAATGTATCCTCGTCGCAGACGTTTCGCCCTACATCGTAGATGGCATCCTCAATGCTTAGCAACTTTCTATTGCTTCTCTTATCAATCTACTGTTAAGAGAAACAATAGAAATTTATAATTTATCACTGTGACTAGTAACTGATTTAAATAAAATTTGACTTTCATTAATTAAAAATGTATAAATTTTTTAATCTAGTTACTTATTTTGTTACCTAGTAACTTCTTTCTATGTTCTGTTTATTTACTGCCATCTACGATTTATGGCAAAACGTCTGCGACGAGAATAGATCGATCACTTCATAACAACCCAGAAAATTCTATAAATTTAACAGCCACAAGATTAATAATTTTTTACAATATTGAGTATATAAATTAATGGAATATAAATATAAATGATGTTATTATTAATTGCATATTTATATCTTTGAAGAAAAGGCGTATTAGAGTAAATAAGTAATTATATAATATTTTTAAGTGCAGATAATTTAATAATGAAAATTATAGATAATTATTTGATAATTGTCAACACAGTTCATGATTATTCATGTTATTTATTTATTGGCCATTACTCCAATATGGTCGCAACTTAACTCTAATCTGTAAATAGTAAATCTTTAATTAAAATATTTAAATCTTTACCAAAGTACATATACATAATTACTAAAATATTTCTGTTTAATATATAGTTAACTTTTTTTTTTATAAATACATAATTTTATTATACCTATAATAATATCGTTAGTATGTTTTCCCAATTAACTATTAAGCACTGATTAAGATAAACAAGCTAATAATTATAAATTATTCATATACACAATAATAATTTGCTTTCAAGTGGTATATACTAAAGTATTTAATTTTACTAATAATTATGCGGCAATTTAACAGTTAGCAATGCGTTTAAGCGCAGGTAATTATTTATATAAATTTAATTTAATTTATCAATTTTTATCACTAAACATACATTAGTATAGTAAAAAATCTTTCAGAGCTCATTATATTAAAATAAATTTGATTTAAGTTCTAGTTTTGTATTAAATTTTTTATTAATATTAGATGAACTCAACGTACATCTTCATCAGGAAAAATGATGTAAATAAACAGAACATAGAAACAAGTTACTAGATAACAAAATAAGTAACTAGATTATAAAATTTATATATTTTTAATTAAAGGAAACCAAATTTTATTTAAATTTTATTGCTTCTCTTAACAGTAGACTGATAAGAGAAGCAATAGAAATGTATATCGAAAAAAACTGATTTAAGTAAAATTTGGCTTCCTTTAATTAAAACTTTATAAATTTTATGATCTAGTTACTAATTTTTTTATCTAGTAACTTGTTTCTATGTTCTGTTTATTTACTGTCATTCGTATAATTTTTCATAATGAAGATGTACGTTGAGTACGTCGAAACGTCGATTATTAATACAAAACTACAATCTAAAGCCATTTTTTTTTTTACATAAATATAAATATAGTGCATATATTGTACAGTATTGTTATTCAATTTCGCAAAGAACGAGCCGAACATAGACGACTACATAAAGAAAACGTCGTTTATAATAATCATGACGTCGGTTTATGTCATAATTTTTTTTTTTAAGATTGTTTTTTATGAAAAATAACCTTGTTTACGTGAATTTTTTTTGTTTGTATTTTCAAACTCAGAGTATCGAACCTGTCTTTCGTAAATTGGCACCAGTTTTTTTTTTAATAATAATAATATAATATAATAATAATTATTATTATTATTTATTCATAAATACAGATATATGTAGAATAATTACATATTTACAAATTGAATGGGGAAGTTTAGCGTGATTGAAGTTGCGTGTAAAATTATTTTTTCTCAAATATATATATAAAATAATAACAGAAACTGTCATTAAAATTTTTGATAATTGTTTCATTTATTTGTTATTAACAATTTTTGTAAGGACATTACTGACGTCACAAGCCTATTGTGCGTAAGCGCAGAAGAGTTGGTGAGATATAATTTTGAAAACGTATGTCGTAGTAAATGTTGATTTTTGTTGATTCGGTTACGCCCAGCCAATAGCTTGTATCGGTAACCATGGCAATACATGTGCGTCTGATTCAGATGTCGACATAAGTTTTGCGATGACATTACTGACGTCATCACGACATGTTTTTGCATTTTTTAGGAAATCTGGGCATCTTCGAGAAAAATGATAAATTAAACATCACTTTTTAAGCCAGGTCCAACCAAATAAAGAAATAAAAATACGCTAAACTTTCCCATTGAATGAATGTTATGTTTATTTCAGGGCCTGGAAGCCGAAATTAATTAGTTTTTCTATTTTTCGAATATTATTATCAATTTTTTAATACTGTCGAAAATCCTAAGTTCCGATTAAATACGGTGCACTGTAATATAAATTACTAACACATTATAAGTGAGTTATCGCCCTTGTGAACACCAAACAGTTTCGATATTATGGCAAAATATAATTCATAGGCCGTCATTTAGGTATTTAGAAAATATTCGTTAATATTTTGAATTACTCGCACACCGGGGTTTTTTCAATAATAATTTATCTGCGTGACATTTATTTAACACCAATCGCGTAGTTGGCCTTGCTGAGCCTATAAGTTCAGAAAATTTTCATTTATTTTTACCTCGAAGATTAATTGTTCATAAGCTGTATCCAAACACTTTTAATAAAGTTGTTAATCTGCATTTTATAAAACATGTATTTTAATTTTGTACTTTTTTTTTTATTAATTAAAAAAGAGCTATTTATAAGTGTAACTTTTTATATAGCCTTTTATGATTAGTTTTAATCAATAACCAATTATTTTTTTTTAGATAATTGATCGCGCTAAAGATCAGAGTAGATATCTCTTTTGTGAATCTTCTAAGTAGAAAATTATATTCAGATTAACCATATATGAATCTCATTCTCATTTAATAACTACATACATATTTTATATTAAAACAGTTTTAAGCTACATTTTAATTTGCTATTGTTTATTATATTACCGAGGGAAAAGACAGTTGATAATCTACTTGCCTATAGTTATTATATTGATTTAGTTAACAACGTTTTATGCTCATCTTAGACAATTGATAAGTAAAAAATCTTTCAGAACTCATTATATTAAAATAAAACGGCTTTAGGTTTACGTTCTGTATTAATATTTATTAATAATCAACGTTTCGACGAACTCAACGTGCGTCTTTATCAGGAAAAAAGATACAAATGACATTTACAGTAAATAAACATAACATAGACACAAGTTACTAGGTAATAAATCAGTAACTAGATGATATTTTTTTGTTTCTATGTTCTGTTATTTACTGTGAATGTTATTTGTATCAGTTTTTCTGATGAAGACGTACGTTGAGTATTAATACAGAATTTAAACTTACAACCGTTTTATTTTCATTATATATTAGTTCGCTGCAATGAAATGGATACTTAAATATATATATATATATATATATATACAGGGTGTAACAGAATAACTATTCCTAATTTTAACTGGAGTATCCTGGGCTCAGAATATGAAGATTTAATGCAAATCACTGAGATAAAATGTGGCTCCTTACTGAGCTACAGGGTGTTTTATATAAAAATTTAAAAAGGATTTTTGCCCTGTACTTTAAAACTATTTGACGTATCCTTATCATACTTGGCAGGAAATGTAGGTACCGTACACCATACTAAATTATGTTAAATAAAAGTTTCTGGCTACTGCCAGTGGCGTGCAACAGGGGCAAGTGAGAGGTTGATCCTTCCTAAATTCTACGCCACTGGCGGAATTGTCATTTTAGCACAATTTTTCGATTCTCCAATACTTGCTGTGTAAAAAACATACTCTTCCTTTGTAACGATAAAGTCACTGTTTTTCGAGATATTTAAAGTTAAACATAAGCTGCACCCTTGTGATTTTTTCAAAATTTGCTCAAAAAAATCTGGAAAAATTCAGTAAAATAGAGAAAAAAATTAGCTACATAATAACTAAGTAACTTTTTTCTCTAACTCATTCTGATTTGGCTGTAAAAATTATTGAAAATAAAAAAAATAAAATGCAAAAAATATTAATTTTCAATAATTTTTCCATCCAAACCAGAATGAGTTAGAGAAAAAGTTACTTAAATATTATGTAGCTAATTTTTTTTCTCTATTTTACTGAATTTTTTGAGATTTTTTTGAGCAAATTTTGAAAAAATCCCAAGGGTGCAGCTTATGTTTAACTTTAAATATCTCGAAAAACAGTGACTTTATCGTTACAAAGGAAGAGTATGTTTTTTACACAGCAAGTATTGGAGAATCGAAAAATTGTGCTAAAATGACAATTCCGCCAGTGGCGTAGAATTTAGGAAGGATCAACCTCTCACTTGCCCCTGTTGCACGCCACTGGCAGTAGCCAGAAACTTTTATTTAACATAATTTAGTATGGTGTACGGTACCTACATTTCCTGCCAAGTATGATAAGGATACGTCAAATAGTTTTAAAGTACTGGGCAAAAATCGTTTTTAAATTTTTATATAAAACACCCTGTAGCTCAGTAAGGAGTCATATTTTATCTAAGTGATTTGCATTAAATCTTCATATTCTGAGCCCAGGATACTCCAGTTAAAATTAGGAATAGTTATTCTGTTACACCCTGTATATATATATATATATATATATATTAGTTTTAGTGACTGTAAATATTTATATTATTAGTTTCGTGGGATTTTCAGTCAAAAATAAAAACAACTCAATTCAAAGTGCAAGCTTTCGGAAAAAATTTATTTCCTTCATCAAATGGCAGCAAATGGCAGAGTTAAAATTATAAAAATAAATACATGACATAAATATATGACAAGTGCATAGAAATAATAAAATGCTATGAGTTGTTTTTATTTTTGACTGAAAATCCCACGAAACTAATAATATATATATATATATATGAATAATTTTAAAATTTCTAGATTTTATTGGGATTCGAAAAGAAAATTAATATCAATATATTTTATTTATGATTAGGAATCTTATTTGTAAAATGTTTCAAAATAATAGTCTACGCGTCTCGAAAGATTAATTAAAATCTCGCCCGAAAATCTCATTAAAAACAGAAGCGTGAAAAGATCAAAATTATACGAACATCTGGAGTTGGCTTCGGATATATATTTCTTCTCATTTAAATTCAGAAGATATTGCGTCAAACATTCCATTAACTTTACTATGAGAAATTCGATATTTTTCGTGAAACAGTATCACTAAACACGGCTCTACCTAGGAACCTAAAAGTTTCTCCAATAATTTATACGAATTGTGACGTTTTTCCCGCTCGCAGTGTTGTTGAAAAATTGGCATGGCTTAAGTTTCGGAAAAAAAATTATCGAAACGATTTCAAGACCAGTACTTCCAAATTTATTTATTCTTAAAATAAGTAAAAAATCATTTTATAATTAATATTAAAATATTTTCAATGGAAATGTATTAAGATTAAACGTGAAAAACAGAAACTACACTTTATGTGTAGTTAAAGATAACTGTAGTAAATGCTTAAATAGTTTGTATACATGTTTGAAAAACACTATCATTTGTACCAAATAGCGGTATTTCATTCTGTAGGATTGTATTTTCCATTGGATTGGTTTTGTTTCTCTGTCGCACACATTGCACATATATACACACACACACACTGATAAAACAACATAGCCGTATAAATGTTTAATTTATTGATGTATCAGAGTTTAATCGACAACGAAAGAGAGACTTCTTTTCTTGCCTTTTTCGAGATTTATTTGCTGCTGCAATGTAGAAAAATATTGATACGAATGTGTTCGTTTCGCTGTGTGTTTGTCTGCAAACTTGCAGAGAACGAGAGAGAAAGAGGATTTAGTTTGTTTTAAAAACATATTACTTTCTTCCATATATTATAGTAGAGTTATAGATACACCTTTTTCTTGTTTATACTATCTATCTAATGAAAGATTTATTTATTTGCTCGATTAAAAAATAATTGATAGCATTTTCTAATGTCACGGATGTTTTGTTTAGGTAAATTCTGTGAGAAAACGTACATTTGATTATTCTTGAAAAACATGTATGACAAGCAAATTTTTTACAGTTATGGTATACTTAGTGGTTGGTGAAACGTCTGTGACGAGGACAGATCGATCACGGCATACCAGCATAAAAAATTCTATAAATTTAATAGATACTGGCTATGAAAGTTTGAAAATTACTACTATATCAATTATTTTATTAAAAATAAATCTTGTGTATATATTACGGCCCAATCGTGTTATTGCTCCTTTTGTGAAATGATTTCTAGTCCTATTTGTGAAGTGGTTTTTTTCACTTATCCTATTTAATTTAACAATTTAAAAAATCTCATTTTTATGTCTTAAACATTACAAGTTTGTTTAATAATTTACTACATCTAAATTGAGCGCAATTTCCAGTTAAAATTAATTAAATTATATTATGATTTTAAGTAAAATGTATTTATCGGAGATATGGTTGCTAGGATATATTTATTCCTCTGATAGTTACATCGTCAATTGTATAAGCAACCTTGTAAAAAAAATAATATACTTGATACAGACATAAGTCTTGTGGTTGAATTTTATAGCTTTTTCGTAATCGAAATTGAAAAATAGTTTAAGAATATGAACCGCATGAAGAGCATGTGTCTGAAAATATGTATATTGCCGAATAGAACCGAAGTTAAACAAAGAAATTTGCTCGTTGTCTGCTAGAATATTAGTAAAATATTTCGATTTTTGTAAGATCTTTTGTTCAATATTTTTATTTTGTTGTTATTACTGTTTTGACATGGTTGTAATAAGCTGCATCATACGATTTTTCTGACTGTAATTATAACTGTGACTATAAGAATTGGGAAGGTATTTAAAGATTTAAAAAGTATGATTTTTGAAGCCATTTTTTATTTAATCTCATTTTTAGATCGGAATATTTGTAATATATTTCTGTTTTCAATTATAGTGAACAGGTCCATTATATAAACTAGTTTGCGTTAACTATAAATTATATTATTAAATTATAAATGTTATTTTGAAAATAACATAATCTTCAAAAGTGATTTTTTTTTCGAAAATTTACTTAATATATTGGTCAAATTGTGTCCATATACATAATATAATAGCAATTTTCATTTAATACAAATTAAAACATTCATTATCATTATTTTTAATTATATTCCTCAAGTAATATAATGAATAAAAATACAAACACCTCTAACACAACACTAAAAGTAGATTTCAAAATCTACTCTTTAATGAAACAGTCCAACAAAATTGGATCACTTACGGTTCTGCTGCTTTCTTGCACTTGTGCTCGCATTGAAAAGAGATAGAAAATATGGTGGAGTATGAAAAAGAGTAAGAGAGACGCACCTCTCAACCTATTTGATATATTAGCTGTGTCACGTGTACGCGCGCGTAACAAATGGTACTTGCAACTTGCTGTGAAAGCTCGCCTGCAACGGCAACTTCGTATACCTGCCATGCTGGCGTTCCGATCGCTCGCTCAGTTCACTCTTGAGAGATATCTATGTGTGTAACAGTTCCATTCATCATTGCCTGATTGGACTTGGTTGATTAGCGCAGAAGTAGCTTGCGGATTAATTATATTATAAATATGATATAAAAATGTATACCTTAAAAAATTCTGTATTGGTGTAAGACGTTATTGAAGTTAGACAATATGACAATAATTGAATTTGCAAAAAAATAATAATCAACATTAGCTATAAATATTTATATATATATATATATATATATATATATATATTTGAAAAAAAATGTTGTAGCAAAAATTGATGTTAGTTAAGATGGTAAATGAGTAAATGCCTAATGAACGTTTGGTTAAAAAAAATTATATAAATGATTTTGTTGGTATACGTTTGCGTGGATGTCCGATGAGTTGTTGGAGTGGTATGTTTAAAATGTTTTGCATGAGCTGAAGTATCCAAGTAGTAGGAATAGAAGAACATGTATGAAATGAATTATGAATGTAAATGAAGCTAAAGTTGCTGGTTTGAATAAGGATGTTTGGAGGAAATTAATTTCGGGATAGTGGAAAGAGTTTTTTTTTGTGTTTGTTTGTTTGAGTTTGTTTATACCCTTTTGGGTATATGGCGTGATTGTATATGTATGTATATATTTGTTACAAAAATCTACACAATTATTTGAGGAAAACCTTACAAGATATAATATAAATATAACAATTACGAATTTGATAAGAATTTTTATAAAACAAAATAATCTTTAATATAAAACGACTTTAGGTTATAGTTCTGTATAAATATTTATTAATAATCGACGTTTCAACAAACTCAACATCAGGAAAAAACACAAATGACATTTATAGTAAATAAACAAAACATAGAAACAAGTTACTAGATAACAAAATAAGTAACTAGATCATAAAATGAAGGCTCTAATTCAAATAAAATTTGGCTTCTTTTAATTAAAAAATTTTATGATATAGTTACTTATTTTGTTACCTAGTAACTTGTTTCTATGTTCTGTGTTACTATAAATATCATTTGTATCTTTTTTCCTGGTGAAGACGTACGTTGAGTACGTAAAGTACGTTGCTATTTTTAATAAATAGTAAAAATAAAGCCGTTTTATTTTAATATAATGAGTTCTGAAATTTTTTTTAATATATTAAAATAATGTTAATTTCGTTTGAATATATTTAAATAATCTATATTATATATAAATAAAATAAACATTTGTTTGATTATAAATATAACAAATATTTTTTTAAAATAACTTAGAAATATTTGATGTATATTTCGGCAAAAATACATTTACTTTAAATATAAAATATTTTAAATATTTATTCCCTAATATTAATTTCAATTATCTTGTAGTATTGAATAAAATGTCCTCTTTCAAAAAAAAAAAGGAAATTATTAACGTATTACAAATTCAATTTGCTTCCTCTTTGCGTTTATTGAATAAGTCAAATTCTTAAAAAAAAGTATATTTTTATCAGACTCTACCTTTTCTGGCTTGTTGTAATTTTAATTTCTTGGAAAAAAAATTCTTTAATATCGAATTTCTTTGAAACATAATTGGTTTAATTTTACATTTTACAAATGGCTTGAGTATTTTGTTATACCTATATATAAACGGAATGTGTTTAATAAAATTTGTAAGATAAAGAAAAGACTTTCTGTTTTTCTTTTTAATCTTGAAATAATATATATTAATTGTATCCCTCGATAATTTCTTTCACTTGTAAATTAAGCAGTCAGTAATTAGAAGTGATAAAAATATAGTGACAATTACTGTAAGACTTTTATTATTTTATATATAATTTATCAATTTCATTTTAATTGCAGGAGAGTTGGCCCATAGTCGACTTTTAATAATGCAGCACATAAGGTAATAATATTTTTTCTACTACTATTATTTAATACGTTTATAATATATGTGTATACTGCTAATTATTTTGTTCATAACTCATAGTTTTTAAGCATTTAAAACTCTTTAAAATTTTAACTACAAAGTCACAAAATAGATAACCTGTGAATTAGCGCCGTTGCTAAGATTTAACTGATGATATAATATCGTGTATTATCAAATTATTTGACATACACTTCACAACTAAAAAAAATTTGCGTGTGTTATAATAGTCGTCGAAAAAGTATATGTACTAATGATTTATAGTACTCCACTTGCCTACGGCTTGTGCCGTAAACTTTATCTATGTCAGTTTTAGTTTCACAATAGCTCTAAATATCAAGGTGCAACACAAAACGTTCATATAAAAAGCATTCTACTCCAAGTAACTTATGATATTTTTTCTTCAAACGTTCCAAACGCAACTAAACAAGAAATAAACACAAATGCATACATACATACATACTAAGTAACCTTAATCTTACTAACAGTTGTACTACAGTATGTATATGTACATATTATTTATATTTGTTACGTAATTTGTGAGAATTAATGTTTCTTTGGTCGAATATACAATTTCTGACAAATCTGGTGGCGTACATTGCATTTCTTGCACTTCTTCACACATTTTCAATAATCAAATTCAAATTCAAGTGAGAATAAACAATATAATTGCCTATTAACTTAACTTGACGTAATAATTTTCAATATTTCAGCGGAAGATGTTAGATTAAATCCATTTGACGTTGTAATCATGTTTGGTGAGGCCATCAGTGGTATATATAGTAAGTAACTGCTGTATAATAATATACATTATTGTACTAATAACATCGCGACTTCTTTCTACATAGGCAATACAGGGTGATTTATGACGTCGGGGAAAAACTACACCGGATGATTCCTATAAGTAATCTAAATAAAAAACTTCAAATAAACATATGTCCGAAAATGCTTTCTAACGGAACTGTAGCCGTTAGAAGTTTATTACATGTAACATCAATCGCGTTAGCCTTATTTATTTTATCAGGAAAGAAAAAACAATAATTAAAGTACTAATTTAAAGCAATAATTTAATAATAATAATAATAATAATTAATAATTTAATAATTTAATAATTTTCTCTGACTTCAACATTAAATTAATTATGGATGAGTTCACAGTACATGAGTATGTTGATATAATTTTTATTTATGGATTTTGTGATGGAAATGCATTAGTCAAAGGAGGACACTTTGAATACTTACTTTAAGTTTAATCCCAGACGTTCTTGTTTTGAATTAGTACCTTAATTATTGTTTTTTTTTCCTGATTTAATAAATAAGGCTAACGCGATTGATGTTACATGTAATAAACTTCTAACGGCTACAGTTCCGTTAGAAAGCATTTTCGGACATATGTTTATTTGAAGTTTTTCCCCGACGTCATAAATCACCCTGTATAGTAACGTAATATCAATATGAATACGCTTGAATTAATACTCATTTTGAAACAATATTTATCAAAAACTACTTAGTTTTGTATTTAACGAATTATTCTAATAGTCTTATATTTATTAGAATTTCAAATAGATATTTTAAATCTTATAAAAACAACTTGTATTAACACTATAGGAGAATGAACGGTAAAATTTTAAACGGAAAAATAAATAAAGTAAGTTTTTAATAACATCCGGTCAGAATACGATTAAAATGAATTTCTTTAACATTCAGACAGGACCGGTTTCATATCGAAGAAATATTATCCACTATGTTTTTCATACACAATTATTCGAGATATTCTTTTTCGACATTTTGACTGATTACATACTCCTGTGTACAAAGATAATTATACATAATATGTCATAATTATTTTTCTACAAATCTCTGCTCTTTTCTGTTTCGATAACAACAAGTCAAGTCAATTTTAACTGTCAATAATTTTTTTCAAATAAATACAGCAAAATATAAAAAGCAGTCTTTTCATTATTTCTTTCTTCTTCTTTTTGTTGTTAAATAACTAACTAGATAACGGACAGCAAATTAACATTGTTCATTTTCATCAATAAACTTGGTGAAGCATAGCACCCAGCTAAATCAAGTAGACTGTGCCGATTGAACAAATGAACCGATAATGCAATTGTTATCGTACGTTCTTTTGTTTTTCCAACACTTTTTTCGCGTTAATTAACAAACCGCCAAATCGATTGGAACTAATTTTTTTTTTTTTTTCGAAATTAGAAAGTTTTAATCGTATTTCGTTGCTGATATTTAGGGAAATTCTATCGTAACTTTTAACAATAGTTCATTTTAAAATTATTGTTCAGTTTAAGAAGAAAAATATCGTACATTATACATGCAAATATATTTACAAAAGTAATTAAATTCTTAAATATACAGTGTGGAAATGAGATTTTTACGTGGGGTATGTGGTGTTAATAAGAGAGATCGGGTACGAAATAGATTAGTGTATGATGAGTGTGAAATTGAAAAGAATGTTGTAGCAAAAGTTGGTGTTAGTCAGTTAAGATGGTTCGGACATGTTGAGCGAATGTCTAATGAACGTTTGGTTAAAAAGATTTATTTGAATGATTTTGATGGTATACGTTTGCGTGGACGTCCGATGAGTAGTTGGAATGGTATGATTGAGAGTGTTTTGCGTGAGCGAAAGTTTCCAAGTAGTAGGAATAAAAGAGCATGTATGAGAGGAATTATGAATGTGGATGAAGCGAAAGTTGCTTGTTTGGATAGGAATGTTTGGAGGCGACTGATTTCGGGATGTTGAAAAGAGTTTGTGCCACACCCTTTTGGGTACATGGCGTGATTGTGTATGTATGTATGTATGTATGTAAAGTGATGAGGTTTCCTAGGGAAAAATATTTTAATATGAGTTTTAAGAGAAAAACTTATTCTTTATAAAACATTTTGCTTCTATCAAAACCCCTAATAGTCAAAGAAAAATCCAGTAATCACTTAAGATAAGATCAAAAACTTGATATTATGTCGAGTTGTTGATTTTAAATATGACCAAGTCCGAATATTACATTAGTACTATTATTATTAATGAATCAATTAATTAGTTAATATTGCATTGTCATCCAGTTCTGAGCTATGATTAAAGTTTCAAGTCTCTAGCTCATTGAGAAGTTAGTTTAAAATCGATTACAAAATTTGTTCCAAACAGACAAACAAACAAACAGACAGGACGGAAAGCGATAATGGCTAAAATATAAACTCGTTATTTTTACCATATATTAAAATTTTATTAGTTATTTTTAATGGCGCGTTAATTTCTTGAAGCAGTGTATAATTTGACAGTTTTACAAACCGAGACATTATTATTAATATCGTAAAGAGATGATGGTTCATAGAAAATGTTTTCAATAAATTCCTGACAAGTACATACGTTGTATATATGAATGTATGTATGAAGAAAGAATTGTCATTGAATGCGAACAGCGTACACAACGGTGCATTTTACGTGCTTGGCTGCAAACAATGACGTGTATCAATTTTTTTTTTCCTGTTAGCAAAGTAAGGGCATATAAGCAGTGAACCATATCATGAGAAAGGGGATTATGACTGTTGTTGATGAAACTTTTGCTAGTTTTTTTTTTTCAATTGCAAATATTTTATTTCAATGTAAGTATTTGTATTTAATAGTAAACTTCATATAGCATTAATGTTAAAATAGTTCCACGGTAAAAATATGTTAAGTTTTTTGTATTAGAAAAATATAACTATAAATGTTTCTGTGTAAGAAGTTTACACTATTTTAATGCATAAACTGAATTTTATAATTACAATCTAAAAAAATATATGTAGTTTTACCTATAAACACATTTCTAGGTATAATTACTCAACTGCTGTTATTTTAACATAATTATTTAAAAATACATAATATCAGAACTATTACAACATTATATAATATAATATATTACCATAATATAATATATTATGCAATTTTAACAAAATACAGTGTTGCCAACTTATCGAGAAAAAAAATTACAAATTTTTCTAAAAATTTATTGTGGCTACATTATTTATTCGATTTTGATCAAATTTTCCTCAAAGTTTCTCCAAGTGCCCACATAAATTATAATATTATTAAAATACAGTGTTGCTAAATTTCCGAGAAATGTCAAAGTGGTCTATATATATATATATATATATATATATATATATATATATATATATATATATATATATATGGGTTTATCCATATACTTCTAATCTTATTAAAATAAACTTTTTGCCGCAGTAACTTGCACAGTAGGCTAGAATACAAGTCTGACCAAAGCCAATTCTAGCAATTAACTTACATATATAAATAGGCGTGCGTGATAGATCACCACGCAGTTGCAGAACACTATATAAAGCGTATCTTTTAATTACGGCTCCCCGATTGGCGTTTGGGCCGATCGGTTAAGTGGGCGCGGTACGACCGGTCGCTGATAATTTACTACTTCGAGTAAACGGGAGACCGTGGTTAATTTAAAAGTTTGCATATATATATATATATATATATATATATATATATATATATATATATATATATATATATATAAGGGGGCATTGGTCTTGAATGTCCAAACAACAAATACCAAGAGGGGGTATCCTCTTACGGTATAAGACTTGATGTTGATTGTGTGATAAGGATATAAGTGATAGTTTGATTTATTGGTAAAGTACCAACCTCCCTTAGAAAATGAAGATTCAATTTTGTGTTCTATTTCATTATTTTAGATATGAGTCGTATAGATGCAAAACTCACTATTTGGTAAATTTTATTTTCAAAGATATTTGCAAAAAAAACTGTTATAGCTTGGTGTAATTGTATTTTGATGATAAAATCTTATTACTAAATAAGTAATGCCATCTAGTAACAATATTTTATCATCAAATTACAATTACACCCAGCTATAACAGTTTTTTGCAAATATCTTAGAACATAAAATTTACCAAATAGTGAGTTTTGCATCTATACGACTCATATAGTTTATGGTATGGTTACTAAACAATCTCTGGTAATAATGAACAGAAGTTATTACTAACTTAAGTTTAAGTTACTTCATCAAGAATTAAGTTATTCCTAGAATAACTAATCAAAGATTATTTAAAAGTATCTAACTTTTAGGCTTTTACGGTTGGTATTCATTGAATATATAGAATTTTTAGGCTGATCATAAAATAAACGCACTGATTTAAATAATAATAATAAATAATTTGGGAGTAGCTTGATACAAACTCAAACAGCCGTAGGCCAGTGATAGTGTATCGGACTTGGAATCCAAAGATCTTTGGTTTAAATAAAAACAAATGATAAATTTATAAAGAAAAAGATAACATTAATCACTGTGAAGGCACTGAGTTCAATAAAATTTGGCTTCCTTTAATTAAAAATTTATAAATTTTATGCTCTAGTTACTTATTTATCTAGTAACTTGTTTCTATGTTCTGTTTATTAACTATAAATATCATTTGTATCTTTTTTCCTGATGATGAAGACGTACGTTGAGTTCGTTGAGTTCACTGTTTCCATACTATTAAAAATAATTCAAAAATGAATAATATTTTTCAATTAGAAGTATAATCTTAAGAAATATGATTTTTTATTTCATCTACAGGTTTGGTAAAATAAGCAATACATCAGTATTAAAAAAAACAATTTCATTTAAAGACTAGAAAAAAAAGCTAGCAACCATAGCCATTTTCCGTTTCATAAAACGATATCATATATCAACCATAATTTCATAATTTCAAAAGTACCATAAAAGACATTTCAAGTCGGTGATCAACCTAAGCAATGCGAAGCAACGATCGTCAATTTTTTTTTCTTTCTTATACTTCCTTCAATATTTTTCACCGACTTGCGACCACTCCCGCGCACGAATAAAAAATCTAATAGCACATGCAGACACGGTTCGCAGGATCTGAAACCGTTATGGTAAGACTTAAGACATTCAATCTTACATAATATACAGGGCTCGGCAAAAGTTCAGAAATCAGAATGGGCTAGTTGCAGTAAGTAAAACTTACTATTTTAAGGTGAAATATTGAAAGATTATGTAGAAAATATGTTACGGTATTCTTATAAAAAAATCTGTCAATATATCTAAATAAGTTGATTGTGGAACGTTGTCGTATGTTATATTTACATTTTGAAATTTAAATTAAGATATACATTATTATAATATATGAGGCGTATAGATGCAAAACTCACTATTCGACAAAAAGTAAAAAATGAGATTTTGCGCGATTTGGACGTAAAATTTTACAAGGAATACGATATTTAGGTTAGTTAGAAAAAAAAACTCAGTATTTAATATGAGAAACACTCTAAGTTTAGTGTTGGATTCAAAACTCACTACTTGCGTTGATAGTTTAGATGCAAACAGTTACTTTGTATGAATTAATTATGTATAAAACCAATGATTTACGATTTTAAATAAGTATTGCCATCTAGTAACAAGATTTTATCATCAAAATACAATTACACTTAGCTATAACAGTTTTTTGCAAATATCTCAGAACTTAAAATTTGCAAATAGTGAGTTTTGCATCTATACGACTCAAAAGTTCTATTTAACTGGTGACCAAACTTTTGCCCAATCCTCTCGTATGGGCAAATAAGCTTCCAGTTGTTATTTCTTCTTTTCTCTTTTGGTCGATTTGCAGTGACGGACGCGCTGCACGCCTCGCCCGTACCTTTCTAATGCTGCTGGCACGACAGTCGGGCGTGGCATCTATATCTTTCACGCGGCTCTGCAAGTCGTTTTATTTTCATCGTTAGTGGAACAAACGCTTACATGCGCTACCGGGGCCGCGGTGTGTGTGTGTGTGTGTGTGCCCATGGAACACGCCATCGTCAGGTTTAGACGTGGCCTCCTATGATTCCGATTCCGCTAGCATGCTGTTATATCGTACCCAGATTTTTATTTCATAAATGACAAGCGATAGATATTTCAGGTTGTTGGGTTAGGTATGGTGGTTCAGTTCGTGCACACCATTCACTTTAACTAATTGTTTATGTTTGTTTTTTTTGTTTAGATATTTTTTTCAATAGCTATAAATTTCAAAAGTTAAGGTTATTAATCTTATTGTATTATTCTCAGTTACTAATAGATAAAAATCAAGGTTGTAAATCGCAATAAAATTGAACCGGTTCAGTTTTTGTTCCGGTTTAACATAAATATAAACATGAAACGGTTGCAGTTTTGGTGCCTAGGTTGATGTATGGTAGTGAATGTTGGGTTTGGTTGCAAAAGCATAAACGGAAAATGACTGCTGTGGAATTGAGATTTTTACGTGGGGTATGTGGTGTAAATAGGAGAGATCGGGTACGAAATAGATTAGTGTATGAGTGTGAAATTGAAAAAAATATTGTAGCAAAAGTTGGTGTTTGTCAATTAAGATGGTTCGGACATGTTGAGCGAATGTCTAATGAACGTTTGGTTAAAACGATTTATTTAAATGATTTTGATGGTAAACGTTTGCGTGGACGTCCGATGAGTAGTTGGAGTAGAATGATTAAGAGTGTTTTGCGTGAGCGAAAGTTTCCAACTAGTAGGAATAAAAGAGCATGTATGACAGGAGGAATTATGAATGTGGATGAAGCGAAAGTTGCTTGTTTGGATAGGAATGTTTGGAGGCGACTGATTTCGGAATGATGAAAAGAGTTTGTGCCACACCCTTTTGGGTACATGGCGTGATTGTGTATGTATGTATGTATATAAATTTAGAAATGCATGTAATTATACCAACAATAATATTACAGAACTAAACAAATTTTAGCTATTTATGAAAAATTCCTGACAGCAAATTTACCGAAGTTTTGTAAATTTACTAAAAGAGACTTTACTAAAAAAAACTGTAATATTACATACATATGTACTTTACCATCCCGTTGATAGTATTATAAACAATAAAAAAATACAGTACTTCACTTATTTTCACAATAGAATATTCGGTATTAAAACCAAATATTTGGCCGAATACCAAATAGTAAAAATATAACCGAATACCGAATATTATTCAGCTTTGATCCCATCACTAATCGATACTAAAAATAAAACTCGATTTGTTAGGTTATAAAATAAGAAAAAATTTTGTTTATAATATGATATTAACGCATATTTTTAATGTACTTATATAAAATTATCAACAAAAAAATACAATATAAGAAAATGGGAAACAAAATTTTTTTATTTACATATTTTATTTGAAAATACGTATAAACAACACAACAGTATAAAACACTACATACAAAATCTAACTTCAATTTTTGATTAGAACCCAAAATCAATATCAAATAGTTATTTATTCAGAAATTACAAAATTTAACACACTATAAGCGAAGCAAAGGTGTTTTTAACGACTTCTATAAACATGTATCCAGCAGCAGGATCTTCATTCTACAAAATTGATGGCTTGAAACTTAGATTTCAAAATTTTATTACATTTATCTGCCAATAAAATGTAAAGAAAGTAAGTATGTGGTACCTTTTAGATAGAAAATCTTGTATGTATGACAATTTTATATGTATTCAAACAGAAATTAGCAATAAATAAATATTTTAGTAATACTATATAGTATAATGGCAGTGGTTCTCAAATGGTGAGTCAACTGGAAACTTATAGTGTGTCTTATGAAATATTTAGTAAATTATTAACATTAGTTTTTGTTTCACGTCTAAAACCTATATAGATTTTAAAATATAATTTTTACTACATTTTATCATAGAATTCGTTTCCTTTAATACTGGTCTTTCACTATCCCAAAGTGTATACATTTTGTTAGTAATGGAATAGTACGTACTCTACCACCATACTCTACTACTAACTCTACCAATTAGACGAATTAATATCCAAATGCACTATAATATGTGACTGTGCTTTCTTTTTCATACGAAAATATAAAAAAGTCTCAATTTGGATCACTATTTCTCTAAGTTCCTCTATGACTTTCATAGGTGTGCCGCAAAAAAAATTCTTCACAAACTATGCCACAAAATGAACAATATTGAGATACACTGATATAGTGTAATATTAACTATCTATGGAAAACGCATCTACTAGTTTGTTGGTAGTAGTGCGAGAGGTAAAACATAAATGTAAGTTGTATCAAATCAACAGGTGGTACTCAGGAAATCATTAATAATATCATGGCTATCCATATAAGTACCATGCGTGCCTCTCAAAGAAAATTATTTTAACTACTTCTAAAGAGAAAAATATCTTTATCAGATTAAATATTAATATATAGGAATTTATGAATTCTATATACTGTGTCAAAAAAAAACTAGTAAGAAATATTACATCACAAGAAAAAGTTTCTGTTTTGTTTAAAAGATTTCTGTAGCATGGTTGTTATTTAGTAACAAATTTAATATTTCACTTTGGAATAAAATGTGGAATAGTTAACCTTAGAATAAATTCGTTGTAATATTGATTTTGATTTCGGTCGGTGTCATATCTGTATTCACGTTCAAGGAGTTCATTTTGAATATTTGTTTTAAAATGTTTCTACGGTAAATTGTTATTAAACTCGTAAATTTTAATTTCTTGTAGTTGCGCAACTAGACAGTATAAGACCTATGTTTATATGATATTTTTCACTCGAACTGACCTCCCTAACAACTAACTGTTAAAGTTTAATACACTCGTTACAAATCACTCTGTATATTTATTCTAAGGTTAACTGTTCCACATTTTGTTCAATGGTGAAATATAGCGGCCCTTAATTTGTTACTAAATTATATATATATATATATATATATATATATATATATATATAACATTCCATCATGTAAGTATATACGCTCGTATAAAGATATAACAACAGATTTTTTTTTGACATTTTCAATTCGATTTTTTATTTGCTATATAAATTTCTTTTCATTGCTTTTTCATCGCATTCATATCGTTTTGAGCTTTAAATATGAAAGAAAAAAGCAATTTACTCTTCAATTATGATAGATATATGTCTTATTAAACTGATATTAAAAAAAGATATATTAATATGAATTAGTGTCTACTGAAAATATAATTCAATAAAGAATAAATTTTCAACTAAATTTAATGCTAGTTCAGTTTGTCAATGTCAATTTTAATGAAGTTATAAATTCGAAAATACAACAAAAAATTGACAGTTTCAAAATTCTTCTAACGTACAACTACAATAGAATTTTTTTATAATACTTTTATGTTATGTTGTTAAATAAGTTCTTTTTAATGATATAACTACATTCAATATTTTTATTTGAAATTATAAACATATAAATGCATTTATATTTTAATTATTATAATATTAAGTTATAAATCTTATTCTATGAAGTCATGCACACTATTGAATGCTAGCGTATATTTATGTTAATATGACGAAAATAACGTCATATTTAAAGTATTTTCGTGAACTCATTGTAAAAAAATACATTTCAATTAGGTATATAATAGAAAATTCACGACTAGAACGTATTATAGTGTTGTATAAAATTTTTATGGAAAGATTAGGTGTTCAAATCAAACTATCATTAAAGATTCTGTATCAAGCTTTTGATGGTCTTTTCCAATTTCTTCAGGATATGTTTTTTTTTTTTTAAATTTGGGAAACAAATACATAAATGGTACAGTAATCATAAAATTTGTAGATTGTTAATTGTTAATTTTAATTATTTATTATTATTTATTATTATTTATTTAATTTTAATTTTTTTACCATTTATGCATTTGTACCACCGAAAGCTTGACACAGAATCTTTAATGAGAGTTTGATTTCGAACACCTAACCTTCCCATCAAAATTTTATACATTATTATATATACTTAATAATAAAGTTGAAAGTTTCAGCTGTAGGCACTTGGTGAAACATTTTTAATAAAAATAAACAATAAAACACTTGGTGTAAGTTTCACTATATTTATTTGACTTAATCGATTTCGGCTTTCTAGGCCCTCATCAGAAGTTTATACAGAATGAAATATTAAGATTATTTGTAGTTCTTATATACTAAAATTACAGACATATTACAATATTATAACGGTACAAGGATACAGACATTTAACAATAATATAGCAGTACAAGAAATATTAAAATCGGGTAAAACCTTTTATAAGTACTTCTAATGAATTTGAGTTGAACAAATCTGTTTGGTCATTAAGTACATTTAAACCCATAGCTATTGCTTTTTGGATTTCATATGCTTCTAAGAAGTTCATTTTCGAACCTTTGTTGATTGTATGTAAAATATCCAAGTCTTTGATGTCACAAGTGTGACCTGCCTCTATTAAATGTAGTGCTAAATGAGAATCATGTTTTTTATATTTGAAGGAACGCATATGTTCATAAAATCTAATTCTAAAGGATCTACCTGTTTGGCCAATGTAGACCGCATCACAATTATTGCAATTTATTTTATAAATACCACATTTACTATATTTGTCTTTGAAAGTTAATTTGTTATTAATTAAAATATTTTTAAAATTAAGATTGTTATAGTAGGCGGCTGTAATGTTATTTTCTTTCAATTCATTGCCTATTTTTGTACTGGTGTTACCGATATAACATAATCTGCGATAATTTTTTGTTTCAGGCTGTTCAGGTATTTTATTAAAAATTTTGTTTAAAATAATCTGTTTATTTTTCTTAAATACTAATTTGTCTACTACTTTAGGATCATACCCATTATTGTTAGCAATTTGTTTAATAGTATTTAATTCTAAACAAAGAAAATTTTCAATTAGAATTAAATACTATTAAACAAATTGCTAACAATAATGGGTATGATCCTAAAGTAGTAGACAAATTAGTATTTAAGAAAAATAAACAGATTATTTTAAACAAAATTTTTAATAAAATACCTGAACAGCCTGAAACAAAAAATTATCGCAGATTATGTTATATCGGTAACACCAGTACAAAAATAGGCAATGAATTGAAAGAAAATAACATTACAGCCGCCTACTATAACAATCTTAATTTTAAAAATATTTTAATTAATAACAAATTAACTTTCAAAGACAAATATAGTAAATGTGGTATTTATAAAATAAATTGCAATAATTGTGATGCGGTCTACATTGGCCAAACAGGTAGATCCTTTAGAATTAGATTTTATGAACATATGCGTTCCTTCAAATATAAAAAACATGATTCTCATTTAGCACTACATTTAATAGAGGCAGGTCACACTTGTGACATCAAAGACTTGGATATTTTACATACAATCAACAAAGGTTCGAAAATGAACTTCTTAGAAGCATATGAAATCCAAAAAGCAATAGCTATGGGTTTAAATGTACTTAATGACCAAACAGATTTGTTCAACTCAAATTCATTAGAAGTACTTATAAAAGGTTTTACCCGATTTTAATATTTCTTGTACTGCTATATTATTGTTAAATGTCTGTATCCTTGTACCGTTATAATATTGTAATATGTCTGTAATTTTAGTATATAAGAACTACAAATAATCTTAATATTTCATTCTGTATAAACTTCTGATGAGGGCCTAGAAAGCCGAAATCGATTAAGTCAAATAAATATAGTGAAACTTACACCAAGTGTTTTATTGTTTATTTTTACTTAATAATAATTTTACATATTCAATTATAGTTTAAAAAAAAGTACTTACGGGTATTTTGTGTCCTTTTAAAATTTCGACTGGAGCTGGTATACTAGTTTTTCCAAAATACCAATCTTCTTGAGCATTATAATCACCAAGAAATCGTAGTAGTCTTGGTACATTAACATAGTTATCATCATCAAAATGACAGAACCATCTGAAACAAAAAGATATTATTATTTGATAAATATTTTATCGAACGATGACAAAACAGTTGGTAATCGCGAATCATTTTTATACAGCTCGCAAGAACTAAAATCCTGGCCAAAGGTAAAACATAAAAACATTAAAAAATATTTTATTAGTATTATTACACAAAATATGTACTAAGTTTCATTATTTTGATGAATTATTACAGATATTAATATGTAAGCTGTAATATTACATAATTTAAGAAGTTATACCAACATTGAAGTATATGATACAATTTGCAGAAAGTAAGAAATTTTACATATTTATTAGGTCATTTTTACTTACGTTCTGTGATTATCATGAATTATGTAAAAATTACAGAATTTTAAGTTAAAAATACAGAATATTTATAGTAAAATGAAATTAGAAATTTTTTATAGTAAAATTATATAGTGTATTAAAGAGAAAAATATATTATTGCAGAAGATATGTTTAAACCTAATTAAAGTTCTTCTGAAAAATCAACTGTATAATTTCAATAGGGTTTAAAAAAAAGTTATGCCGCCGACCAGTTTTTCAAATGATGAAACAAATGCTACCGATTCCTATCTCTCCTATTAAATCAGTTGAAAAGGCTAAAGAAACTGTCAGAAAATATTAATCATCTCTGTTAATTTTCCAAGACGAGTTTTTCGTTTCGAGATGCGATAACAACATCTCTCTCGCTCGCTATCGAGTACTTATATAATTTATCACGACGAACCGGAGACGCACAGCTCAGACTTGCTAACACGTAGGGGCTCCCGTCATAAGTTTGTCGTTTTTACGTTTCTGTAAAATTTAATTGAACTTACAGTTAAGTTATATGAGCGCGCAGCCTGAAAGAAGGAAGTTTTAGCTCATTTAATGAACGCTTAATTCATTTCTTGTCGTTCAGCTACAGAATATTAACTGTATTTCATTTAATATAATATATAACTACTTATTTATGTCTTTTTTTCAGCTTAAATAAGAAACAAATCTTGAAAAAAAATGTTAAGAAGTTAAAATTATATTTTATATAAAAAAAAATATATTAATAAATAACAAAAGAAAAGATTTTTTAAATTTAAAATCTGCTACAAATTGTGTGTTTGGTTATTAATTAATTTTTTTAGTGAAGTAATCGTAGAGTTAACGAAGTTAAACTTAGTTTACATTAATAGAGTTAGTAGTAGACACAAATATACTCCACGTAAAAATCTCATTTTCATACCAGTCATTTTCCGTTTTATGCTTTTGCAGCCAAACACAACATTCACTACCATACATCAACTTAGGCACCAAAACTGCATTATATATACTCAAACGAGATTCTTTGGAAACACTTACATTTCTAGCAAAAGTTCCCAAAGCACTCAAAACCTTACAGTCAGCATTTACTCTCCTTTCAATTTCACGATCAAAACGGCCATCTCTAGACAACAAACTACCCAAATACACAAATTTATCTACCTGCTCCAAACGTGCACCATCAATATATACATTACATTCTGTCGTCAAGTCACCCTTTTCAATTGCACTTATCGATATTCAACACAAGATTCATAACTTTACCAACAACATTAATTCTATCAATCATCCTTCTCAGTTGTTCTTCAGATTCAGCCAAAACAACCACGTCATCAGCATACGCTAAAGCAGGTACAATACAATCACCTATTTGTATACCATCATTACCACAGAAAGCTTTCCGAAGAAGAACATCCATATATAAATTAAATAGCCAAGTACAACAGCTTCAATTCCATCATACAGAGCTTGAATTGCTCCTAAAAGATTACCATTAACACCGTACTTGCGAAGCACATCCCACAAGATTTCCCGAAGAACACTGTCGTAAGTACCCAAAGCACCCAAAACCTTACAACCAGCATTAACTCTTCTTTCAATTTCACGATCAAAACGACCATCCTTACGATAATAAACTACCCAAATACTCAAATTCATCTGCCTGCTCTGATAATAATAGTTACATATAATTAATAGTTACAACTATATTTACTAGATAATTACATATTTTTTCAACAATTACTTACATAATTTATAAAAAAACAAAAGAAAAATGTAATTAGTGAAATAAGATTAATTGATCAACATTTCTCTACATATGGTATATAATATAAATCAAAATATATTAGTAAGTTTAATTGATGATGGAATCAGTCACAGCGTTGAGAAAAACTTCAGGGTGTGGTTAATATTGAATCTGTATATATCTGTTCGATATTCTATAATGTAATTAATCATTGAATGAATATGGGTTAAAAATTTATCGCATTGATAATGTTTCATTCTCGTTAGAACGGCGTTCTTTATGCACCAAACACATTCGAAGTGTATAACATTTGTTTCGCATTTCAAGATTCAAGTATATTATTTTAGTTTACTTTCGATATACACACCCATAAAAAGAGAAACTAGGATCTCTGCTACAAACTACCTAACCTGATAGTTTGATTGCTTTTAAGTGTACGAGCAGTTTCCGTTAATGACTGCTAATATCAGTTCAGGTTTTTTTTACACGTTTTTCTGTTTATTATTGATGTTGAATGGTTTTATTTAGTTTAATTTTAAAAATAAAGAAGGATGTTTATAATTATTTAATTTGTTTTGTGTATGATATGTATAAACCAGGATATGTAATCGATAAAAAATATTGGTTAACAGGTAACCAGTATCGAGAACTATATTTTAATATCGGTTTTCATTCCTTAAAAGTTGCCATTTTACATAAAAACCATAGTAAAAAATTACATATTATTTATATTACATATTTTCTGAAAATATAATATAATTTTGTAATTTTAAGTAAAATAATTAATTAACCATATTACATAAAATATACCTATTTTATATTTATATAATGTAAAAATTTTCCTGTATCGTCTGTAAATTTACTTATTAAACCGGTGTAAATCGGTTACCCCAGGTTTTTATGTAAAAATTACCGAATTTTTTTACAATATAATAACGTGTTTATATGTTCTGTTTGTGTTCCTGATGAAGACGTACGTTGAGTACTTAGAGACAATAATAATAAATATTAATACAGAACTATAACCTGAAGCCGTTTTATTTTAATGTATATACAAGTACATAAAGTTGCGAAAGTTGCTTGTTTGGATAGGAATGTTTGGAGGCGACTGATTTCGGGATGATGAAAAGAGTTTGTGCCACACAGTTTGGGTACATGGCGTGGTTGTGTATGTATGTATGTACAAATACATATATATATATATATATATATATATATATATATATATATATATATATTATCAAACTGCAAATTTCAGTATATTTAAAAAAAAATATTTCTAATGTGACCAAATAGTAAAATTTATTAACAATTAACATAACTTATTTTCAGAAAATCAAAATTTAACCATCCATTATAAAAAAATTTGTTCATAATTTAGAAATAATGTTCAAATTTTGTTTACCTGCTTGAAAAATGTTCAACATGAATATGTACAAGTATCGATATTGGTAACAAAGTTTACAATTCATAAATTTTGCTTTAAAAAATATATTTATATTATTAAATCATAGAATTACGTAATTTTATTTTTGCATAGTGTCGCCAACTTATTTTGTACCAACGAACTACAAAATTTAGTATTCTATCTCGGTATCATTATACATTTTTTTCTTAAAAAAATTAATTACTTAAATAAAATCGTATAGTTTCTGGAAAATGTTAAACTACCTCATTTTTTTTTAATATAAATAATGATGAAACTGAATCTGTACAATTATCTTTTTTTTTTGCTACCAACTCAAAAAGTAAAGCATAAAATAAAATGTTTATTTGCAGGCAACCAGTAATATAACCGAGATGGGCAAACACTAAATCTGCACTACACACTGCTCACAGTTAAAGAGTTAATTAATTTCTGTAATTGCAACAAACATTTCTCTAACCTAACTTACTTTTCAAACATAGAGAGATGGACTAATTAACTGAATTCTCCAAACATTAACACGCTACTACGGTTTCTAGTTTTTCTCTTTTTATTATTTCCTGATGATGATAAGCATTTATAGTAGGTTTTTCCCCTTAAAAATATTTTATAATTGTCCGTCGCCTCGTGTTCTAACAAATAAAAAATCATTGATACGATTGATATTAGTTTCTTATTATCTATTTTAGATTATAGATAGATTGAGAAAATATTTTTATAGCCAAGCTGTATTATTGCACGAAATGCAAGAAAAATTATTTTTAAACCAACGTTTTTACTATTCATTCAAAAGGGACATACTTTTGATCTGTAAAATTGATCTGTATAATAGAAATAAATTATAATAAACAAATAATAGAAAGTTGTAGTATAACTATTTTGAAACTTTTTTTATAAATTTTTTTACGACTCAATTTGAGAAAAAAAAAATATATATATATATATATATATATATATATATATATACATTTGAATTAAAAATTATTAATAATTTTTCATTTCAATTTTTTCGAGAAAACATCAAAAATATTATTTATTTTTTGCATAATTATTAACAGCAAATTAGCAGAATTTTGTAATTTTTACTGTGATAATTGACGTAATATTACAATTTTTCTGTAAAAATATATTTACAAAATATGTAAATTTACATCAATTTTTTACATTTCTAAATTTATATAAAGGATGTGTTTTGAAATGAATGAATTACACTTAAAATATTTTATTAGTATTACACCAAATATGTATTAAGTCTCATTATTTTGATGAATTATTACATAATTTTACATAATTTAAGAAGTTATACCAACAATATGTAATTCTACATTAAATATGAGATGGAATTTTGCAGAAAGTAAGCAATTTTACATATTTTTTAGGTTATTTTTACTTACTTTGTGTGATTATTATGAATTATGTAAAAATTACAGAATTCTGAGGTAGAAATACAGAATATTTATGGAAAAATAAAATTACATATTTTTTATAGTAAAATTTTATTGTATTTTTTTTTACAGTGTACAAATATATTAATTATTATTTATAGAAATACACTCCGTTACATGTACAGATATGTTTAATGACTTTAATTAAACGAGATTATATTTGGATTAGTTTTTCTTGTCAATCCACTGAGATGACTGCCATGTTAATACAGCAATATATGTGCTTATTGTCAAATATATTTCTGCGCATGACATTTAATACGCAAAAAGTATAGTACTTATACTGCCAAATTTTACTATTTACACTAAGAATTTTTGTGTAAATTTTTGTACGTTTTCTTGTAAAAATAAAATTGAAACCAGAGGCTATAAATGAACCTTTGAGTATATAACAACTGACAGAAGTGTTCGAATTGTAATAAATGAAGGCGTGGAAGTAGCCAGCGGCTGAACAGAGCTAACGGCCAGAAGTCATCCATATACTTCATAGTTGGGCGGGTGTACGTTCACTCTTTTTGCCACTGGGCGATTTCATGGCGGAGCGCAGAAGAAAAGCATTGAAAAAAAAAACACCAAACGAATGTATGATAAATAAAAGAAATAAGACGAAACCCGCATGTAGAGATGGACTGACTGACTGTGCTTCTTATTTTTTTTTTCCTTTTTAAATCTGATTGCCACAAACGATCATTTCCTTCTGATAGACTTGTGCGTGAATTTCTGAACCACACAGGTGTGTAATAAAAACTATTTTCATTTATTTACATATATAAAAAGAAAGATTTCGAGAAAGTTAGGACTTTTGCTAAATGAAACTCAATTAAAATGCGAATTACAAGTATTTACTTACATATATTGCAAGAAAATTGGTTTTTAATAGGTTCTACATTGCATTTGCTCATATATTTTAAATGTTAATGTTTAAACAATGTTTGTAGGAAAACAAATGTTATATAAACAAGATTAGAAGTATATGGGTAAACCCATATATAGACCACTTTGACATTTCTCGGAAAGTTGGCAAAACAATATCTTTAATAAAATTATAATTTATGTGGGCACTAGGGGAAACTTTCCTGAAAATTTAATCAAAATCGAATAAATAATGTAATGAATTTAAAAAAAAAATTGTGATTTTTTCTCGATAAGTTGGCAACACTGTATTTTGTTAAAATTGCATAATTTATTTAGGCACTAGGAGATTTTTTTATGAAAATTTGATTAAAATCGGTTAAATATTGGTCATAATAAAATTTTAAAAATTTAGTAATTTTTTTCTCGGAAAGTTGGCAACACTGGATATTAATAAAATTATATAATTAATGGGAGCATTAGGGAAATCTTTTCTGAAAATTTGATCAAAATCGGATAAATAATGTAGTCAATATGAATTTTTAAATCTTTAGTAATTTTTTTTATAATTTATTAAATTATTAACTTAATAAATTGTTAATTTGCATTAACTTTATTAAAGTAAATTTTTTAACTTCAAACTTAAAAGTTTTTAAATTTTTTAAATCTTTAATATATTTCGGTAATTTATTATATTATATAAATAATCTATTGTAAAATATATTATTAATAGTACTTTTGAGTTAAAAGTAAAAATATTGGACTAAAACAAAACAAATGTCAGTGTACCTTTGAAATTAAACAAAACTAGATACATTTTATATGTGTGCAGTGAGAAAACTTTAAAATATGGATCTACTCTAGATCAACAAAATACTTTCAAGTTAAAAATATAAAATCCACCTCTGTCAATGATACTATTGCGTATACGGTTTCTTTTAATATACATATACTGTAGAAGTAGTTTTTTTCTTTCTTCTTCTTTACAAACACACATACACAGACAGACCGACAGGCAGACAGAAGTCTTTTGAAATATAAATAATACAATTCCTAATAGATGTGAACCCTTCACTGTATGACAGCGTCATATTTTCGAACTGATGTAATATATTTTACCGTATATTATAAATCGTTCTTGATTGGCCCGGACGTTGGTCGGTGATTGGTTCGTATATATCTATAGCCCGAGATGTCGATCTCAATTGTTAGATGCTGCTGTTAGCCGCAAATCAACTGATCTAAGCTTAGCATCATGCCACGGCCCGCTTGATCGGATCAAAGTTCTTTTCGATATTCATTTTACATTCGATCGATAATAAAAAAATCTTGATTGAATATTGTTACTTCATTATAACTCTATTCGAATGAATTTTCTATATTATTGTGTCAGTAAATATGGTTAGGTGTTGCTATTACTATATTCGAACATTCGATTGTGAAAAATAAGTGAAGTACTATACTTTTTGGATGTTTAGATGTTTGTAGGAAATTGATTTATAGATAGTGGAAAGAGTTTGTGCCACACCCTTTTGGGTACATGGCGTGATTGTGTATGTATGTATGTACTTAAAAAACAATACAAACAAAAATGTTACGCAACATTAACTTAATATAAGAAATACGTAATCTTATGTTCAATTATAATTAATAAGTTTTTTTACAAAAGGTGTTACATATTTATAACTTAAAATAGAACAGCTTTAGGTAAAAGTCCTGTATTTATTTATAATCGACGTTTCGACTAACTCAACATCCGTCTTCATCAGGAAAAAATGATACAAATGACATTTACAGTAGATAAACAGAACATAGAAACAAGTTACTAAACGTAACAAATAAATAATTAGATCATAAAATTTATAGATTTTTAATTAATGGAAGCCAAATTTTATGAAGGCAGTTTTATTTTAATGTAAAGAGTTCTGTAAGATTTTTTATAACTTATTTATATTAAATTTAATGATAATAATCAAACAATGAAGTATAATTTAATTATATAATTAAAAATATAACAAATTGATAACATAGCAAAAAAAATTGAGAACTCATTATATTAAAATTAAAGGGCTTTAGGTTCTAATTCTGTAATAATATTTATTAATAATCGATGATTCGACGTATTCAACGTACATATTTATCATTTTTCCTGGTGAAGACGTACCTATATAAAACAATTGATACAAATTTTGATAAAAATTATCTAAAATAAATTTAATAATTATATTTAAATTTGACTGATTGAAAATTGACAGGTTTCATAAGTACTATCGACTAAAATACATTACTACAAGCGATCATTACATTATTAGTACAATAATAACATTATTATTAGACTACTAGTATGTCGTTCTTTCTACATACTTGATTCTGTAACATAATATGTACATTTTGATACGTTTGAAGAAAAAAATGTCTTTTTGAATGATTCAAATACTTCAACAACAAATAAATAATATATATATATATAAGTATATTCATTCAACAAATTATCAATAAAATTTTATTTGTAATCTGCAAATTCTTTATATAGACAAATAATTTATAATTAATTCAATTAGAAAAACAGTTAATTAAAATTTAAACTGTTATTTTCTTGATCCTGTCACCATTAAATGGATCGACATATTTATATAAATCACTTTTTGTATCAATAATAAATACAGTTACTTGTTCAATTCAAAGTCAAACAAACAAAAAATCCTATATCCAACTAAAATATCTTGAACGTAAACACAAGCTTAAAGGATTATATATTTAATTATATCGCATTCATTACGTATATATATATATATATATATATATATATATATATATATATAACCTGTGGAATTTCTACCATCGGCTATCATAATTATTTCAATTAAATATATAGCAAATACGTGGGATAAATTAAAAATTACCTGTATTTATCTGTCTTTCTGCTAAATTAATTCCAGTCTAAATAAGGTAAATGAAAACGCACACATCTTTCACGCAGGACCTGATTTACAGTTAAACTAAATAAGCTGCAACTTACACTGCTAGAAATTGTACGTTTTGTTATAGAATGTAATTTTTTCATAATGTAAATTTTAAAATAAACTTTATCTAATTTAATTATTGCATCTAACACTATCGATAAAATACATAAAATTTAAAAAGAAATTATTTTTTACACAAGCTTTTAAATCGAAAATATCAATAAGTTACAGAGTACTTTTTGTAATTTTACATTAATTTTTACATAAATAAACTATATCTAACTATATGTCGATTATTAATAAATATTAATACAGAACTACAAGCTAAAGCCGTTTTATTTTAATATAATGAGTTCTGAAACATTTTTTACTGTGTTATAATATTTTCTTTACTATATTTAAACTGTTCAAAATCAATTTAAAAAAATCTAAATATACTACAAACTAGCCACAAATAATTTTTTTTTAATTAAATTAATTTTTTAATGTAAATCAAAACTTTATGGTCAATAAAATAATACATATTTTTATATAGGTCAATATGTTTAAATTTAAACCATCTATCGTAGATAATTCTGCTATTTACGTTAGAAAATTATTATGATGTAAAATTCTAAGATACTATAATAATTACAAGACCCAATAATATTATCAGTAGATTGCTAAGCGAAAGCACTGATTTAAATAAAATTTGGCTTCCTTTAATTAATATTTTATAAATTTTATAATCTAGTTACCTAGTAACTTGTTTCTATGTACTGTTTATTTATTGTATAATAAACAATAAATAAATGTCATTTGCATATTTTTTTCTGATAATGGTGTAAGTCGATACGTCAATTTTTAATTAAAATTTATAAAGAACTTATTCCTAACGCCTTTTTATTTTAATATAATGAATTCTGAATGATTTTTTACTATGTTAAATGTTTATATTTAATGTCAATAATAAGTTAAAGTTAAAATATATATTATAATTATGATTATAATTGGCTGGAGATAACGCTGAGGCGTAGCTGAGGGCTGAGAAATACTTATAAAATAAGGGGTTGCGGTCGTTAAGTTGGAATATTAAAATACCAAAATATGAATCAACTTGTTTAAAGAAACGATATAATAAATGATTTTGCAAATAAACAGTTAAGAAAGAAAATATTTTAAGTACATATTTATTTTAATAAAATTTTTCAGAAATAAATACTTTATTTATTAGTACACTGAGAAAAATGGATAGTTACCGTAACGCTATTTATATTTAAAAAGGTAACACAAACACAAGATATTAAAAATAACAAAATAAGTATATTTAAAAATTAACTATAAATATAATAAAAACAAAAATTTAATACCATCAATTTGTATATAGTATTACAATCTTAATTCTTAATATAGTATTAAAATATATATGTGAGTAGATTTTAAAAATGTATAAATTTGTGAATACAGTAAACATACTCGTATATTTCAAATAAATATCTACTTATTATTATCCAATTTGTTAAATATCTATTTTTCTCAGTGTATTTCTAAATGAAATGAGCCCTATTTCTCTTTAAGCCTGGCGCCTTTTTTAGCCTAAATCCGGTCCTGTTCGTACCGTAATCACATTGCAATTATAAATTGAGTAAGACAAGAGATTATGCGCTCTTGCCAACCGACGAATAAAAAAATAAAATCTCCAAACAAAAAAAAATAAATAACCAGTTGCATTACATAGAAAGTGTATCATTATGAGTGTGGTAGTCGTTTACGACTTACCCAGTCTTTAAAGCCATATTATATATCTTCCTGATGCGATCTTAAGTTTAAAGTAAGTTTACTGGCTAATCTTAGATTTATAATTATTAGTTGGAATATAGCAATTTGCTATCAATTTATATCTGGTTATACATAATTTAATATCGTAAAAGAATTAAGTTCAATTAGGAGAACTAGTATGCTAGTAAATTTTATTACTTTAATACTTCGATTTTAAATATATATATATATATATATATATATATATATATATAATATATATATATATAAATGTATATATGTATATATAAATTTTCTAGTTAATTTTTAATTAATTAGTTTACATTTTCAAAGCAATTCAAAAACGATGACATACATCATACACATAAATTTAACTTGCTATAAATACTCGTAATTTATCTTATTTATTTGTACATATTTTGTCATGTTTTAATTGCTAAAATAATTATTATTTCAATAATATTGCACCTTATTAAAATACATTAAAAATACTTATTTTATGTAAAATAAAGAGAAATTTTGCAAATGACAAATAGTTGATAAAGTTATGTTTTGAAAAAATGGTATTTACACTCTGTTTGCTCACGATATTTTCTAAGTAAATTCTATATTCAAAATTTGTATAAGTACTTCAAGCAACAGCAATATTTTACGGATGTGCATTAGAATTATATACATATAGGTATAGTAATAATTGTTAAAAATTTGCAGAATCTGAAGCAAAAACTTGCGCCCAATTGGGTCAGAGCTATGGAAACTACCGGCCACTTTTGGCATGCAATATTAAGTGCACGCCCGCCCAATCCAAATGTGATGAAAACACAGACGAATGCATCTGCTTCTATGACAAAAAATAAATTTTATTTTTATTTTACAATATAATGTATATTGCTATTAAACCGAAATAAACACATAAAGGTATAATGTTTCTTTTTTCATATCTATATGTATTTTTCCCTACAAAAATAAACCAATTACACAAAATGAGAAATAAAAAAAATTCTTTGAAAATTGGATGTAGACCTGTGTTTCTCAACAGGTGGTCCGGGGACCACTGGTTGTCCGCGCAATATAATTAAATTCTTTAATAATTATTATTATACTTTTATTAAAAAAAATAATTTATATATTGTGTATTTTCCGTGATTATTAATACAATAATATATATATATATATATATATATATATATATATATATATATATATACTGGGTGTCCCATTTTAATCCGCAACTTGCAATAACTTTAAAATCGTGCATCGGACAAAAAATGTTCCGAATAAAAAGTAAATGGTTTCGAGGGGGACATCTGATGCATGGACCCTTGCTTCTCTTGGACCCCCTGGGGGGCGGGAACGGGGGGCAACTTTGAAATCTTAAATAGAACCCCCTATTTTTTATTGCAGATTCGGATAGACCATTAAAAAGTATGTAAATTTTATTTTAAGACCTTTTTTTATCTTTGATAGATGGCGCTGCAAACAGCATTTTTTTCTCAGTTTATCAGTCTTCAATTTGAAAAAAAAGGTGTAACTAAGTACGATATTCAAGTTTTTTTCAGTTCTGTGGGTGGAGAGGGGGGCAAGGGTCACTGCATCAGATATCCCCATCAAAACCATTAACTTTAAGTCAATGGTTTCGAGGGGGATAACTTTAAGTTAATGATTTCGAGAGGATATCTGATTCAGTGACCTTTGCCCCCCCCTCTTCCCAAAGAACTGAAAAGAACTTGAATATCGTACTTAGTTACAACTCTTTTTTCAAATTGAAGACTGATAAACTGAGAAAAAAAATGTTGTTTGCAGCACCATCTATCAAAGATAAAAAAAAAATCACAAAATAAAATTTACATACTTAATGGTCTGTCTGAATCTGCAATAAAAAATAGGGGGTTCTATTTGAGATTTCAAAGTTGCCCCCCGCTCCCGCTCCCCAGGGGGTCCAAGAGGAGCAAGGGTATGATTCAGAGTTTTTGTGTGAGCGAAAGTTTCCAAATAGTAGGAATAGAAGAGCAGGTATGAGAGGTGTCCACATGAATGTGAATGAAGCTAGAGTTGCTTATCTGAATAGGAATGTTTGGCGACAACTAATTTCGCGATAGTGAAAAGATTTTGTGCCACATCCTTCTTTTTAATTAAAAATTAATCTTAAAATTCTCTTCTTTTTGTTATTGCAAGAATTTTAAATATAGTATTTTTATATATTTTCTACTTGGATTTAAAAAGCAATCTCGTTGTAAATGAATAAACTCTCCATGCTTACAAATGTGTAAAAATTTCCAGATATGCGCGCACAATAAACACAAAATTTAAATGCTTATCATGCGCAGCATTTAATTCATTTGGTTCAACTCAGTACAATTTAATGCTAACAGTTTCCTGTAAATTCAAATTAAACTCAATTCTAAGAGAAACATTAAAACGTTCTTCATTAAATTATTATTAGTCATTTTAAGTGGTTTAAACTAACAGAAACAAACATAAAGCGGTGTGATGAATTTCGCACAAACGCATTTAAATTGAAATACGAAATTTAACGCCCCAATACGTTTATTTGGTTAATTACGTTTTATTCTTAATTCGAGCTGCACTCGATAAATTTATTAAATAATAATAAAATTAAAAAGTTTTAGGTTTAATTTCTGTACTTTTTTATTTATTCGATTTTGATCAGATTTTCAGAAAAAATTTCCCTAATGCTCCCATTAATTATATAATTTTATTAATATCCAGTGTTGCCAACTTTCCGAGAAAAAAATTACTAAAATTTTAGAAAATTCATTATGACCACTATTTAACCGATTTTAATAAAATTTTTATAAAAAATTCTTCTAGTGCCTAAATAAATTATGCAATTTTAACAAAATACAGTGTTGTCAACTTATCGAAAAAAAAACACATTTTTTTTTTAAATTCATTGTGGCTACATTATTTATTCGATTTTCATCGTATTTTCAGGAAAGTTTCTTCTAGTGCTCACATAAATTATAATTTCATTAAAGATATTGTGTTGCCAACTTTCCAAGAAATGTCATAGTGGTCTATATATGGGTTTACCCATATACTTCTAATCTTGTTTAAATTATTGTCTGTGGTTTAAGGAATATTATTTTATTTTATTAACTTTTCGCCATATTTAAATTTGTTACTGTATAAGAAACAAATTACTTTAAAAATTGCAGCATCATTTTATACTCTTACTACAACTAATTTAATTCATTATTTAAATAAATAGTACTTCAAGTCTACGAAGGGTTATTATAAGATAAATTAATAAGTACTAGAAAAGAAAATTATTACGTCATTTACCGCCCTTATTCAGACAAGAACACGTGCATATAGTTGTGATTCTATTGTCATTTCACAACAAAAGAAGACAACAGACAAGACAAGCCACCGGCCAACTTCTGACAAAAGATGATAAAAACCAAGCAAATAGACAGCACATCAAAAAAAAAAAAAAAAAACTGGAATCAAAAAATTTAAAGAAAATAGTCTTCTACATCATTGTCACGTCACGACACGATTATTTCAAAAGCGGCAATTTGATCAGCTTTAGAAAAAAAAATTCCCTCCTGACACCAACCCTGGTGGGCTGTCAAGATTAAATAACAATACGCTCGGATGAGTCTCCAAACGAGGTAAGGATTATAAAATTAGATTCGAAACTTTTGTTAGAAAGTTCGTGTTTATCCTATATACGATTTAATACTATAACGTGCTAAAATTAGTTTAGTCTCATTAATACTTCCCTATATTTATATATTAAATTAGTTCTATGTTTTCATCGTAAAATGTTATTTTAAAAGTACGAAATAGTGCCAGTTGCGTACAGTCATTAAGTAGTGCCATTTGCGTACAAATAAGAGTCAAACCCAGGTAGTGAAGCTAGTTAGGCCGAGTGCCAGATGCGTACAGCGGTTATATAATATTTATAATACGCTATAATATCATCGCACATAATATTTACAAATAATCAAGTCAGTATTTAATTTTAAAATTGACCAAGTTTATATTTATTGGTTTAAATTTGATTTGTGTAGATTAATATTTAATAAATTCATATCGTTTACCAACTGTAGTTGATAAAAAAAAATAATTTTCCTTAAACCACAAACAATAATTTAAAAAGCTATATACATATTTTAATAGCTAAGCTTTCATAATCAGTAGCAAAAGATAAAGCTGAAGTACTAATCAGTAATCTAAGATTACACAAATACTTAACGTACTCAGTGGTCAAAGATTACATTTAAGTTACCATATTTTTGTGAACTGCATCAGGAGATATAAATACTAAACTCCATCGAATTATTACAAATTGACATAAGTTAATCTCATTAAAATATATCAGTTGCATACAAGTATAAGAGAACCATTCAATTTATACATTATCTTTTACCTAACCTAACCTATTTTGGCTCAACCTACCGAGCTGTAGATGTAAATGGCATACATATTCTGAACATTGTAATCATCAGGGGTCGGCTTGGCTGAAAATAGTTGAACGGTGTGCGCCACGTTCGCGCAAAACGGCAATTTAGAAATTATTTATAACGATTACAAGTCGTTATCAGCCATTGAACGCCTACTGTAATAACAACACTGGACCACAATAGCCCATGGGCGTCCGTAGAACCAAGGCAAATTGGGAATCGAATATAAAATACGCAAATTCAATTGTAACTTTTCATTAGAGTTATTCGGCCAATTTCACCAAATAGTTTGTATTTAACTGTATTTTTATAAACTTTACATGAAAATATAAAAACATTATAACAGTATTAACTAGAAAGAATCGGGTACGAAATAGATTAGTCTATGATGAGTGTGAAATTGGAAAAATTGTTGTTGCAAAAGTTGCAGTGTTAGTCAGTTAAGAGTTACTATCAGGGTTAAATAGTGTGAAGCAAATCTGTATAGATGTCTCTGAATGCAGTATGGAAATTGTCATATATTACATAAAAGGAATAAATTTAAGATAACTTATTTGTCGGATCGTGTAATCTGGATTACTTTCTCACTATTTCGAAGATTTGTTGTGAGCTGGCAGTAGCAACTAAAAAGATTTCGAAATATAAAAATAGACAATATAAAAATCTTAAATAACCATTATTAATTAACAAAAAAAAAAGTATAATATCATTTTATAATTATAAACGTTATATAAAAATTTCAGATTTTATGAACGTGTAATTTGAACAAGAGAAAATAAAATATGCAATTTGCTTGATAAATGTCAGGATTTTCTTGATAAAAGTCAATCGATCTCTATTTTCTATCGTTCGTAAAAATTCAAAAAAAATTATATTATTCTGTATAACATTTAACATCTCATATATTTTTTCGAAACAATAATAATAATATTTAAAGAAAATATGGCTTGTTAAAAAATAAATTTACTTGTATTTTATGTAATTTTTATTAATAATGGAATATTGATATTGAATTATTAATTATACATATATTTTTAAATATTACGAATAATCAGTTATATTAAATATGCTCTACAAAATTAATAAAAAAAAATATTTATTCAATCGTCCTCTGCAATTTTGTGTAATTGCCCATACGAGTGTGACTGTTCACCTTAAGATGGTTCGGTCATCTTGAACGAATGCCTAACGAAAATTTGGTTTAAAAAAATGATATGAACGATTTTAAAGCTATACGTTTGCGTGGACGTCGTATGATTAGTTGGAGTGATATGATTGTAAGTGTTTTGCGTGAACGAAAGTTTCCAAGTAGCAGGAATAGAAGAGCATGTATGAGAGAGGAATTATGAAAATGGATGAAGCTAAAATTGCTTGTCTGGATAGGTATGTTTGGAGGAAACTGATTTCGGGATAGTCGGCATACATGTCGTGATTGTGTATGTATGTATTAAATAAAATACATTTTTGTATAAATAGACAATAAAATATACCGTGTTCGAGTTCCGCTTTTTAAGCGACTAGCGTCAGTGTACGTCGGTTTGCTTTGTAGTATGTCGACGCGGATTTAATAAAAACAAATCTGTAGATTTTAAAACCATGGTTATATGGTCTATATACAATTAAATGCCTCATATGTATGTGTTTTGTTGTTGACGCAAAAATAATAACTTAAATAAAACGCTATTCGCTATTGATGTAATTATTTGTGTACAAGCTTTGCCCCCTTTTTGGAAAATTTTCTACGAACGCCTCTGACAACAACAGCAGCGTAGCATCATCACGATTCACACCTTTTAAAGTGTAAATATGACAAAAGACAAACAAAAAAGCAAGCGATTATAGTTAAGTATAGGTGTTGAAAATGATGCAAAATGGATTTTTTTAAAGAATAAATTGGAAAAATTTTGTCGTCGCGAAAGGTGTGATAATCAGCCAATTATTAAGATGGTTATAAGCTGATTATAACGTTTAATGAAAGCTGATTTTTTTTACAAAGAAATTGCTTCGTTATTATGTTTATTGGATATGCTGATTTAGAAAATATTCTTGTAAAGTGGTAAAGAAAAAATGTTGTATAACATAATCTTGCAAAATGAGTCTGAATTTCTAAAGGAGGAATATAGTAATTTCCTTTATAAGTTTCTTGTAGATATATATATATATATATATATATATATATATATATATATATGTATGTATATGATACTAAACATTTTTTTATTCAGCATGTAATGTAATATTCTGAATGTATTATCATCAACATTATATTTAATATTTTCTCATAAATTCTACTTATTATTTTTTTTAAATTAGCTCTCATAAATTCTAATTTTTTAAAAATTATCATTATGAAGAAGTACTTCATATAAATGATAAAACATAAACTTCATTAAAAAAAATACTCTTATTAAATTAAATAACAAAAGTTTTCACAAGACTGCTTATGTTTTCTTGTATTTTTTTATTTCCATTATGTATATAGATTATAATTCTATTAATAAATATATATATATATATATATATATATATATATATATATATATATATCGTATTTTTAGGACCTTAAGACGCACCCCAAATTTATGGGACGATTTTTAGAAAGAATATTTTATTACGAATATAAAGATATTTTCAAATTCAGTAATTGAACTTCTTTCTCTAATAGCTTCAACACAGTATAAAGATTTGTATTTTAATGACGCATTTTAAGTCGATTTTTCTATGTAAAAAATTGCTTCTTTATGGTCCGAAAAAATACAGTATATATATTTTAAAATTCTAGAATTTGTAGACTCTATAACGCTGTAGGTTATACAATAATTTTACTAAGAATTTGTGGACCATAAAATTAATTTACAGACTTAATATTAAAATTAATTTAAAAACTAAACCAAAAATATCTATAAATTCTTATAAATAGTCTGTGAATTCTAAAATATTTTACGACTTACAACTGGAATTTCTAGAAACTAATAATAAAAAATAGATTAGTGATATAGAAACCGATAAAACAAACATAAATAACTTCATAATTTGCAAATTAAATGAATTTTTATTTTCTAATTGGATATAACTTATAAATTTGAAAACATATATAATTTGAAATAGATATGAAACCTCATTTATTGTATAAAAATTTAATCATAAATTAAAGTAAAATTTGACTTCCTTTAATTAACAATTTATAAATTTTATACATATATACATACATACATACACAATCACACCATGTACCCAAAAGGGTGTGGCACAAACTTTTTTAATCATCCCGAAATCAGTCGCCTCCAAACATTCCTATCCAAACAAGCAACTTTCGCTTCATCCACATTCATAATTCCTCTTATACATGCTCTTTTATTCCTACTACTTGGAAACTTTTGCTCACGCAAGCCACTCTCTCAATCATACCATCTTCAACTACTCATCGGACGTCCACCTGCAAACGTATACCATCAAAATCATTCAAATAAATCTTTTTAACCAAACGTTCATTAGACATTCGCTCAACATGTCCGAACCATCTTACCTGACAAACACCAACTTTTGCTACATTTATTTTTATAAATTTTATAATTGTATTTATCATTTGTATCATTTTTTTGATGATGACGTACGTTGAGTAAGTCGAAACATCGATTTTTAATTAAAATTAATATAGAACTAAATCTTAAAGTCTTTTTATTTTAATATAACATAAAATTATATTAGAAATTATACAAAAATTGTTAATATTTATACGGAAATCACACAGTAACTGATACATTACTTATTTACATAATAATATTGAATCGACGTATAATATACAAAACATAAAACTACGTATGTACTTAACGTCTACCAGTTTTATGATTATTTTAATACATATATTAATTAGCAAAATGCATTAACTAAATATCAGAATGCAATAATAGCTTAAAGCTTTAACAGTTAGATCAGGTGCAATTTAAACCATTGGCTTAATGTATACAAAAGCACTTCTGTAGTTATTTTAACTCATAAAATATTAATGAAGTTGGCTTGGTAGTACATACTTAACATTCGCTTCATTTTATAGTAATTTTAAACTAATTACAAACAGTTTTATACTATATTTATAGACAAATATCTAACTGTAATATGCATATGAATTGCAATCAAGGTCGATAATTAATAATATAGTTAAATTGATAGTTAAATTGATTAGTAAAAATAAAAATCAAATGTTATTGAATAAATTTTAATAATAATAAGTCTTAAAATAAATCTTATCATTATCGAATGTCCAGTACATTTATATAATATAGGTATACATGCAAAAAAAAACTGAACTGTAAATTTAATTATGAATAATAAAATATATAAAAAAAAACTTTTTAAAAACCACGCTTATATTTAAAAGCGTGGAGCGCCAGGAAACTATATATTTCGCAATGATGATTAAGCGCTCCACGCTTTTAAATATAAACGAGATTTTTAAAAAGTTTTTTTTATATATTTTATTTTCTGCTTTTTAAGTCTTGTCGTCTTGTCATATCTTGTAATCGGTTTTTTTTTATAATATTGTGTTGTCTCCTGGAATAAAACTACATGCAAAATTTCAGTGAGATCAGATGATAGGAAGTGGTCCAAAAATTGGTTACAAAATATGACTGACCGTGACAACAACATGACCGTAACAACAACAGTGTGAGCTAATATAAGCGTGGTAAAAATAGAAAATTACAATTTAGTAAAATAAAGTTATTGCTAGAATATGCATTTATATTTAAACTAATAAATAAAACTGCTTTTGGTTAAAGTTCTGTATTAATATTTATTTATAATCTACGTTCCGACAAACTCAACGTCCGTCTTCATCAGAAAAACTGATACAAATGACATTTATAGTAAATAAACAGAACATAGAACCAAGTTACTAGGTAACAAATAAGTAATTAGATCACAAAATTTATAGATTATTAATTAATGAGTGAAATAAAATTTGGTTTCTATTAAATAAAAATCTATAAATTTTGTGATCTAGTTATTTGTTACCTAGTAACTTGTTTCTATGTTCTGTTACTTACTATAAATGTCATTTGTATCAGTTTTCCCGATGAAAACTAATGTTGAGTTCGTCGAAATGTCGATTATAAATAAATATTAATACAGAACTTTAGCCTAAAGTAGTTTTATTCAATATAATGAGTTCTGAAAGAATTTTTACTATATTAAACTAATAAAGTTATACGTAAAATAAACGAGATTAGAAGTATATGGGTAAACCCATATATAGACCACGTTGACATTTCTCGGAAAGTTGGCAACACAATATCTTTAATAAAATTATAATTTATGTGAGCACTAGGAGAAACTTTCCTGAAAATTTGATCGAAATCGAATAAATAATGTAGCCACAATAAATTTTTTTAAAAATTTGTGATTTTTTCTCTCGATAAGTTGGCAACACTGTATTTTATTAAAATTGCATAATTTATTTAGACACTAAGAGAATTTTTTATGAAAATTTGATTAAAATCGGTTAGATAGTGAATTATATTTAATGAATTTTTAAAAAATTTAGTAATTTTTTTCTCGGAAAGTTGGCAACACTGGATATTAATAAAATTATATAATTAATGGGAGCATTAATTTTCCTTGCAGTCAAAGTGGTAAAAAGTGTAACGACATAAAGTCTTAAAGTCAGTTGGATAAAACATTGTTAACTTAATGAATGAGTTTACTGTGCAAACAGATAGTCAACTGTTTTTGTCAAGTTAACCAAAGAGTTAACTAACAAAGTATTTGAGAATGTGCTCTTGACGATTATTGTAATTATTACTTTCAAATTCAAATTATTGACATCATATTGGGATTTTTGTGGGAATTTACGACAACTTTTAATAAGAGAGAAAAATGATTATACTGTGTGTTCCAAATTCATGTGCCATCATAAAAAAATCTATCCAGTGACGTAGAAAAACATTTTTAAGATATAACATAAACTTATGAATTTTTTCGAATAGAATCTATAATAGAAATAATAGAAGCTAAAACTAAAATACAATTTTATAAGATAATATTTTTTTTTAGCATGAGTGTCTTGATAAACTGTCATTTTTAATTTTATTCATTGTACATATATGTACAAGAATATATGTATACAAGTCAAACAAGTAGATATATGAAAGATACACAAACTTGTATACAGCAACAGCAACTCATACATCTACATAATAGAGAATAATTGAGTGTTATTGGCGCATCCGGTTGACTGCGTAAAAGGCACTTTTCCTCTGTTTGTGTCCTGACACAAAGCCGTACGCAAAACACTCTCAGGTCGGGGGCGTTTAGTAGATACAAAATAAAAAAAAGAATAAAAATTATAAAATTCATCATTTTTATTATTAGTTTTACAAAACTTTTTTAATCAATTTTTTTTTTTCATTAGCATTTATGAAATATATTTTTCCTTTGCGTCATAAACTTAATATTATTGCTTTTTATAGTTCTTTAATTATTACTTTTTTAAAACTAAATTATTATCAACAGGAAAAATTGATCACAATTTTGTTCCTTTAATATAAATAAAAATATATTAATTTCAAATATTTATTACATTCAAATATTGAATATATCTACTATTGCAATAAATTCAATGAAATTTATTTTTCTTTGAGCTTTGAAGAGAAAAAATTTGTAGTTCGATTACGATTAACAGTTTGAATCTTAACAAAATTTAATATAGATATTTCAAAAAAAAACAAAATTTTATTGTGAATAAATAATAAATATAACACAAATACATTTCACGATAAAAATTATTTTTAAATTTTGTATTATCTTTAGAACAGAAAAGAAATAATCAGAAATCACGTAATTGTAAATAAATATTTTTATAAAATCTTTCTCAGATGTAACAATAATCTTGAAAAAATTATTTATTTAGAAATGTTATTATATTTTGTTATATTATTTAAAATAAATAAATTTGTGTTAGGTTTATAGCCGAAAAAAATAACGGTTTCGTTACAGTTACGATTATTTTTAAAAATAAAAATTACGTTTCGGCTAACGTTTATATGGTTACGTAGGCAATTGTTTCTACGGAGAAGAAAGTATGGTTGCCAAATATTTTGTAAATATATTAATTCCCCCATTATTTTTACCAAAGGCCCAGGTATAATACAAAGTACTTTTATCATTTTAGATAATGAAATTATCAGTTCAATGTACCCTTAAATAACGAGCCGTCCCTGACGATAAACAGCAGCGTCCTCATATTATAATTACAGTTTTCAAAGCACATTGGCTTTTGTATACGCATGTATTATATAGATGCATATAAATGTATATACATATATTGTATACATGTATAAATAAAATATACATACGTTATAAGAGTCGGGTGCGGTAAGCTTTTAAACGAGCAAAGGGAAGTGACGTCACAACTCGTGTCTGCAGTAATTTGATGTTGGATAAATGATTATCATCACCACACATCAGCGCGAAAAACTTATCAAAATTAACAGACCTACTACTTGACACGTTGCTGCCGAAATATTGAATAATCCCAGTTTTTCTATTGCAAAATCACTAATATTTTTTGGGGTATATATAAATGAACATTTAAATATGTCAATGAACGATAGAAATTGCAATTTAGGCTATTTGCACGTCAGGTTATGCAAATTAACGCCCAGATATCAGTAAAAGGAAACGTCAGAATAGATAACCTATTAATATTAGATTAGGTTAGATTAGGTTTCATTTTATAAATTGATGTTTAAAAAGCTATTTTAATGTGCATATCAAATAAAGATAATAAATTAAAATACGATATTGCCGTGGCGAAATGTTGATAAAATAAAATAATTTCCCTTAAACTACAAACAATAATTTAAAAAAGCTATTATACGTATTTCAAAAGCTAAGCTTTTATCATCAGTAGCAAAAGTTAAAACTAAAGTCCTAATCAGTGATCTAAGGGTGAAATCAGTGATCAAATAACGGTTGTGAATTACTATTAATGGTTGTTATATTTTCCTATTCTGTCGTTAATTCTACTTTTTTCAGCGTGTGTAAAAATTTGACCCATATGTTTTTTAAAGATTTCAGTGGGAATTAATGCGTGATAGATTAAATATATCTTTAATACACACAAACATTTGACGTTGTAGATTTAAATTCAGACTAATTGGAAAAAAACTCACTAACTTTCAAAAAAAAAAATAATGATAATAATGTCATTTTTGACGGCAAAGCTAATTGAATATTACCAACTTAAACAGTATTGACAATTATAAATGACAAAAGTGACGTCGTCAATTTTCCCGCTTTCCTTCCAGAATAAATACTCTCTATAAACTACGTTATGGTGTAACCTGTCTTGCTATTAAATAAGATTGATTAAAATATTCTATTACAAAATTATATTGCAATCAAAATGTATTAGAAATTGGCTATCGTCCGCTGTGTGTGTGTGTGTGTGTGATACGTAAGAAAGATAATTTATTGTTTTGGTTTATTTACGAGTGTTAAGATAAAAGTCTATAGCGATTCGGATTCTTTTATTTAAAAAAAATTGGTAGAACTTGTTGGTGGTTGGTGGTTATCGGATTCATCTTGTTTAATGACATGGAAAAATAATCGATTACAGATAATCTGTTATACATGGTTGCCCACTGATGTGGTTTTAAAAGAATCGAACGCATAAAATATCACCGAAAAAAAAAGAAATATACGTGTATTTTGTCGATCTAATGCGAGATAGAAACTAAAATTTGCTTTAGTTTCATATTTTTTTATTGAAATTTTCTATTAAGTCTTATTCACATTTTTTTACTTATCTCAAAATTATTTGTTAAAAAAAAAATTAATAATCGCTTCCTCAAATAAATTAGAAATTACAAATGAAAAACATTTTAAATAAATAATTTCGTTATTTTTATCTCAAAATTTCGTCAGTCGATTAATCGTTTGTTCTATATTAGAAAATCTTACGTTCGAGAAAATGATGTTTAAAGTTTCTGAACTGAATTGTTTATACTAGGAATATGGAACCATTTCCGAAATTATTAAAATTATAACATCCACGATTATTAAAATAGATAGAAAACAAAGAATTATTACCAAAATAAATAATAACTCAATTTGATCAAAAATGGCGTATGGAACAAACAAGAAATAGACTGACAAAATAACTTTTTTCACAATTTTTAATAAATTATAAAAATTTGTGTCATGTGATGTAGATTTTTTAGCGGACATTGCAATTATTTAATCATCTCATTTATTTATAAAATAAATAAATATATTTTTGCGAATACAGTTGTAAATTATAAATATGTATATTTTCTGTAAAACTGAAAATAAAAGATAATGCTTAAGTATAAAGCTACAGCTACTGTTTTTCAAAAGTAGCTTAAACTACAGGTATAAGCTACTATAAAAGTAGCTGTCAAATCTTAATCTACTTTTTAAGCTACTTTAAGCTATTTTTGTAAATGATGCAAACAACGCACTGAGAACTACACACTTTTTTCCTTTTAATCAAAATAATAATAAAAGAAACTACGTTACGAAAAGTAATGATTAAGTATTGGAAAGTGGCTGAAAACTACTAAATATAGCTATAAACTAATAAAAGTAACTGTAAGCTACAAAAAGTAGCTATAAGTTATACTAAAATTATCTGCAAATAGTAACTTTATGTTTTAGCTATTATTTATAAGCTACTTGTGAAAAATCCTGAAACTACAATCTACAGCTACTTTTATTTTTCTTTGTAACATAGCTACAGCTACCAACAAATATAGCTAAGCTATATTATAGTAGCTAAGTTACTAAAGTACATAACTAGTTTCTGCCCAGCTCTGATCTATTATGTAGTGTAATAATGTATAATAGATTAACAAGTAACATTAAAATTTTAAAAAAAATCATGTAATTTAATTCATTTAGAAACATTACCAATCATAATATCTAAAAAAAATGTGAACAAAAATTGGTATAGTTACATTCAAAGAAATTATTTCAAATAATGCCTTTTACAAATCAACATTTCCTTGCTAACATTATGTGGCATACTAAATTTTGCAAAATATCCATTCGAATTTTGAGTGCTTTTAGAAGTGTAAACAGAAATAGAAAGAAACGCTCCAAATTGGCTAAATTCTATTTTACCGCAGCGAGCGGAAAAAAAAATTCACCGCATATGACCCAGCAAAATTTCCTATTATATTCGAATATTTATAAATAAAAAAATTGCCACCATTACTTGGCGCGTTTACATTTTTTTTTTCTGCTAATGTTTGCGAGGTTGTAATAGTTACCTATTTCTTTGTTTTGGTCGTTGCCTAGGCAACGAAACGTTTATGTTGAAATGGGGGGTGGGGGGTGAATGCAATTATTGTTCAAATGGAACAATCAGCAAAGCGTGAAATACAAACTGCTACTTTTCATTGTTTACATGTGTGGAATATTTTTGCATATGTGTTTATGTATAATGCATTTGAGTGTATTTGTATTCCCATATTCTTGCTAAATTTGCAATTTATGTTTTGTTTTTTGAAACTATACCAGCTGCTGAAATTTGGTCTAAATATGTATTTCTATATAGGTATTTATCAGGAAAAATATATATTAATTAAAATTTAACTAAAACTTAAAAAATTAAAGTGTATTATAGAACATAAACTCATTCAACAGAACTTAGGATTATGCGAAAATGTTTTTAAATATATAGGCCCAGATTACAAGCTGTCTTTAAAAATTGTTTTTAACTAACATCGATTTTAAGACAACGAAACTGTCATAAGAGCTGAACTGAACAAACTAAAACACCCAAAAACCGAGCTTGTAATCGGCCTGATTCTCTAACAAAGTTGCTAAATTTTAACAACGTTGCTAACAACATTAGCCAATAATATTAGCTGATACTAAATAAAAAATTAAAATAAGAACTGTTATATTTGTTTCTATTGGTTATAGTTGCTAGCAACATTTGCTAAAACTTAGCAACTTTGTTAGAGAATCAGTCCGATTATCAGTCTATTTTAGGTAGAAATTCTTTATAAGATCTAGACAAACTATAATTCTATAATTGATCATTTTGCCTCAGTGTCTCTTGCCTAGTTTGAAAATTTACCTTTCATTTCATTTAGTACCAAACTCTTTAAATGTAATAACTATTTCCCTAAAAAACTGTTCTATAGAATATTAATTTTGTGTAATTTCATTTTGTTTTTTTTACATTTTTATTTTTAATTGTAAAATAATTTTGTGAAAAACTTCTAACAAAAATTACCTATCATTATTATAAACTTAAAGTTCATTCATTAAATAGAATTTTATCTATTTTTGGAAAATTTCTGATAACAAATTTACTAAAGTTCTGTAAATTTACTAAAAAATACTGTAATATTACATATATATGTACTTTTCCATTCCGTTGGTAATATCATATTACATAATATTTGTAAGTGTTCTGATATTATGTATTTTTAAACAATTATGTAAAATTGCAGCAGTTGAATAATTCAGATGACAGTACAATATACATACACAATCACACCATATACCCAAACGGATGTGGCACAAACTCTTTCCACTCTCCCGAAATTAGTTGCCTCCAAGACAAGTAAGTTTTGATTCATCCAATTCATTATACCTCTCGTACATGCTCTTCTATTCTTATCACTTAAAATACTCCCAATCATACTACCCCCCCATCTACAATATGAACCCCTTAAGTAGTTAAACATTGCTCGTTGGTACAGAAAGAATAATTTTGCAATGTGATAAAATTGGCAACTTTTAAATTTCTTATAAACAAATTTATGAGAAAGAAAATATGAATACTATCCAGGAAGTCTATGAAACGCAACACCATAGTGACGCATTTGTTATACATGAAAGGGAAGTGATGGGGAAAAAAAGAAGATGCACACACACACTTTATAATGATGTTTCACAAAAGTCTCAAGTCATCGGAGGAGGCGTTGTCTACATCAGGCACACACACACACACACAGATACACGTGCTTAAATGACCACACGTGAATAAAAAACGCTTGCCATCTGTCGTGCTAGACACGCTACACTTCTTCTGTTTCTTTTCTCAGTCGATCTACCCTCGATTTTGTCAAAAATCTCCTAACCTAGAATTACTTTACGTTTAAAGATGTTCTTTTCACCGCAACATGTTTCCAATATATTACATTAAAATAAAACGGCTTTAAGTTATAGTTCTGTGTTAATATTTATTAATATTAATATTTTCTGTTTTAAAATTTGTATATTTATAATTGCTATTGATTTATAATAATCGCTATACACTGTAAAAAATATAGCGAAATAGTAGTAAAATTTTACTATAAAAAAATCTGTAATTTCATTTTATTATAAATATTCTGTATTTCTACCTTAAAACTCTGTAATTTTTACATAATTCACAATAATCACATAAAGTAAGTAAAAATAACCTAATAAGTATGTAAAATTGCTTACTACGATCAAAATAAAAATTTAATTGCATATATTAATAGAGCAAACGTAATCAATTAAAATAATTAAAATATTTCGTAGAAAAAAATATTTCAAGTTTCAAATGTAATTTCATAGTGAATAAATAAACTTTAATTACAGTTCGAAAAATAAGTTTCTTTATTTTTATAACTTGTCTACAAATTGAAGCAAAAACGATTTAATAACAGAATCGTTTTTTTTTTATTTTTGTGTACATTATACGCGATATTAAAAACACCCTATTAAATTGTAATTTCTATTTATTTTAATCCTACAATTAAACTAGGAAGAAAAAATTTAAACAGGTATATTTGAAAAACAAGTTTGAAAATTATATAATATTTTTTTTAGGTTAAATCAGCATAAACTCTTTTTTTAATTAATTTTGCAATTTTAGCAAAAAAAAATTATAAAAACTTAAAAGAGTTACTTACGATTTTTCACTTTCCAGAAAGGTGTCGAACTCAACGGACATTTTGCAACAAAGGGCCTTGCGACTGTGAGTTGGTGAGCAGTTTGTATTTACCATATGTCCACCTAAAATAAAAAATTATATATTATTATTACTATTAAATTTGTGCCAAAAACTCAAACATTGTTAAGATCTAATTTATTATAATAAAGAGTAATTTATATTAAAGTAAAAATATACCAAATTTTATTTAAATCAGTTACTAAATAGTCACAGTGATTAATGTTATCTTTTTCTTTAGAAAATTTTATTGCTTCTCTTATCAATCTGCTGTTAATATTGATTGGTCTTGCAATTATTACAGTATCTTCAAATTTTACATCAAAAAGATTTTCTAAAGTATAAAAGTTGAAGATACTGTAATAATTGCAAGACCAATCAATATTAACAGCAGATTGAAAAGAGAAGTAATAGAAATTTATAAAGAAAAAACTGATTTAAATAAAATTTGGCTTCGTTTAATTAAAAATTTATATATTTCATGATTTAGTTACCTAGTAACTTGTTTCCACGTTCTGTTTATTTACTGTAAATGTCATTTGTATCTTTTTTCCTGATGAAAACGTACATTGAGTTCGTCGAAACGTCGATTATTAATAAATATTAATACAAAGCTATAATCTATAGCCCTTTTTTCTGTTTACATAAATACTCAAGCGACCCAAAAGCATTTATTATTTTATTTTACCAAAACGAAACTGTTTTAGGATAAAATTCTGTTAATTATTAATATAAAAACGACGTTTCGACGAAACTGAACGCTCGTCTTCATCAGAAGACAAACATTTTTATATAATATTAATACAATGAGTTCTGTAAAATATTTTCAATAAATTTTATCAAATATTTAAATATAAATATTTTATTCAAAAACTATATAGATACATGTAAAATTTATTCAATATGAAATTCAGTAATGCATAAATTATGTACCTATTATTTCTGATATATAGAAAATGATAATAAACTAAAAAAAAAAAAACTATTCTTCATGTATAATATGTATTTCCGTACACTACTGATACTTATCTAAATTGTCCGCATTTGAGTGAGAACAATACGAATAAATTTTTGCTCATTGTTTGAATTTAAAATGGATGATGATAAACAAATGTGTACAATTATACATTATTATGCTGCGTGATGTTCTTTTGTTCTTTGCTTCTTGTTTATGTTTATTAAGAAAGATAGTAAACAAGATTCTATTTGCCTGATCGAATAAAATTCTGAAAAAATTACTCATTTTTCTTACGAATAATTTAAATTAATAACCATATATATGTAAACTCAAATGTAAATCACTTCGATAAACGTAAAGAATTATAGTTAACAATCCAACGTTTCTAAACGATTTGATCATCACAATGAACTAATTTAAATTAGTTACAAATTGAAAAAATTTATTGATTTCGCCGGGATTCGAACTCGGCTCCTTCGTCTTATCGATAAACGTATATTTACTAACAACATTATAAACATTTAATATTATAACAGTAAAAAATCTTTCAGAACTCATTATATAAAAATAAAACAGCTTTTGGTTATAATTCTGTATTATTATTTATTAATAATCGACGTTTCGACAAACTCAACGTTCGTCTTTATTAGAAAAAAAGATACAAATGACATTTAGAATAAATAAACAGAACATAGAAACAAGTTACTAGATAATAAGTAACTAGATCATAATGATTTTATAAATATTTAATTAAAGAAAGGCAAATTTTATTTAATTTTATTTTCATTTATTTTATTTTATGTAATGTTTAATATAATATTTTATGTAATATATTAAATGCAAATATAATATTATTAATTAACAATAACTAAATTAAATTATTTATAAAGTATTGCATAATCTATTAAATCTTTGCACATTACATGGATAAAGATTTGGATAAAATATTTGGTAAAAACGTGATTGTGTTTGTATGTTTGTATGTTTAACTTGAAATAATTTTTAAAGTATCAGTCTAATTTTGTATTAAATAAACCTCACACCACATTTTATTATATTATCACTAAGCTGTGTTAAATATAGATTTTAGTCAATATAAATTTTACCCTTGAAATTGTGTGAATTTTGTAATTTAATATTTTATTTTATTTCTTCGCGTTTTTTTTTTCACACTCTTCATGGTTAGTAAAGATCTTTTTAAAACTGTATGGTCTAAATAGGCATAGCTAATTCAAGAACGATAAAAAAAAAATTAAATTTAAAAACAGTGAGATTATACTTACTAGTTTTTTCTTGAAATTCAACGTCATTATCATCTGTGAAGAACCAAGTCTGTAACAAAACAAAAAAAAAACCATGATGAGAATTTAACTTATCATATGACTAATTTATTAATTGTTTCAAATTGTGTTAATATACTAATTAAACAATTAAAACTTAACAAGACGGACGACTCTAAGTCTATTTTTATAATTTTTATTAACTATATAATTACAGTTATAATAAAACTTTTTTTTTATTAAAATTATTTCATTTCAAAGTTCGTTATATTATTTGTAAATTTCGAAAATGTAATTTAAAATATGTATAGAATAAAAGAAAAATATAGTGAAAAATGTTTCTTTTTTTTTGCTATATTTAATCAACATTTTCATTAAATGTACAAAAGCGGCTATGTATAAACTATAGTGAAACTAATGATTCAATTATGTAAATTTCTTTACCAACTCAAAGTTTTAATTAATTGCAGTGAAACGAAAATGAATTACAAATATAACTTAGTTAATTTGTACTTATAATTATAATATAATTTTCATTTTCATTCATATACATTTTACTATTCTTTTTCGATATAAATTTTAAGTAAAACAATAAAATAACATAGTAAAAAATCTTTTAGAACTCATTATATTAAAGTAAAAGTTTTCGGATTAAGTTTTGTATATATTTTATTTAAAAATCGACGTTTCGATATACTCTACGTATATCATCATCAGGAAAAATATACAACTGACATTAGTAATAAATAAACAAAATCTAGAAACAACTTAAGAGGTATACAGATCTTAATTTAACAGCTTTTTAATTTTAATATTACGCAATATAATACAGTGGCGCAACCAGGGGGGGGGGGGGAGGCTCGCAGCAGAATTAGCAGAATTAGCACAATTTTTATTCGTTTAGTCATATATTCAGCAGTCACTTCTAACTCTACAATTATTTACTCCAAAATATTGAGCCAACATTCATTATTTTAAACTATTAATTATTTGATTCATGTAAGATAAAGTGGAAATCTGGTTAGTATTTGCTTTTTTTTTGCTTCTCCAAGATAAAATCTTTGGGCCCCCCTCCAAGACAAAATCCTGGCTGCGCCACTGGTAATTATATACTACGAATTTCGTAAAAATAATACAACTCAACTGTGGTTCATAAATGATTTTTATTTTCACTGCTAGCAAAATTATTCTTAAAATAAAACTGCTTTAGGTTATAGTTCTGTATTAAAATTTAATAATAATTGACGTACTCTACGTATTCAACGTACGTCTTCATCAGGAAAAAAGATACAAATGATATGTATAGTAAATAAACAGAACATAGATACAAGTTACTAGGTAACAAAATTAGTAACTTTTTTTATTGATAATAAAGTTTAATATAACGTGTCTTTAATTTTAACAAAACAATTATAAAATATTTAATATTTACAATAGAATAATTTTAAAAATTATATACTTGTACGTTATAAATTTACATCATTTTATGATTGTATGAATCTATTTATTTTCACATCTGTAAAACTTGTAATGTTATAGAATGTTCTGTCTTTTTTAAATAAATGAAAGTTTTCTATTGGTAGAAAAAGACAAAGGCCCGTATTCTCACCTCACTTTTGAAAGTGGTTTACTTAAAATAACCTATTAAGCAATTTTAATTAGTTTATTTGAGTTTTATAATATTAGATATAAAAGTATGTATCAAAAATAGAAATACTCCTCATATTTGATAAAAGGTAGAAGAAGAAATTTATTTAAAAGCAAAAATAAAAGCACTTTTTTATAAACAAAAGAGATGGGAATACGGACCATAATATCCTTGCCGATGTGAACCGAATAGACTTATTAATTTGAGCCTTATTAAAATTTTACAATTTCTTCCAAGTACAATACTTATAAAACAAAATAAGTAAAATCTATTTAGTTATTTAACTGTATGCATACTTAGAGACTTGTAAAAGTAGTTACATGTGTCATACTTGAGTAAAAACTTCTGTAGAGCATATTTGTCAATTGACGCCATCAAGTAGCAACATATAATAAATGAATGAATGCATTTTAAAAACATAAAACATATATATACCACATTACAGCCACAAGTGTTCACTGTTCATAAAACATGTGTTTTCAAGATAGGTTAGAATTTGTTTAACATTTTATAAATCAGTTTTTTTTTTTCGTTCAAATTGTTAACTTTATCTTATAACCCAGAACTTCTCAAATTGTGGGCTCATTGAATATTTTGTATGTATGGAATAATTAGAAAATAATTAGAATATACAGTAAAAATAATAATACAAATTGTCTTTCGGAGAAAATTGCAAAATAATTTATGTTTTCCGAAAGTGTTCATATCAATCGGTTTGAGATGCACTGTTGTAACTTGTAAAAAAAAAGGGTTATTACAGGAGTGTTTGCTGAAAAATATATAGTTAATTTAATTTTGTCTGTACTAAATATAAACTACACAGAGTTTTTATGATATTCCCACGAGTTTACGGGTTCATTTAAGATTTAAGTGACAAGTGTTTTATATTTTAACTTGTTTAAATTATCCGTATATATACACACAGTAGTTTCAATATAAACTACCATATTTATGTTATATATACAGTGTGACAAAAGTGTAACAAAATAGATTTTTTTTTTTACTTGATATTTTTCCCTACAGAAAACTATTTTTTATGCACCAATGGCGTACCGGCACAAGTAGAAGATGATGATATTAACATTAGACAATGATTTAAATCAATTTTAATTAATTAGTTCTTTTTATTAAATTTTATTTTAACAATTGATTAATTAAAATATACATCTAGCACAAAATAAATATTAAAATATAAAAACATATAATATAATAATATTAAAATTATAATATTCAAAATATATTAAATAATATTTAATGATAATGACTATTTTAAAAGGTATTACAAATGGTTTTAGTTTTTATTTTTAATCTATATACATGGTGATTTATGACGTCGGGGAAAAACTACACCGGATGATTCCTATGGGTAATCTAAATAAAAAACTACAAATAAACATATGTCCAAAAATGCTTTCAAACGGAACTGTAGCCGTTTGAAGTTTATTACATGTAACATCAATCGCGTTAGCCTTATTTATTATATCAGGAAAAAAAAAAGTCATAAACTTCTGAATAATTGTAAAATTACTGATTGATTTTCTAATATTTTGTTTAAACACTAGTAAACCAATTTACTAGTTATGGCTTACTGGGTCCCGACAAAAATTGTTTTAATTTAATTTAATTTAATTTAATTTGGGCGCTAGATTTTTTTTTGATTTTTTAGTTTTTATTTTTTTCTCAAAAACTATGCGGTGTAGAAAATTGAACATAATATGAAAAAATGCGGAATAATAAGTAGTATAATTGAGTGAAAGATGTGACACCACCCGGCCAAAAATATTGGTGTTACTTGTTTAAGTAAGGAAAAAAAATTAGTGACCTACGAGACATCAACTTTCAGCTCCAAAGAAAGCAAACCATTAAAATATGAAGTAAGTGTATCAAAATTATAATTTCAAATATCTATTTACTCCATCATAACAGATTGCAACGACATGAATAAATTCCATAATTACTTCATATAAAAGAATGTAAATTAATGCGAAATAATTAGAAACACGCTCTAAGTAAATTCATTCATAAAATAAATTAAGTAATCATTTATTCATAAGTATTAACTTTATAAATTTAATCCCATTCTTGTTTGTCAAACATCAACACGAACAAACAAAATAAAAACATGTATGTGAGACGTAAGGAGATCTTACGAATCAATGTTATTACTTCGCTGACGAAGCGAAGGAACACAGACACAGAGTCTTTTATGTCGATTTCTAAGAATGTTTACCTAAGTAAGATATCAAATAATATTTACGTCAGTAATCTTAAACGATATGCGAATGTCTTGGGAGAATTTGTCAGTAATAGAGTTTGTTTTTGATAATAAAGAAAAGAAAAAAAACGTGAGAACATTTTCGATGAATATTTGACAATGTTTATCATCTTTATTTATTAGAAAAATTGCGCAGTTACTGTAAATTTAAATAACTAAACATTTTCTTAATAAAAATAATAACAACTTTAAACAATTTATAACATTATTTGAATATTTTGTTCATACACTGTAAAAATAATAATAGTGAAATTATAGAAAAATAGTTGTAAAATTTTACTATAAAATTTTATAATTTCATTTTGTATTTCTATCTCAAAATTCTGTAATTTTTAACATAATTCATAATAATCACATAAAGTAAATAATAAGTATGTAAAATTGATTATTTTCCGCAATAAATAAAATAATACTAATAAAATATTTTAAGTGTAATTCATTCATTTCAAAATACATCCATTATGTAAATATAGAAATGTATGTAAGTAATTATACCAACAATAATATTACAGAACTAAACAAATTTTATCTATTTTTGGAAAATTCCTGACAGTAAATTTCTGTAAATTTACTAAAACAGACTTTACTTAAAAAAAAATGTAATATTACATACATATGTACTTTTCCATTCCGTTGGTAATATTATATAACATAATATTTGTAATAGTTCTAATATTATGTATTTTTAAACAATTATGTTAAAATTACAGCAGTTGAGTAATTATCCCTAGAAATTTGGGCTACCATAGTGTCTCATGGTTTGTAGATACATACATACATACACAATCACGCCATGTACCCAAAAGGGTGTGGCACAAACTCTTTTCATAATCCCGAAATCAGTCGCCTCCAAACACTCCTATCCAAACAAGCAACTTTCGCTTCATCCACATTCATAATTAGATAATATTACATATTTTTTTTTAAAGTGTAGCTTTAATACTTAACGAGAAAGTAACTTTTAAATTGACTCTCCTACTCGTAAATATTAAAAACAATTGGTATCTATCATTTTTTGAGCTTGATTCGAAATTTTACTAATATATTACACTATTACAGTAAACTCAGTAAACTGTGCATATATGTAATAGTAAATTTTAATAAATTAATCTTAGTCTATGAAGGATAAAAATAAAATTGAGACTTGTGCATTAAATTTACTTTTTATATTAAATTCTAAATTGCTAATAAAAAAAAATTATTAGACAAATCCCATCAGCTATATGTCCTAAATGGTAAAATAAATCATTTAAACCATATTTAAGATGGTACATTTAGTTAAATATGAAATATAGGGGTTTCTCTATTCAATGTTCCGGTGTAGGGGGTCCCCCTATTATAATTAAAGACCCAAAACGTTCCCACGGGTTCCCGGCAAGAGCCAGACACGCGTCACACTCAGTGACCTACGCACTACACACACACACGCGTGCGAACGTGCGTACGACATCAGAATCGAAAATCAGAACACCCTGTTATAGTGCTGATTTTTGGGGGTGCCTTTTATTGTTCGAACTTGTTCGAACTTGTTTGAACATGTTATTCACAATAGATGAATGGAATATATGTAACTTATTGTGAATTTAGATATTTTAAGAATGTTGAAATATTAAAAATATTTATATATTTGTCCATATTACGAGCTAGATTTTAAAATTGTTCAAATACGTTATGTTTTTTATATTTTTACCACTTTGACTGCAAGGAAAAGTGGTATAGCGTTTGGTACGGTGTCTGTAATATTTTCAAAAAAAAAATTGTATAGAAATCCTTCATATAGCCTCTAGATGACGAATCCAAAGTTAGTTTATGTGGGTGTATGGATGTGCGTCGTCAGCTCGCTCGCTCGCTCAGTCAAAATTTTGTAATCGCAACTCCTCCTAGACGGTTCAACCGATTTTAATGAAATTTACAGGATAAATTTGTCTAGTACCTAAGATAGGGTCATGTGGTTCTATTTTTTCCCAGTGGTGCCAACTTTCCGAGAAAAATATTACTAAAGTTTTTCAAAATTCATATTGACTACATTATTTATCCGATTTTGATATAAAATTGAAAAAATCTGTTATTTTTGATTATATTATTAAGTGAAAATTTATGATTTAATTTACAAATTTTGAAAAATAATGTCAAAACAATAATGACGTCAATATGTCGCAAATTTCAATGAGAACTAATACGAAACAATATGTGCATTGTTCATTCACTCAATCTAATCAATTCAATTTAATATTTGATTAATTTAAATTGAATTTATTGCCAAAACTAAAATATAATGTTCTATCTCATCTAATAACAAATAATAACAATTTATTTGAAATATGGACAAGCAATATATATATATATATATATATATATATATATATATATATATATATATATATATATATATAGTTAGTAATGTATTAGTAATGTATAGTAATGTAATGTAATGTAATGTAATGTATAGTAATGTATAGTAATTTTCTTAAATATATATATATATATATATATATATATATATATATCATACTTTATTATTAGCATCATTTATAGTAAATAATAATAATTATATAACGAGATTGACAAGATTTTTTCGAGCTGTATTATTTTACGACAAATTCAACGTCCGTCTTCAGCAGGAAAACTGATGAAGAGGTACGTTGAGTTCGTCGAAACGTCGTATTGATAAATATTAATACAGAAACCTAAAGCCGTTTTATTTTATATAATGAGTTCTGAAAGATTTTTTTACAATATTATAATAGTCTATTCAACTTACATACACTGAACAAAATCAAAAAGCAAAATTACAGAAAAATAATGGTAAAATTTTACTCTAAAAAAATCTGTAATTTTTTTTGCTATAAATATTTTGTATTTCTACCTCAAAATTCTGTAATTTTTACATAATTTATAATAATCACATAAAGTAAGTAAAAATCTAATAAGTATGTAAAATTGCTAACTTACATTAAAATTACATATTGTTGATATAACTTTTTAAATTATGTAAAATTACAGCTTGCATATTAATAATTAGTAAAATACATCCTTTATGTAAATTTCCAAATGTATGTAATTATACCAACAATAATATTACATAACTAAACAAATTTTAGCTATTTATGGAGAATTCCTGACAGCAAATTTACTGAAGTTCTGTACATTTACTAAAAAAACTGTAATATTACATGAATATGTACTTTTCCATCCCGTTGGTAATATCATATTACATAATAGTTCTGATATGTATTTGTTAAACAATATGATAAAATTAACAACAGTTAAGTAATTATATCTAGAAATAGGTATAATTACATATTTAACTTGATTAGCCGTAACTTTGTGATACATTTTGGAAATAACAAATAAGATAAATAAATAAAAATAACTTTGTTATATCACTTTAGTGATATAACAAAGTTATTTTTATTTATTTATCTTATAATTACATAATATTTTTTTTAGAATGTACTATACATATATGGTAAAAAAATCTAAACTTCTTACCTGATTCTTTGCTAATTGAAACCAAGTTCGTAGTATAATAGGCAGTCTTAATTGATGATAACTTTTCGTAGTTTTTACGCTAATAAATAAATCGTCGAGTTTCGTTAATGGCGGTTTTTTCGTCGCAGTTACCGATGGATTAATTTCACTTGTAAAACTTTCAACCGACGTGTAAGCGGGCACACGTTTTGCACGCGAATCTTCAGCGAGGACACGAGACGTCAACGAGACGGTTTCGAATTGCGATAGGTCATCGTAGTCTTTTGCTATCGATAGCTTTAAATCGTTCGCGATCTGAAAGCACAATAATTCAATATATATTATAAATATACATACACTGTATTCGTGTTATTTATTATTGACATTCGGCCTGATGCTCTAACAAAGTTGCTAAGTTTTAGCAACGTTGCTAACAACTCTAACCAATAGAAACAAATATAATAGCTGTCATTTTGATTTTTTATTTAGTGTCAGCTAATATTATTGGCTAATTTTCTTAGCAACGTTGTTAAAACTTAGCAACGTTGTTAAAACTTAGCAACTTTGTTAGAGAATTAGGGTGATTGAATGATTTTATTTAGCTTAATTTTTAAAATAAAGACGAATGTTTATAATTACACTGTACGAAAAATAGCGAAATTATAAAAAAACTGTAGTAGAAATTTTACTATAAAAAAATCTGTAGTTTTATTTTACTATAAATTTTCTGTTTTTTCTACCTCAAAATTCTGTAATTTTGTACATAATTCATAGTAATCACATAAAGTAAGTAATAAGTATGTAAAATTGCTTTTTGCTTTTTGCAAAATTACACTACATGCTTAATGTAGAATTACATATAGTTTGTATAACTTCTTAAATTATGTAATATTACAGCTTGCATATTAATATCTGTAATAATTCATCAAAATAATGAAACATAATAAGTATTTGGTGTAATAATACTAATAAAATGTTTTATGTGTAATTCATTCATTTATGGTAAATTTAGAAAAGTATGTAATTATACCAACAATAGTATTACAGAACTAAACAAATTTTAGCAATTTATGGAAAATTCCTGACAGCAAATTTACTGACGTTCTGCAAATTTACTAAAAGAGACCGTAATATTACACTGTTCAAAATAGTAGGGTAAAAGAGTAAAAATTTTCGAAGGTAATTGAATTTGTAGCCTTATTAGAGCAAAAAATTGCCCTGCCTTTGCGTATTTTAAAATATTTGATAAGATTTTTTTTGTGAAATAATAGTAAAGTTTGTATAAATATACATATTACGATTTTGCGCAATAGAAATTTAAATAAACAGATCACTATCAAACACTATTTTGAAATACTCAAAATAGTATCGAATTTAACAATTTTTTTGGTTATGAAACTACGAAATGAAAAACTATATCTTTACTACTTATATTTAAGGTATATATAAATTGATTAACAAATTGTATAAATATGATACAGAAATGTTTAAAAATATCCGAATTAGTTGTGTACTACAAAAGTCATCCGCCGTTTCGCGCGCGCGAATGGTGAGAATCAAATTAATCAAAAATTGTATATGATGTCTCGGATTATCTGATTTTATTGTTCATTGATAAAATAACTACATTATAATCATAGTAATTAGGATGAAAAAAATTACTCCTATAATTTTGTACAAATGAAAGCAAAATGAAAATTAATATTTATTTATTTATTTATAAACAAATGGAATATTTCATTAAAAATACAAACATTCTATTTTAAATAACACGATTAAAAGTAGATGCAAAAAAATTTGAAGTAAATTGGATATTATGCAATTTTTGATAGTTTTAAAAATATATTTTTACACCATATTTATAGAACATATCCATCAATATGTACCTACTCTATCAGTAATAAAAAATAATTTTCCATTTCAAAATAACCTTCCACCCCTTAACATTTTCTTTTATTGTACATAAAGGTAACTTTTAAAATATTTATTCTATTATTTTACAAAAATCTATCATATTTCAGTTATAAAATTAAATTAAAATTTTGAGAGATGTAAAATATATTAATTATAGAAATTAATAAACAAAATCGTAATAAAAAAATATATACAGGTCTCTTGTGTTTTTACCGCCAAAAAAAATAATTAAATAACATTTTTCATTCTTGTTTTGTTTATTTGTAAACGTATATGTCAGGCAACAAGACAGCTAAATGTCAGCAATTTGGTGATTTTATTTATTAGGAAGGAAAGAATGAAAAAGATTTTGTTTGGTGAATTCAAAATATTTGGCAGGTGTCTTCTAGGCATCTAAACCTAAGCGATATAGAAGCGTTTTGGCATTTGTTTGTTTACCTGCTGCGGCGACTCAGCTAAGCCATGTGACAGCGTCTGATAGATCAGTAAAGTCGTATACGCTAGCAATATGGCTAAAAGTAACGTTTGAACACATCTTTTCACCCGAAAATGGCTCATTTTTGTGTCTTGCATCGCCCCATAAATGTTCACTAGCCCCCAGAGTACAGCCACATTGCCATGTGCCCCACGGCTAAGCCCCTTTTTCACGCACAAATACACGTCAACAAACCCACAACAAACACGGCCACACTACAACGCACTACGACCACTTAAGCCTACTTACTTTTACTGACTGAGCTAAGTTCGTTGAAGCACAGCATGGAGTTGTGAGTTCTCCTGGTTCAGCCACGGCCTCGTCATGTTATGATGATGGTGGTAACTCCCGTCTTTCCCTTCGCTGCACCGAAGACCTCTACATGTTTCTCAAGAATAAATAGCGTATTCTGAAAAGTGGGAGGAAACGCACACAAGGCCGTACGTATACCGTCGCACATATTAATTCAACAGGTATCTAAAAACAAAATATTTTAATTTTCGTTTCGATATTTTTAATATTTATATTTCGGCATAACAACATATTTGCATAGGAATATTATATGTTATCTATGTTCTGATTTGCAATGAAATACTATGAAATATTAACAAATTAAATGCATTATAATTATAATGGGTCACTATTTATAGTTTCTTTTACAAGCACTTATTGTTAAAAGCACTATTAAATTAATATTTCAAATTATTTGTTACCATTTTCAAAAAAAACTAACTTAAAATATATAACAAAAAACATTTTTAACCTAAATGTGTTTAAAAGAAACCATGAATATGTTTTATTGTTTAATAAAGCATACAATTACTTATTTATATTATTGTTTTTTAAATTACGGTAAGTTTTAAAATATTATATTTTTTTTAGACCGCCACAAAGTTTTAAAAGTTTTTGAAAACTACGAAAATAGTCGAATTTTACCGGAAAAAGTCGATAATTAAGCGGTTAGAATCGCTCATATACCTATGATATTTTTATAGTATATGGAGTCACTGCAGTAACCAATAAGATTGCTAGTTTTTAAATAATGTTATGTTTTCATTGGTCGACTGCATACAATAATAGGTGGCAAAATAAGTAAACACTACAAGTGGTTTGTTTGTTATTTATATTCGTAAAAATGGAAGAAATTAGAAATAAAATAAAGCAGTTAGGAGATAAAAAGAACATAAATGCATTAAAAGAATACGTAGAAAATCTGGATACAGAAGAAGTAAGTTGAATAACGTACAAAGAAATTCAGTTTATTAATATTCACTTCTAGTTAACCTCACTTATTTCGGAATACATCTGTCAACGAAACGGTTTACTTATATGGAATTATCTATTGCAATCGTTTACCGAATCGATTGAATCACATAATAAAAGATTTCAAGTATGTATGATGGTTCTCAAAGTTTTGGAAGAAGACAGTGTTTCTAATTCGCAAAATTATGATATAATTTGTACATTACGAAATGAATTTGCTAAATTTAAAGCTAATCATTTGATTGACATTTGTGAATTTTGCATTGAACGCATTCAGAAAGGATATGTTCTACAAACAACGTACGTTGCAACAAATGAAATAACGTTAAATAGATATTTAAAATGTTTATTTTTAGTTGGAAAGATTTGTTACCGCAAACACTTGATATTCTTGTTGAAAAAGATTGTGTCACGTATAATAATAGTGAAATGACTGGAGAAGATTTTAAAAAACAAATAATTAGTTCATTGTGTATGATTAATTGGTCGCCTAATATTGTTACACCCTTAGTAGTTATGTTTAGGTAAGATTTAAACAGGATTTTTTAAGTTTTTACTGTGATATTATTATTTTTAGGGATATTTCTGTTACTGAAGAAGAACATTTACAAATTGTTATTAAATTCTGTAATGTTATGGACAAACTAACTTGTCAGGAATTGCCGGCGTTTGTATATCAATTACTAGAATTTTGTTCATTTCAAAACGGTCGTTGCATATTTTTAAAACTTCAGTACTATTTTTCAAAACGAATTTACAAAAATCTGGACAAGTACTTGAATCCATCGTCCAGTTCACAGTCAAGTGATTTGGATTCCATTACAGACGCTTCGGAATACGATGCATTGCAAGTTGAAAGTACAATTTTATTTCATATACATCAATCCGCAACTTTTAATCACGGCATAAATGATTATATTAAATCATTGAAAAATATGTTAAAAGCACCGGAATTTGTGCTACACCCATTTCAAGTAACAGTTTTGTTAATTATATCTACCGTATTTTTTGAAGAACAAGCTCTTGAAATACTTCGTAGCTGTGTTCTAAGATCTATAACTGAAGATCATAAAAGATCGGAATCGGCTTGGTTTAAAAGTATAGCTTCTAGTTCCAGTGAAGTTAGTAATATTATGTCGGCTGTTATCGAAAACAGGTATTGTATTTTGAACTATTTGGAATTTTTTACTTCTAGTTTTAAAATGTATTTGTCTGATTTTAATTTATGTATAATTACTCTATTGTATAATAATTTGTAAATTATTTTTTTTTTTTAGCATAAGAGAGCGACCATTAGTAGTATCTGGCTTAATAAATTTCTCATTTGTTTTATTAAAAGCTGGTGCTGCATTAGGATCGAAAAATATTGCTGAAGCTCAATGGCAATTAGGTACATTTATTCTTTTAAAATTAATGAAGAAAAAAAGAGAGATTTCTAATACCGTTGTAAAAGAACTTTGTAATCGAATATTGATGGGTGAAAACGTTCCGCATTTATCAGGTAAATATATTTATTTCGAAGTTATTTCAACTTTCACTATTAAGATTTAAAAAATTATAAGATATACCTAGAGTTAAATCAATCAAATCAAAGAGAATTGATATATTACCAATAATAGATTCCCACAACCTAATAGTATCGATTTTATCTAATACCAATTTAAAATGTGTCTGTTTTTAGAATGTTTACATCAGATGTGCCGCAATTTAACATTAACAATATTAGAATATACCGGAGCAATAATTCAGCTAATAGAACAAATTCTTCAGTTACCGGGAGCTACAGCACGAGGCATTGTTGATGCTGTTACACCATTAGTTAAAGTTTCATCACGAATCCGAGATAATTTAATCTTAATTCTACGGAAAGCTCTATATTCTAGGTATGTATAACTATATATATGATCGTGATTCTCATCATACTTTCGTAAATTTGTGCTTCCGTAAATATTTTAGACAAAAAAAGCTTCGAATATAACAGCATCGAAATTAGTTTTTTATGCTTTGTAACAATATAAATTAGATATAAAAATATCGAAAATTATTTCGAAATAACCATAGTCATTAATAGAATTAATAAACAAAAGTTTATGATTCATTTTGAGGTAATTTTCGATATTTTCACATCTAATTTCTACCATTTTAGAACATGTATAATTAATTTAGTTTATACATTTAATTATTTTTCGTTATTTGTATAAATTTTCAGAAAAATCGAAACACGACAAATCGCTGTAAATGGATTTTTAAAAATATTGAAAACATTGCGAATTTCTAATATGACTGCACTAAGTCAATCGGACGCATCGTCACGTTCGAATTATTCTTTTCTAACGCAATTATCATTGGATTGTCAAATGCGGCAATCGACTAATAAGTTTAATAATGAAGCTATATGCTTGGAAGTTTTAGGAATACTAAGAAGGTGTTTGATGCAACAAGCTGAAGTTCGAACCGAATTATACAATTGTAAGTATAATCAAATACAATATAATTGACAAGATTGTTAACAATCAAGAAAAATGTACAGCGGTTTTAAATGTAAATTCATTTTATCAATTTTTTCCGTAACGATTTCTAGAGCAGTTACAATTATTTCTTAAATTAAAATTGTAGTATCTAACCCAATAATTCAATATCGAATATTTTTTCGATAAGAGACGTTTTGAAATTAAACGATGGAATTGCAGATTTAGTTTTATTGTTGGCAAATTAATTGAACATACAAATTATTGCAACTAATAACAGTTTCGGCGCCTTTTAACAAAGTAAAAAAAATTCAGAACTCATAATATTAAAATAAAACGGCTTTAGATTGTAGTATTAATTCTGTATTAATATATGTATATTAATTTGTACCAAAAGACTAGACCTATGTTTTCTTATTTTCATTCTCCTTCATTTATTTTGTTAAATCGCGAAAAACTATTTTTAAATCTGTAATTCTCGCTTTGCAAGAGATCAGCATTATTTATAATTGTACAATTCAACTGAAACTGACTGCAGGATCACATTTCTATGTATTTATAGACAATACAATGAACTGAATTTTCCGGCAATTAGAAAAAAACAAAAAAATTGGATGATGTATGAGTATTTTGTGAATTTGGATTCATAATTTAGCACATCTAAATACATATAAATGTGGTCCTGAAGTCAGTTTCAGTTGAATTTTACAATTATAAATAATGCTGAGCTATCGCAAAGCGAGAATTACAGATTTTAAAAAAAATGGAGGGTGATGAAGCAATTTTGGCCTCCGATTTGGATTCAGCGTGACTACATAAGAAAACATGGGTCTGATCATTGGTACAGACCACTTTTAACGTCTTCATCAGGAAAAAAGATACAAATGACATTTACAGTAAATAATCGAATATTGAAACAATTATTTTTTACATAAAATAATTTATTTAGAATTAATCCTTTAATAGTAGTTGTAAATTTATATATTGTGTGGCTCGTTGGTCTAGGGGTATGATTTTCGCTTAGGGTGCGAGAGGTCCCGGGTTCAAATCCCGGACGAGCCCAGATTTTTTTTCTTTTTTTATTGCATTTTTCGTTGTATTATTGTAATTGTTATAATATTTATTTTCCTAGTATATTTATTGTTTTTTTAAAAAATAGTTCTATTAAAATTTAAAATATAATTTGCGTTTGCGCGTGCGTCAAATTAAATCCAGCTGTTTTTGTTGTGGCTCGTTGGTCTAGGCGAGGGGTTGGTAACTTAGGAATTTTTGTGTACACTTAGTAGGAATTTCTTGGGAATTGCGGGAATTTTTTAGGAATTGCGGGAATTTTCTGGGAATTGCGGGAATTTTTCGGGAATTGCTGGAATTTTTCGGGAATTGTGGGAATTTTTCGGGAATTGTGGGAATTTTTCGGGAATTGCGGGAATTTTTCGAAAAATTTTAATAAATAAACAACAATTTTTACAAAGAAAAAATTTACGGAAAACAAAACAATAATAAAATTTTGTATATGTCTCAATTGAGGTTTGTATAGTATTTTTGTTTTGTAAAAAAATACGATTTATTTGCATATTATTTATTCGCTAATTGCAAAATAATAATTTAAAATATAATTTGATGCTATAATAATAATAATCTCACTAATATCTCGATATCTCGATAATATCAGAAGTTATATAAAACTATTAGTCATATATAAGAATTTATTTTATTTTTAATTTTTTCTCCGGTTTTCCAAATTTTTTTTTTTTTTCAAACAATTAGTTTAAATCGAGTTTACTTCTTGTTTTTTTTTTATGAATTTCTTATATTATACTGTTAGATATTGTTTCAGTCTGTTTTAATTTACAAAAATTTTATATAAAATGGTTATTATAACAAAATTTGACTTATTAATATTGATTTTTTAATGCACTGTAATTGTAAGTAAATTCGTTTTTTATATTGTTTATTAACAATAATGGAACTTAATAAGACATTATTTATTTTTAAATTAATTATAAAAATTAAATTTACTAGTACATAATTTAATTTTAAAAATTGTTATTAAATACTTTTCGATAGGGCATAAAAAGTTCTATAATTTGGTTTTAGTTTTAATTTGCTACCATGTGCCGTTTGGACGCTAGAGTTTTTTTTTATTTTTTTGTTTTTATTTTTTCTCTCAAAAACTATGAGGTGTAGGAAAATAAGCGTGATATGGAAAAATGCGGAATAATGAGTACTATAATTTAGTGAATAAACCGTTTTTTCTAAGATTTATCGTATAGTAGAAAAAAATTAAAAACTGAATTTTTCAAAATCTCTCAAGGGTAGCAGCTACCCTTGCGATTTTTTCAAAATAAGACTTTTTTCAAAATTTGCTAAAAAAATCTGAAACAATTCAGTAAAATAGAGAAAAAAATGAGCTACATAATAGATAAGTAACTTTTTTTTCAAACTCATTCTGGAAAAATTATTAAAAATTCTAAAAAACATTTTAGAATTTTCAATAATTTTTCGTGCCAAACCAGAATGAGGTAGAGAAAAAAGTTACTTAGCTATTATGTAGCTCATTTTTTTCTTTATTTTACTGAATTGTTTCAGATTTTTTTTTAGCAAATTTTGAAAAAGGTTTTATTTTGAAAAATTCGCAAGGGTACCCCCTCGAGATATTTTCAAAAATTCAGTTTTTAATTTTTTTCTACTACACGATGAATCTTAGAATAATGGTTTATTTACTAAATTATAGTACTCATTATTCCGCATTTTTCCATATCATGCTTATTTTCTTACACCTCATAGTTTTTGAGAGAAAAAATAAAAACAAAAAATTAAAAAAAAAATTCTAGCGTCCAAACGGCACATGCTAGCAAATTAAAACTAAAACCAAATTATAGAACTTTTTATGCCCTATCGAAAAGTATTCTAAGTATGTCTTCGAATTTAACTCGATAAAGTAGTATATTGCAATTTATCGAAATTACATGTTAAACGCCCCTACGAACTTGACGAACGAACACCCGGTATCTATCTTGTATATATACATGTATTTGTATTAAAAAATATATATTCATTATTTATAGTATATATAGTGTATATGATTTTTTTAAATATTTTTCACCTTTCCTTTTATGACGTCAAAAGTTGATGTCTAAAAATTTTGTAATCTTTTTCAAATGAGAAAATATTAAATATGTACTGTCAAATATTTTTATATTTCTAATATTTTTTCCTGTTCATAATATTAGTGATTTTTATAACTGAAATTAAATTTTCGGAATAGTTTAAGAACAAAAATTTAATTTTATAAAAATTACTTTTTTTTTAATATTTGTGAATATTTTTATACATCGAAAGTCATTACATTTTTAATTTATTTTTTATAGAAATTACAGAAATTTTTGAAAAATTACGTAGGAATTACGGGAATTTTATGGGAATTGCGGGAATTTTATAGGAATTGCGGGAATTTTTTAGGAATTGCGGGAATTTTTTAGGAATTACGGGAATTTTTTAGGAATTGCGGGAATTTTTTAAGAATTGCGGGAATTTTTGGGAATTGGAATTTTTGTGTACACTTTTTTAGGAAGTTACCAACCCCTCGGGTCTAGGGGTATGATTTTCGCTTAGGGTGCGAGAGGTCCCGGGTTCAAATCCCGGACGAGCCCTATATATTTTTTTTAATTTTTAGTTATAAATTAAATATTTTAATGAAATATATTTATTTACATTGCATTTTAGTAAATTTTAACAGCGAATAACTAATTATAAGTAAACTTCATGGTCAAATTTTTTACATACATATTAACTTGTATTTGCTTGTATCAAACGAGGAAAATGTTTATAAACATATTTGTTTAACAAATGTGGCTCGTTGGTCTAGGGGTATGATTTTCGCTTAGGGTGCGAGAGGTCCCGGGTTCAAATCCCGGACGAGCCCTATATTTTTTTTTATTTATAAATTATATGTTTCGTTAAATACTTTTGATTGTTTGATTATTTATACTGCAAGTTTACAGAAAACACAAAATTACAATGATATTACATTCACAAATTTATTTTTCAAAATTATTTTTAGTACAACAACAAAAATATCAATATTCTGATTCGAAATAGACATTATTTACACAGTTTTAAACTTTCTTTGAATTCAAATATCACAAATCTGGATCTCAGACTTAAGTATATAAAATAAGTTTTTTGGTTTCTCATAATTTTTGACTACTTATAAGTATTGCGCAATCGCTCAAAATAATTTAAAATAGTTTTACGCAATCGAAAGCTTATAAACAGAAATATGTTTTCTATTTTATCGCTCTCTGTTAGTTTCTAAAAATATTATCGATTTATTATGAATAATCATTTGATTATTTTTGAATATTTGTCTAGTCTTAAAAGAATTTTTTTATCCCGCAATATATTCAGCTGAATTCACACATTAAATATATAAATAAAGTAGTTATTGTTATAATTTGTTAAAAAAAAATTGTTTTAGGTTTACAGGATTCGGTTTGCTTAAATACCGAATTAGGTGTACCTGCATTAGACATGTTATTAAGTCATTTTAATCAATTTTGTAATTCGGACGAAAATGTATTACCACCGCTGAATTTTACGAAAACGATTCTTACAAAAAATACCGAAGTTATTATACAGGTATGTTAAATATATTTATTGTTTGAATATAGATAATTGATATTGAAATTTATTTTTAGGAACCGTTAGGTCGACTTATTTTTACTATCGGCTTAATTTTAATAAAAGTTAAAGACATGCACGATGATAGTACAAATCCAACGAATGTTCATGTTGCGAAAATATTGGCAAATTTATGTCAGCAAATGACGAAATGTGAACCTATGCATTTCGAACTGGTAATTGAATGTTATTTATCAATTGCAAAAGATATTTTTGATCTTTCTAATATAATTTAGTTCTTGTTTCATGGCCAAAAATTGTATAGGTTTTTTTTTTAAATTTATCTGTTTTTGTTAGGATAATGGCAAGGATTTATTGGACAATTCGCTTGATTGTCAAGCCGATCTTATGATTCTTAAACAAATTATGTCTGTATATGAAGCATTAATGGGTTATTTGATTTATTCATGGGAAGGACATTCGGAAAATACTGCTCAAAATGTATATTCACTGTTTCAAGCATACTGCAGATTTGTAGAATTTTCAAAAGTAAGTGTACTTATTTCTCTCTCTTTCACACACATTCTCATAAAACGATCCTAAATTCGATAAAACTAAAATAAATCAACCTCATTTGACGTTTAACAGGGGGTAAGTGGTGCCGCAAGAGCGATAAATGTCGAAATCTTGTGTTTTTCATGTTTATTTTTTGATTGCACTATTTTAAACTTACAGAAACAGGTTTTCGATGCAAAAATCGAAAAATTCAATGTTTTATGATTCGTTTTACACAAAAATTTACGTTAATACGATGAGTTTAGCCAATGTTATGGCCATTTTCATAGTTTTTAACTTTAAGCATTGCGCAATGACTCAAAATAATTTAAAACAGTTTTGCGCAATCGAAAGCTTATAAACAGAGATATATGTTTTCTATTTAATCCCTCTCTGTTAGTTTCTAAACCCACATTCAAAACAAACCAATAAATTTTTCATTTCTTGCATCAGAAACGTGTTATTTTAAGTTAAAAAGTGGGAAACTCGAAAAGTACGGACATTTTGCGATCTTTGTCGCACTTGCGACACAACTTATTTAGTTTCGTTTTATCAAGTACGTAAAAAAATTTTCTTTTAAGAACGCCCTAATATGTATAATTTTCTAGAATTTACACAAACCAAAAAAAGCTGAAGGACGAAAGAACGCTAAAGATGATACACTGAAAAATAAAACAGCCGTTGGAAAATCAAAACTGTTATTTAAACCATTACCAACTGTCTTGGATTTTCCAGTAATTTGTAAAATTTTAAGTTTATTACACGAGTAAGAATAATTACTTATATTTTTTATACCTATATTTTTTTTAAAATTTTTATAACGGTAATATTATTTACATAACATTATATAATATTACAATTAATTTTTATAATCGTTATGTAACGAAAACAAATAATGAATAACAACCGTAAAATTAAGTACAACAATATAAAATATGATATTTTTTCAGTGTCTTCAATTTTAAAATAATAAAAAGACACTACTTTATTTAGTCACTTTTGTTTCATCTTAAAATATATCTAAATAATGTGTATACCTAACAATTTGAAACGTTATTCCATCTTTGATTGATATATTTTTAATTTAAGATTTAATCTTTATCTTTGAAATTTTAGGCCAACAGTTTCCTGGGCAGGTATTGCCGAATCAAATATATTAAAAGTAAAACGAGCATTTCATCAATATGTTTTACAAACTTCAATTCAACTAGCTCAGAATGTAAAAACATCGAAATGCATTGAAACGATTCATACGAAACCGTATTTTAATTATTGTACACAGATTGCTGTAATCTTACACGAACGTGTACTAAATCGTTTAGAATATGTTATCGATTTTGATTGTACGACGGCTGTACTTGCCGTCGAAAATTTTCACGTCATACTTCATTTGATTGTTACATATTACAAAGAGAAATTGAATCGGTTCTTAAGCACTTTAGGTGAGTTTGAAATCAATTGATTTTATCGTGAAAAGTTGTAGTTTTCGCACTTGAAACATATCATATACCATATGAATAAACTTCACGCTGTGAGAAATTATTTCTCTTGTCACATTTTACATTCGCATTTTTAGATCCGTTGCTTATTTCTCGAGATATTTCAGGATAGAATTTAAAATGGGATACTCGGTGTATATGTATTTCCTTGTTAAGTAATTAGTTTTTACTATTTGTGATTTACATCAGATAACTAATTTGTTTCGAAAAAAAAACAAATCGGCATTGAAAATTGTATATAACTTATTTCAAAGCCGAGAATTTGATTGTGTTTCGTTTAATAATACTTTTTATTATCGCTTTGATTTAAAATCGTTTATTATTTTTAGTGAAACAAAGTGATGATGAAAATATAGGTGATAAAATAATGCCATTTATCGAAAAAATTCAATGCTTCTTTGAAAAAGACGAAGACGAATATTCGGATGATCCCGAAGGAAAAAAATTACCAGGACTATTTTCTAATATTTTATCTATTTTAGTGACAAATTTACCTGCTGATAGTGTACAATTAAATCGGGTACATAATATTGTTTATTTCGGTTTGTTCCAACTTGTCATCAAATTAGTTTGAAATGCACAATATTGATTTAGTTTCGAACTAGTTTAGAATTAAGTTGGAATAAATCTTATACTTATTATCGAATAAATTTACTTAAATTTTCCGCAGGTAATTGATTGGTTAAAGAAATTGGTCGACGAAAAAGAAATATCAAATAAACAAGTCGCTTCTAATTTTGTGACAATTTTATTAAATGTAAACGTTCGGTGTAAAACTACAAGCAATATTTATGAAAATGTTGCTTTACGATTATGTAATATATTCGGAACAATAGATAATGTAAATCATTTATTTTTTCGTATTTCGTATTAGAAAAAAATTATATAATTTTATAAAATTTTCAGGAAGAAATTGAATGTCCAATGAATTTAAAACTACTTAACGGAGCAACTGCTGTTTCTACTTTAACTGTGTTAACTAACGCTTTAAAAATGATGTTAAATGAAACTGATTGGATAATTCAGAGATTTCGAGCTAAATACAATATGATTATTTATCCTGGAGTTGAAAAAATTGAGAGACGTATGTATTGGTTAGAAATACGAATAGAAATTCTTGTAATTTTTGTCTTACATTCCTCAAAGCAGACGTTTCTAAGTCAAGTTAATTTTTTTAATTCTTAGAATAGGTTTTATTCCCGGGTTAAACGTGAAAATGAATTTCTAATTGAAATAAATATTTATGGAATATGTTGTATTTAAACTCTATTTTCGTACTATATTATTATTTATTTATTCGTGCACGTACAGTAATACATTCATTAACTGTCAATACATTTACCTTTAAATTCCTCACACTTCAACCTTCTGATCCCAAAAGTCCCTAGACACAGGAACTACATTTCCCTACATAAGAATATTTGGAAATACAAATTATAATCTATTCCGAAATTTATTTTATGTTTTGACTGTTTTACGTTTTACTGGGAATTAGAAATACCGGTCCCTTAATATATTTTGAAAATTCTAAAATTTTATTTGCATATCGACTATTTTTCTTTGTTATATGATTAATTTATTTGCAGGAAGAGAAATTTTAAAAGAAAAGGAACTCAATCTGTGTTGTCATATTATTCAAATAGTCAAAGTTTGCAGTTTAATTAGTAAAATTGTTCTACCTCAAGGAACAAACGCTGATGTTATATTCAAGATCTTGATACATTATTATAATACGTTAAATTTGTTAACGAAATATTTTCTATATACATCTTCGAAATTAAATCCAGCTTTTCAAAGTGCAAGGTAATACAATACTAATACAAAAAATTGTTTAGGCCGTGGTAATGTACATTTATTCTGGTGCTAACAAAAAGTAAAAACTTATTTGTAAAATTTAATTAAAATATGAAATGTTTTAACATAAACTTTAAATCAAATTATATTGAAGTGTTTGTATTTTGTAAATTATAGAAATGTAACATGGAACAATATTGTTCACGAGTTTTACTTGGTGAAATTAATATAATAATAATCTAAAGTTGAGACTTTTTCCCAAAAATTTTACAAGTTAGTCAATCATTAAATCGGCTTACAAAGCTATGCATCAATGACTGGCCAGTTTAATCATAGACACGTGTTTAAATCTAAAGATCGAAACACATGTCTATGTTAAATTAGCCAGTCATTGATTCATAGCTTGTGTAAGCCGCCGATTCAATGACTGGAGTAACTTGTGAAATTTTTGTGAAAAAATGTCAACTTTAGAATATTATTATTGAAATGTATTTAATTTGTTTCTAGATTTGAAGGAGTGCTAAAATTATCTGGAAAACCTTTATCGAATATTATTTATAATTTAATTTCGCACGTTGAAGATAGTTTAGCGCCAGACGATGACAAACCGAAATCATCCAGCAGCTTGAAAACAAAAACCTTAAGAGACACACGTTCGATTCCAAAACTGATTTACGAAATGGAACAATTCAGTCGAAACGTAATTACACTGACAAATAAAACGAAAATTGATCTGACAAGATATATTGGTATCGGAACTGTACGTGATTTTCGAATAAAAGCGAATCAGTTACAAGACGTTCTTGCAAATGATAATAATGCGGATGATACAAATATGGATACAATTGAAGATACTAGCGTTATTGAAAGTGACGCGATTATGGATAATGACGACGAGGAAGAGACAAATGGAACTACTTCAAAGGATGTGGAAGAAGATGAAAACGAAAGTAATGAAGGAAGTGAAGAGGAGCAACCACAACCAAAGAAAAAATCCAGAGCGGCATCTATTATATATTAACGTATTGTTACGAAGACTTTAGAGAGAGTTATAGCATTGATTATTTAATCACAGATTATATTTAATATAAGCTTTGTTCGCGGAACATATCCCGAACTAAATAAAAATAAAAATAATATTATAAAAAATCCCAAAACCACACTTAAATTAAAATAAAGCTAAAAACGTATTTCGGAAGCTAAGCTTCCATATTTAGTAGCTAAATTGTAGATTTTATTTAGCTACTGAAGATGGAAGCTTAGCTTTCGAAATACGTATTTAGCTTTATTTTAATTCAAGTGTCGTTTTGGGATTTTTTATAATATTATTTTTATTTTTATTTAAATTTCGCCACAGTAGATCATTTTCTAATCTTTTATATCCCGAACTAGTTCCGAACAAGTTCGCATGCGCAGTAACATTTTGCCGTACGATTTTGAGCCTTTGTGAACGTTCAAAATTAAAACGCGCATGCGTACTTGTTCGGAACTAGTTCGGGATGTGTTCCGCGAACAAAGCTAGTAGCTTTTGATAAAAGATAATTATAAGAGTTAAAGTGTTATTTTTGTTATCATTTTGGAAATAAATATTTGAAAGTAAAAAAATTGTAATATATTGTTAGTAATTCGCCTCTCTTGATAGATTTTCACTTAAAAAAAATGTAAGAAAAGGAGAATTTGAAATGTTAAATAAATATTTGAAGCAATTTGGAATTTTAAATATTGAGGGTCTGCAACAACAACGGGATCTATGGTAAAGAAAATCAATCAATCTTTTACTTAAAACTTGTTGCTATATAACTTGTTATTTACTTTAATACCGTTGATAAATTGTTGATCTGATGAAGACGAGCGTTCAGTTTCGTCGAAACTGTCTTGTTTTTATATAAATAATTAAATGAATCTAATCTTAAAATTTTAATACAATATTTTACTATGTGAAATATTTTTTTCTTTTTATTTTTATCGAACTTTACCTATAATAATTAATAACATAGTAAAAAAATCATTCAGAACTCATTATATATTAAAATAAAACGGCTTTGAGTTGTAGTTCTGTATTAATATTTATTAATAATTGATATACTCAGCGTACGTCTTCATAAGTAAATAAACAGAACATAGAAACAAGTTACTAGATCTCGTAACAAATAAGTAACTATTATAAAATTTATAGATTTTTTTAATTAATGGAAGTCAATTTTAACCCTTTTAATCTCAATCACTTGTGAAAAAGGCACTGATTTAAACAAAATTTGGCTTTCATTAATTAAAAAATATATACAATTTCATAATTTTGTTACTTGTATTTTATTATGTTCTATCTTCTGTTTTATTTACTGTAAATATTTCTTCTTGATGAAGACGTACGTTGGGTAACGCCGATTATTAATTACAGAACTACAACTTAAAGCCAGTTTATATTAATATAATAAGTTGTGAAAGATGTTATTACATTTTTTTGTTAATTCCAGAAATGTTTTAATTTCTAGTTTGGAGTTATTTTGCGGTGGTGATGCCCAAGAGAACATCGGAGGGGTCCTTCAGGTGTGACAGTAGCGCAATTGTAGTACGGGAAGATTTAATCGGGGCAATGCAATGTCCCAATTCCAATACTGTTTATTAGGTTTATCGTATAAGCTTCGATTTCGCCTAACGAAACAAGAAGCCACAACTGAAGAATAAAGTTGAAATCTTACAGAACTTTTTCTTTTATTTTTTGCTAACTATTCGGAACTTTCTTACATTATTAAGTTGATAAGGTAATTAAGTGTGTTTTGCGAACTTAATCACATAGTTAACCATGCGATTAAGTTACTAAATTTGTATTTAAATTTTAATTTTTAATTCATGTTTAATTCATTTTTTTAAGTTTTAATTATTTAATTATTACAGTGTGTTTTGAAAATCTAATTAAATAGTTAATCACATTATTAAGTTAATAAGATAATTAAGTGTGTTTTGCAAACTTAATCACATAGTTAACCCTGTGATTAAGTTACTAAATAAAAGTTTAATTTAGTAAACCGGATAACCTGTTTCGTAAAAAGTATTATAATATTTATTCTCTTTGTTAGATACATTGTATAATTTTATCAAGCTATTTAAAAATATTTGCTGTAATTTAAAATACAAATGAAATAATAAGAAATGAAAGAGAAATATACTAATCTATTATTAAATTATTTATGTTAGAATTTATAAAAACAATTTGCTTATACATTCCCGCAATGCAATCGTGTTGAACTGGTTACCTACGTGTCAGAGATACATTATTTTAATAAAATCATTAGTTAATTTATTATAGTTAAATGAAGGAAAAATGCATGGATTTGAACCCGGGACTTTCGGCTTTAGCGGCAAGATCGATGTATTTTTGCTTCATTTAGAAAATTAACTATAATAATTTAATTAGGTTCATCAAAAATAAATTGACTAAAAACATATTATATACATATATGATTTTAAAATGTACTTAAAACAAAATTGTCTTGTGAGAAATTATTTTGGAAATGTATTTTTTAATGTTTAATAAAGTTCTTAAAAACAGATGCTTTTGTATTGTTTGATTTTCTCATTCCTCCCAAAATTAGTTCACCTCTAAAACCGCCCAGAGAGAGGGCCACAAAGCTGGCAAAAATTTTGACAGACTTGTGGAGCCCTTTCTAGCAGCTTGGGTGTGAACTAATTTTTATTAATTACTTATCAATTATTATCAATTACTATTAATTATTATCAATTAATATTAATTATTACCAATTACTATTAAATAATTATTGTTAATTACTATTAATCTGTAATAAATCTAAAACCTTTAATTGCAAAATCTCGAAAACGGCTGCGAATTTCGCAAAAATAACCGAATCCGCTCCGCAACATTTCTGTTGCTATAACATTTTCAATCCCCACCCATACGAGCCCCGGCTATTAATTATTAATTTTTGCATAAAAAAACTTTAATCGCGAATATCTCGAAAACGGCTGGGAATTTCGCAAAAATAACAAAATTTGCCGTCCCCTTACGAATCCCCGATAAACCAGATACGTACTACAACATATCCAAAAATCAACCCTCTAGGACACACCCTTATTAATTAAGCCAACTCCCAAAACTTTAAAATCTTTAATCGCAAATATCTCGAAAACGGCTGGGAATTTCGCAAAAATAACAAAATTTGCCGTCCCCCTTACGAACCTTCAGATAAACCAGGTACGTACTACAACATATCCAAAAATCAACCCCCTAGGACACACCCTTATTAATTAAGTCAATCCCCCTAACAAAACTGATGAAAATATTGAAATTGAAATTTTGGTGAAATATATTTTTTCTTATTGTTGAATAAAGTTCGTTAAAAACAGATGCTGTGTTGTATTTATGTTTTTCTCAATTTCATTCCTTAAAATTAGTTAAAATCTTTAATCGCAAATATCTCGAAAACGGCTGGGAATTTCGCAAAAATAACAAAAATTTGCCGTCCCCTTACCAATTTTCATGATAAACCAGGTACGTACTACAACATATCCAAAAATCAACCCCCTAGGACACACCCTTATTAATTAAGCCAACCCCTCAAAACTGTGATAAAAATATGAAAAAAATCTCAATTTTTTCTTGTTTTCCTGATAAAATTTCGTTAAAATGTTTCATTTTACGCTTTCCTGATACAAATCTTGCATTTTACGCTTTCCTGATACAAATTTCGTTAAAACCCCTTAGCTTAGATACATTTTAATGCATTGATACATTTTGATACATTGATACATTGAACTTTAATCGCGAATATCTCGAAAACGGCTGGGAATTTCGCAAAAATAACAAAATTTGCCGTCCCCTTACGAACTGCCGATAAACCAGGTACATACTACAGCATATTCAAAAATCAACCCCCTAGGACACACCCTTATTAATTAAGCCAACTCCCAAAACTTTAAAATCTTTAATCGCAAATATCTCGAAAACGGCTGGGAATTTCGCAAAAATAACAAAAATTTGCCGTCCCCTTACGAGTCACTAAGATAGACCAGGTACGTACTACAACATATCCAAAAATCAACCCCCTAGGACACACCCTTATTAATTAAGCCAACCGCCAAAACTTTAAAATTTTTAATCGCAAATATCTCGAAAACGGCTGGGAATTTCGCAAAAATAACAAAAATTTGCCGTCCCCTTACCAACTTCTCGATAAACCAGGTACGTACTACAACATATCCAAAAATCAACCCTCTAGGACACACCCTTATTAATTAAGCCAACCCCTCAAAACTGTGATAAAAATATAAAAAAAAATCTCAATTTTTTCTTGTTTTCCTGATAAAATTTCATTTACATTACATTACATTTTAATACATTGATACATTTTGATACATTGATACATTTTGATACATTGATACATTTTGATACATTTTTACGAGCCCTCGGCTATTAATTATTGTTTGCAAAAAAAAATCTTTATTCGCGAATATCTCGAAAACGGCTGGGAATTTCGCAAAAATAACAAAATTTGCCGTCCCCTTACAAACTATTCGATAAACCAGGTAAGTACTACAACATATGCAAAAATCAACCCCCTAGGACACACCCTTATTAATTAAGCCAACCCCCAAAACTTTAAAATCTTTAATCGCAAATATCTCGAAAACGGCTGGGAATTTCGCAAAAATAACAAAAATTTGCCGACCGTCTAATAGCCATACGATAAACCAGGTACGTACTACAACATATCCAAAAATCAACCCCCTAGGACACACCCTTATTAATTAAGCCAACCCCTCAAAACTGTGATAAAAATATAAAAAAAATCTCAATTTTTTCTTGTTTTCCTGATAAAATTTCGTTAAAATGTTTCATTTCTCGCTTTTCTGATACAAATCTTGCATTTAATGCTTTCCTGATACAAATTTCGTTAAATTTCTCGCTTTCCTGATACAAATCTTGCATTTAACGCTTTCCTGATACAAATTTCGTTAAAACCCCTTAGCTTATACATTCCCACAATGCACTGAGTTAAACTGGTTGTCTATAGGCTTTGCAACAAGGGGTTATTGCATTTTTTTTTGTGTTTATTTCATTTAGGAAGATTTAATTAATAACAAATTTGGTTTTCTAACAATTTTTTAAGAGAATATTGAAACAAATTTCACAAGAATTTTGACAATTTTAAAAGATTTTGGGGAAAAATCAAAAATATACACAGTTATTTGTTTAATGACTTTATTGAAAAATAGAAAAAAATACATTTATTAAAATAAGTATAATACGTACATAACTTTATTATTTGGTTATTGTTAAACTATGTGATTAAGTTCGCAAAACACACCTAATTATCTTGTTAACTTAATCATATGATTAACTATGTGATTAGATTATCAAAACACAGTTTAATAATTTAAATAATTAAAATATAAAAATTTCATAAAAATAAAAATATAAAAATACAAAATTTAGTAATTTAATCACATGGTTAATCATGTAATTAAGTTCGAAAAACACATTTAATTATCTTATTAACTTAATCATGTGTTTAACTATGTGATTATATTATCAAAATACAATTTAATAATTAAAACGCAAAAAAAGTGAATTAAAATTTCTGATAAAAATACAAATTTAGTAACTTAATCGCATGTTTAACTATATCATTAAGTTGTCAAAACACAAATGTTAACTTGTTAACTTAATCATGTGTTAATAAAATGTTAAAACAATGATTAAACAAATAAAAACTTAAAATATGAATTAAAATTCCTGATAAAAATACAAATTTAGTAACTTAATCACATGATTAACTATACGATTAAATTGTTAAAATATACTTAATTATCTTGTTAACTTAATCATGTGATTAACTAAGTTATTAAATTGTTAAAACATTGCTTAAACAATAAGAATATTAAAAAAAGTGAATTAAAATTTCTGATAAAATAAGCAATATAAAAATACAAATTTAGTAACTTAATCACATGGTTAACTATACGATTAAGTTATCACGTAATTATCTTGTTAACTTAAGTGTGTGTTTAACTAGTTTATCAAAACACACTTTAATAATTAAATAATTAAAACGTAAAAATTTCATAAAATTGAAATTATTAAATACAAATTTATTAACTTAATCAGATTGTTAACTATGTGATTAAGTTATCAAAACGCACTTAATTAATTTAATAATATAATTAACTATGTAATATATATATATATATATATATATATATATATATATATATATATATATATATATAATATCTATCGCGACGTACAAACACTTTATGGACGCTTAATAACTAATTTCTTCCGATTACAATTTTTCTCCAATCAAATTTCTTCTCTCTTCATTATTTCTTCATCTTCCGCATCTCAAATTTCTGTAACCAAAAAAAAATTCAAATTAATATTCTCTTTATAACCAAATAAATATTTACTTAAAAAATACAAGTTAATTAATTTAATTATCTCACATTATCATTCAATATTTATTGGAAATATTTTATTAATCCAGGTGAAGTGATAGGTTTGTTTGTGGGCGGTCGGCGTTGTACATCACCATGAACATCTATTTTTTCTTCATGAGCCCTTAAATTTACAGAATTGAAAGTATAAAGTTCAGTACTTAGTTTTTTTTAATTTTTAATATATGCGGTTACGTTATGTGTGACCACTAGTAATTTTAATTTGACAAGAGCAAGGTTTTCTATCAACATGGTATCTTGGCAACGGCGCTAATTTATGAGTTATCGATTGTAGAACTGTGTAGTCAAAGTTTCTAAGAGTTGTGACTGTAACAGAATACACACATGTATTATTATATTGTAAACGTATTTTTCAACAGGAAATTTTTTTGAATCTTTATTTGAAAGGTAGCCATAATTAAAATTAAAATCGAGTTAAAACACTTTATTGATGAAAATGCTTTTCAGTTTTTTTTTTTCAAATGCACAACAATGTTACATTTATTCTACATATCTTACAATGTCAGTAAATAAATATACAATAACAGGAAAGCCGTTTTTCAATGATTTTTTTACTTCTACACATGTACATGGTCGTCTTAAATTCTTATCAAGTCTGTATTATGTGGTTTTGATATAAACATGATATATTTATTGTCTGTGTCATTCACAAAACCGTATCTAGAATGAAATATTTATCATGTCATACAAACTCATTCTTAATTTCTAATAAATATTTATCCAAAACATAGCTTTTAATCCTTAATTTATTAAAACAGCCATTCCGTTTATTATGTTTTTAATTATTGTTTCATGAATTTTTTCAGTATTGAAAACTTAAAATTATTACGTACAAAAATAAAATATTTACATAAAAAAAATTAAAAATCATATTACTTACATTCAATAACTAAAATAAATTTGAAAAACAAATAAGCGAAATAACAATTTTATAAAAGTTAACAAAATTGGCCATGTTCATTTATTTATATTTAAAATGTCGTTGACAATCTAATATCTAAAATGATATAAATGTATAAAATTTAAAATTTGTTACTAACTATATTTATTAATAAATTAACATTTACGTGAACATGATTTCCTTAAATTATAAATATACAAATATTATTTTTCATATTAGTACAAAATTTAGTTAGTACTAACGATTTTTTTAATCTAATTATTTAAAAAATTTATATCAAAAATATAAATTTAATTACAGATTATATTACGTTAATATAAATTAATGAACACAGTCATTTTGAAAATAAAAATATTTTAATATTATTAAAGCTTCTAAAACCTGACCCATAAAGTAATGAATTTTAATATTCTATTTATTATTTTGACAGTATTGGTCGTTTCGTATATTTAAAATTTTTTTGCAGTATTAATTATAATATAAATTATAATTTGCGGAATTAATTATTTGTAACAAAATGTTGGTATAATCATAATATTTGACAAAGTTAGTAACCAATCTTTAAAATATAATTTAATTTTGGTTTTAATAAAGTCATTTATTAATTTACCTACCTTTTTATTTACCAACTAAAGAACATACTTAATAATTGTTATTTAAAATAACTGTCGCAAGGAATAAATGAGTAAATTGTGTAATTCCTTTTTAATAGTGTCACAGATTTAATGACATTATGGAAAAATTAAATACGTTTTGGATCAGTTCTAGCAAAAACAAAATCCAAATTAATCGAAAAACAAACGAAATAACAATAAATATTTGTTAATAATTAGTATACAAGGAATCTAGAATGTGTATTTCTAGTTACGGCCTTGTTGTAACAAATGGTACGATATCGAATCGCGGATATATTTTTTTTACAACTGAGCTGATTTCGGTTTACCAACAACCATAAGTAGACGTTGTAGGAATGTGGTAATGGTAAACGTTGCCCTCTGGAAGCACATTGGTTTTTTCGTCCATGAAATGCAGACGAAATACACGGGAATACTGCTTAAAATCATCAGACAACCAATGCCTGTTTCCACAGGACTGGCTATCATTGGAACAATTGTTACGAATAAACTAGCGATCAGGTATAACACCGGCCAAATTAAATTGACTTTGATCGGTCGTTCTAAGTCGGGACATTTCCATCGTAGCCACGGTAAGCATAAAACTGCTACGCCGATACTTAACTAAAATTGAATAAGAAAATAATTAGTTTTCAATATTTTAAATAAAACATCGGTAGAAAATTAATAAAATAAAATACAAATTTAATTTTAAAATAAAACAGCTTTAGGTTGTAGTTTTGTATTAATATATATTAATAATCGACGTTTCAACGAACACATCAGGAAAAAAGATAAAAATAATATTTACAATAAGTAAACAGAACACAGAAACAACACAAAACAAGAGTATTAATACAGAACTATAACCAAAAGCCATTTTATTGTAATATAATGAGTTCTGAAAGATTTTTTTACTATGTTAAATTTAGTTTTATTTTAAAAATTAAAATAAATACTTTTCTGAAATAACTGTAATTTTAAAATTATTAATGATTTTTAATCCAAATTTAGTTTTATTTCAAAAGTTTTGCTGTTACTAATATTTTTTCTATTAAAATTTTTATTTCTTTAGAAAAACATAAATTTACATTTTAAGAACTTGTTATTTTTGAGTTAAAAGTAATAATCTAGGATCTAAAGTAAAACATTTCTTAGTATTAAATACTTTTCAAAATTTACTTACCCATGTGGCAAATCCAACGTAGTTTATCAGAGCAAAAATATCTGAGCTGGTAAGATATAACATCGATAATAACGCCTGTAACAAAAAAAATACTTGTATTTAATAAAATATCAAGAAATTTATTAATTTTAATGCACAGTAATAAAAATGTTTCCATATTTAGTGCAATTTGGACTTAAATATGCATTTTATCAAAAAATTGTATAGAAATAAAATTATACACAATAAAATTTCTCACAACTTTTATTTGCATTATTTTTTAATATCACTTTCGGTTTAGAAGCTACGCGTTTTTAAATATCAAGAAATTCATTAATTTTAATGCACAGAAATAAAATGTTTCTATATTTAGTGCAATTTGGGCTTAAATATGCATTTTATCAAAAAATTGTATAGAAATAAAATTATACACAATAAAATTTTCTACAACTCTTATTTGTATCATTTTTTAATAGAACTTTCGGTTTAGAAGCTACGCGTTTTTAAATATCAACAAATAAAAAACGGAACCAAAATAAATATTGAATAAAATTCAAATTAAACTAAATAATAAATGACATAAATTAGAACCAATACACTAATTTGAGTAGATTATATTGTGTGTATATTGGTAAAATGTAAGCAGCTTTTCTGTTTTGATACAAACAAGATTGCTTTGAAGGGATTTTCTTGTTCGATGTGTATTTATGTTGACAACTTAATAAAAGATTCTTCTTTCAATAAATTGGCTGCTAAATTTTTTGTTACTTTATTTCTCATTCACTGTTTTATTTCGAATAAAAATAGATTTGTAAACACTGTTGTAGTTAGATAAAGTTTGTATTTTCATGACAGCAAACAATTACTTTAAAAAAAATTATAAATGAAACAACAATTTTTTATTGTGAAAGATTTTCAATACGAATACGAAATATAAAACAATAAATAGTTCCATTTTGATATTAAAGGTTGATAAATTATTGGTCACTCTTTAGGGACTCCGTGATAATGATAAATTATTTCTTACTAGAATTTTATGTTATTATTAATACAAACAATACAAGGTGTCACAAATTTAAGTGATCTAAATTTTTAATTATACATTTCATAATAAGAGAAAAAAATTATTTGATCATATGCTTACAAAATACTCAATATATTTGTGTTCTAAGAATATAAGTATGAAAGTATGTAATAATTAATGAATTTTAACAATATTATGTAACACAAATTAGTGTTTAATCTGTGATAAACTGTTTTAAGTTCTTAAAATTTATTTTATTCTCGAATTTCGTGAAATAAAGTTCAAAATGTCTCGTATTTACAGATTTGCACAAATAGTGAATATGCCAATTTATATTTGTTATAATACATACATACACAATCACGCCATGTACCCAAAAGGGTGTGGCACAAACTCTTTTCATCATCTCCAAATCAGTCGCCTCCAAACATTCCTATCCAGCACAAGCAACTTTCGCTTCATCCACATTCATAATTCCTCTCATACATGCTCTTTTATTCCTACTACTTGGAAACTTTCGCTCACGCAAAACACTCTCAATCATACCACTCCAACTACTCATCGGACGTCCACCTGCAAACGTATACCATCAAAATCATTCAAATAAATCTTTTTAACCAAACGTTCATTAGACATTTGCTCAACATGTCCGAACCATTTTAACTGACTAACACCAACTTTTACTACAACATTTTTTTCAGTTTTACACTTGTTAAAATATATTCATTACTTCATTTTTAAATCTAAATACCAAAACATAAATTTCTCTGAAATAAAGCAAATGAACTTTTCTCTTATTTTAAAATGCTTAATTCATTATTTAAGCAGAATAAACCAAACAAAGACAACATTTAATGAAAAAAAAATCTTTTTACATCTACAAATTTAAATAAAACATTGAGAAAACAATTACTTTAATCGTATTTGTTTGCGCTACTATATGGTAGTGAAACATGGACAGACAGAAAGAGAGAAAAGAAAAATAGATGATTTTCAGAAAATAATGAAGATTAAATGGACAGATAAAGTAACAAATGAGGACATGAAGGATTGGTGAAAACCTTACTAGAAAGAATGACAGATTGAAAGAACTGTAAAGATAGATCAATGCTAGAAATTTAAAACAGATAATGCGATAACGAAATGAAAAGAATGGCTGAAGAAAGAAAATTTTAGAAGCAAGTTGCAAATCAAAGTTAGGATTGCAAATAGCAGTAAAATTCGTTATTAAAATTTGATTATTTAAATTTGGGACATATTTTTAAATATTTATTATAAATAAATCTGCATTAGGCATATATCACTAAATTAAGTATAATAATTGTACAATATTTACTGAAGTATATAAGCTTTATATTGCTTGACTTTATTTAGTGTACCATATAATTATTTAATAAATATTTTGTAAGGCAACGTTTGTTATTATAGTAATTATATATAGAAAAAAATAATAAGAGTGAGAACATATTTAAAAAGGAAGTAACAAATTTCAATAATAAATTGTTCTGAACAAAAGAAAATAAATTGAGACAAAATTGTAACTTAATAGCGCTGACAATTACCTTACATGCTTTAAAATTATTATTTCAAATGTAATTTACTTTTGTTGAAACACAAATATTTATCTATCATTATATTTATGTAATATCACTAATATATAATATTATATTTCTATTAAAACATAAATAATTTAGTTTAGTTTAGATTTAGTTGGATTATTAAAATTAAATATAAAACCTTTGTATTTTTACTATTATATTACAATCAACAAATCTCAATTTAAGTTCAGTCAACATTTCACTTACCATAACAAGTACGGCCGGTGTCGGTGTCAATCTTTGCGCTTGAATCATCGTCAATAATTCGGGCATTTGTCCTTCACAGGCTCCCGCATAAAACAAGCGTGACGATGTCAGGAGAATCCCGTTTACCGCTCCGAAAGTGGATAACGCTACAAAAACGGGAATCGTCCAGGCGAACGGTCCGAAAAGTCGGTCGGCAAACGAAACGGCAACTGCTTCCGAACCGAGAACTTCTTCGGGTGATAAAGTCGTGTAGAACGCGACGTTAGTAAAAAAGTATACGACTGTTACCAAGGTGCATGATATGGCAATTGCTAATGGAAGATTTCTAAAACAAAAAAATAGACAAAGAAATAGTGAATTTTGCAATATTTATTAATTAATTTGTTCATTAAAGTCGTAAATACAAGAAAAGTATATAAACTTAGGTCAACAAGATTAGAAGTATATGGGTAAACCCATATATAGACCACTTTGACATTTCTCGGAAAGTTGGCAACACAGTATTTTAATAATATTATAATTTATGTGGGCACTAGGAGAAACTTTTCTGAGAATTTGATCAAAATCGAATAAATAATGTAGCAACAATGAATTTAAAAAAAAATGTGATTTTTTTCTCGATAAGTTGCCAACACTGTATTTTGTTAAAATTTCATAATTTATTTAGGCACTAGGAAAATCTTTTATGAAAATTTGATTAAAATCGGTTAAATACAGTGATCACAATAAATTTTTAAAAATGGCGAAATTATTTTCGTTATTGTCAATGAAAGCAAAGCCTTTTTGAAAGCTTAAAGTTGACTTTAGTTCAAGTGTTTATTATGAAACTGGCCGTAAGTATAATAATTGATGCAAAAGGCAAAAGATTAAATTTGTGAAAATAAAATTACTAACCTTACTGGATCTTTTAATTCCTCAATTATGAAGTTTAAGTAATTCCTGTAAAAAAGTAGCACATTAATTAGTAAAAATAACTGAAAATATTTGTATGCGCATTCTGAAATTGAAATCAAAAATTTGTTAATGTTGTTTAATTTATATTTAACTTATATATTATATTATATATATATATATATATATATATATATATATATATATATATATATATTATGTATTTGGTATCAAAAGAAACATGCTCTACCCTTTTGTTTTTTGGGATAAGTTACGATAATATTTTTGGTATAAATTTTATCAAAATAAATTACTGGTAAATTAAACATTACTATTTTGAGATATAGAATTACATTTATAAAATATCCTGTATGTAAAACAAAAAGAGTACAATTGCAATTTTACTGACCATAGATAAGAATTTTTTGCTTATCCTGTATTTTAATTTGAGTATTTGAAATGGTTCGTTGTTCTTTAAGGGGGGAAATACATGTAAAAAATTTTTTTTTCGATTTTGCTGATATAATTGCTTATACATCGAAGATTTATCCAGCAAAATATCTAACCAATCAGAAATGTATTTACCGAGAAAAAGGCATTTTTCTACCTGCGCTTCGGTAGCCGCTTTGTCTAACCGGCGATTTAAGGGGGGAGATACATGTAAAAAAAAAATTTTTTTTGATTTTTTTTTTAAATAAATTAATTGCTTATACATCGAAGATTTATCCAGCAAAATATCTAACCGATCATAAATTTATTTACCGAGAAAAAGGCATTTTTTTACCTGCGCCTCGGTAGCCGCTTTGGCTAACGGGCGACTTTAAATGAGTTTTTCTCGAGTCGGTTTTTTACAAATGGCGGGCGTGATAAGTCGAGCAATTTTTATACAAATGAGTTGAAACTTTGTGTGTTTAAAAGGAAATAGAATTTTATTCTATATGAAATTCTGATATAACGAAAATATTAACATTAAATTATTTTTAGGGGTGTCTAAAGTAAAAAAAAATGCTGAAAATTTGAATTTTTTTTTCACAATGAGTTAAAATGATAAAATATCCGTTTTTTTCGTAGTTTTCGGAATTCACATAGAACAAAATATATCAGAGAATAATGTTCAGTGACTAAAAATAAAAAAAAAAAATTTTTCCGGCTCCAGGAATTCCCGCCAATCGACCGGGCAAGGCGGACGCGACGTCACTTAAGATTGGTTCCGAGATCACCCAGAAGTCACAGAAAGTTAAAAAAATTCATAAGTGTAGTTGATTACATGTCACATAGAATAAAAGAAACTACAGCATTGTAGTTTGTTTCATTCAGCCAAAAAAAAAAATCCTAAAAAACTTTATTTTTTTAGGTCGTTACATGTATTTCCCCCCTTAAGAGAAAATATGGTATATCTATGGTTTCGCTATTTTATGTTAAGAGGTTTCTAATCTAACGATTTACCAACGCATAGAAATACAAAACACTTAAACCTTAAACACATACACTGTAAAAAAATCTAAGTTAATTTACATTGATAGCCATAGTAATTTTATAATATTTCGATAAATTTACAATAATTTATAAAAACTATAATGAAAAATATAGTAATAATACTATAGTTATCAATGTAAATTTACATAGATTTTTTTGCAGTGTAATACTAATCGAATCATTTGATTTAAATACTTGATCTATAATTAATAATTTAAAAAAATACGTCCATAAATAAACTACATCTTATAAAAATAATTTACATTTTTATGAAAGGATAAATATTTGGAAATCAATGATGCATGGTTGAAAGAAAAACTTATTTACTGATCATACAATCTTGGCCGTTTGCGTCAATATTTGCTCACCCTACAAAAGCAAAGAAAAACGGATAAATATTTGATATGCTTTTGCTATTATTTGCAAAAACTGAATGTAATAGAAAGAGTATTTTTTATAATCTATTGCTTGAATGTGCAAAAATATTTCTTTTATGTTTTTCTGTAACTTTTTTATTCAATAATTAATTTAACAAGATTAGAAGTATATGGGTAAACTCATTTCTCGGAAAGTTGGCAATACTGTATTTTAATAATATTATAATTTATATGGGCACTAGGAGAAACTTTTCTGAAAATTTAATCAAAATCGAATAAATAATGTAGCCACAATAAATTTTTTAAAAAATTTGTGCTTCTTTTTCTCGGTAAATTGGCAACACTGTATTTTGTTAAAATTACATAAATTATATAATTACTAGGAAAATCTTTTGTGAAAATTTGAGTAAAATCGGTTAAATAACATGGTCATAATATATTTTTAAAAACTTTAGTAATTTTTTTCTCGGAAAGTTGGCAACACTGGATATTAATAAAATTATATAATTAATGGGAGCATTAGGGATATCGTTTCTGAAAATTTGATCAAAATCGGATAAGTAATGTAGCCAATACGAATTTTTAAAACTTTAGTAATTTTTTTCTCGAAAAATTGGCATTACTGGAAAAAACCAAAATCTCATTACCATCTTGGGCACTAGACAAATTTATCCTGAAAATTTCATTAAAATCGGTTGAACCGTCTAGAAGGAGTTGTGGCCACAAAATTTTGACTTACGACCGAGCGAGTGAGCGAGCTGACGACGCACATCCATACACCCACATAAACTAAGTTCAGATTCGTCATCTAGAGGCTATATGAAAGATTTCTATACACAATTTTTTTTTTTGAAAATGTTACAGACACCGTACCAAACGCTATACCACTTTTTCCTTGCACTCAAAGTGGTAAAAATACAAGAAAACTAATGCTGTTAATGTTTGAATATATAAAATACTTATATAGGGTGATTTATAACGAGTGTACCGTAGAAAAAAAAAATTTTAAATAGAAAATGTGATTTTAAAATGGTTGCTATTTAAAAGTTGAAAATTTGACAAAAATATTTATGAGAACGAATTCCGTTTGATGTTAATGATGAAATAACGTATATATTTGCGCAAATTGTTCCCCCTAGTCGTTGAAGTAAAAGAAACTGGTTCAGTGCTTTTGAATGGCCAATTATTTGTGGCTATTGTCCACAATTCTTTATTTTTTTGTTTGTTCTCTCAACGTCCACATACAGCTGTGTGGTTACTGGTTCGTTTCAAACTGGATTAAAAAAGAATTGCTATTCTATATGCTGATGACGTGTTCTTTTCAATCATCATGTAAAGTGAATTACTTCAAGACATGTCCAAACATCGAAACAAGTTCTTAACGATAATGGTTACGTGATGGAATCTTTTTTTTCCAAGTGTAAATTTTTAGTTGTTTCGCTAAATTGATACATATAACAATTTGAAATAAATTCCTTAAACAAAATAAAAATATAATGCTAAGTTATGAACAAAGTTTTAATTTTAAAAAATAATCAAAATTACGTAATTAATTTATAATAATTTATAATGAAATAACAGTTAAATAATAGTATATTATTTAACGAGCAAATAATGGCACCTATAATGTACGAGGATGTAGTTTAGTCCACGAGCGTAGCGAGGGGAATAAAACATCCGAGTACATTGTAGGCATTATTTGCAAGTCAAATACTATACTTTATCTACAGCTGCTTATATATTTTTAATATTGTACTTACTTATTCAAATCTATGATGTTAACAACAACTAACTAACTAACTAACTAACTACAACTGTCATTTTATTACTTTGACTGATAACTGCTGCCATCTGGCGTAGAGATATTTAGTTTGTTGATGTTGCCAAGCAACGAAGCGTGCGTACGGAAATCAAGTTAATAAAGATCGTTTCTTTATTTCCCTTGATGGTTAATAATGACTAATATTTTATTAACCTTGGTTAATAAAGACTAGAATTTTATTTCCCTTGGGCTATAAAGACTAATATTATTTATCTGATTTTATATATATATATATATATATATATATATATATATATATATATATATAATGACCATATAACAAAGCAGTTGTAGATAAATAAATTTTGACAACGAATTTATTAATTAGTATTTCATAACACGTTCAAACAGTAATGTTGAAATAAAATTGTTTACTTGATAAAAAATAGATACAGAAATAATGGATTTGAGAAAACAATTGTGTATATATGTCAATGAAAAATATGATTTATTGCAATATTGTAGACAGTTCTGTTATTTGGATAAATAATGGTTCAATAATTGATTATTATTTTTGTAAAAAAAGTGTATAAAAATAAAATTAGAACAATAATAATACAAGGAATAATATAAAAAATAATGCACTTGAGCTTATATCTTAAAATTAGTATGTATATGCAAATCCGGTTTTAATTAAAATTAAAACAAAAGAGATATTAATTTAAATTAGAAATAGTATAGAGATTAAGGCCCGTATTCTCACCTCACTTTCAAAAGTGATTTTTGTCAAAATTACTTTTGACGTTTACTTAAAATTACTTATTAAGCAATTTTATTAGATATAACAAAATATATCAAAAATAGAAATACTACTCATATTTGATAAGAGATAGAAGTGACTGGTAGGCCATGATCTCGTCGCAGACGTTTTGTCATACATCGTAGATAGATGACATCCTCAATGCTTGGTGACTGAATGCCAGTTTCTGTTTCGCAATCTAGTACCAGAAACTGTCATTTAGTCACCAAGCACTGAAGATGCCATCCATCTACGAAGTATAATGAAAAATCTGTTTTGTCATACATCGTAGATAGATGGCATCCTCAGTGCTTGGTGACTGAATGCCAGTTTCTGTTCCGCAATCTAGTATCAGAAACTGTCATTTAGTCACCAAGCACTGAGGATGCCATCCATCTACGAAGTATAGTAAAAAATCTGGGACGAGAATAACTCGATCATGGCATACAAACCCTGAAAATTCTATAAATTCAAGTAGTTTATATTTTCTACAAAAGTTTCATATCAAATATCAAACCTGCTACTGCTAAATTCGGATTAATTATGAAATATAATACATCATACCCAATTTGGCAATAGTGAAATGAGTCTAGGAACCACAACATGTTGTTGCTGTTTATCCTGGCTATTAGTGGTAGAAGAAGAAGTAGAAGAAGAACTCACCATCCGTTGTAGGCGAACAATCCGGAGTAGAAGGAGAGCGCAATGGAGGTGACTTCAGTCTTCGTATTGATGAAGGAGAAATGCTCGGTGTGGCCTGTAAGAATTTGAACACGAGTTTCTCGTTGTTTGGTAATGTCAAGTGGTTGCCGTGTGTTGTTGTGTGTTGTTGGTTATTACCATTGCAGAGCTGACACGCCCCGGTCGCGATGATCACAAACAGAGCGAGTAGTTTGGCATAGGTGAACACGTCCTGGACACGAGTTGCCCACTTCACGTCCCAGCAATTCACGAATGTCAATACCACTGTCAAATAAAGTATATTATATATTTCAAAATAAATCAATTTTAGATTGTAGTTTCAATACCACTTTTCCTTGCAGTCAAAGTGGTGGAAAGTTATTAATTATTCAAAAATTAATAATAACAATATAAGAATATATATTTAATTAAAAATATTGGAAAAATGCAAAATATTTGTTATTATATATAATCTACAAAAAATATATCATATTAGCATAATTATTAGAAAGTGGCTATTTATACATACGGTATGTATACGCAATTGGCTATTTATACATACAGTATTTTTACGTAATTGGCTATTTAGGGTAGGTTAGGTTAGGTTAGGTTAGGTTAGGTTTTTTTTTTTAATATGTATAAATAACCAATTGCGTATACATACCGTATGTATAAATAGCCTCATCTTAATTATTAATAATTATTATTATTTATTTTTAGTAAATTAAAATTTAATTATAGGTTATATAATAAACTTTTTTTAATTTAGAAATAAAGAATTAATTTTGTAACAATACATAAATTTATATAAAATTAATTTCATATTTCGATTTAATATATGTAATTTAAAAATTTAATAAATATAAAACATATGAACTTATTTTGAACTTTATGTACTGTACATATATGAACTATTTTCGCGATCGCAATAATGATATTCCCTTAAAAATTTAATAAATATAAAACTAATGAACCTATTTTGAACCTTATGTACTGTACATATATGAACTATTTTTATAATCGCACTAGTCAATGGTACTAGGTCGGCCATTATGAAATGGGTTTGGTGCATTAGTTCGCGGTTGTCATGGATACGACTAGTATAAGTTAGCGTATTTATTTTATTTTGTAGATTTATTGAATAGGTTTTTATTTTTTTCTCAAAAACTATCACGTGCAGGAAAATAAGCGTGGTATGAAAAAATGCGGATTAATGAGTACTATAATTGTGTGAAAAAACCAGTATTCTAGAATGCATCGTTTAGTAGAAAAAAATTAATTTTGGAAAATTTCTCAAGGAAAAATAAAGAAAATTAGCTTTTTTTTTGCAAAATTTGCTCAAAAAAATCTGAAAAAATTTAGTAAAATAGCGAAAAAAATTAGCTACATAATAGCTAAGTAACTTTTTTCTCTAACTCAAATGGTTTGGCAAAAAACATTATTGAAAATTAATATTTTTGCATTTTAATTTATTTTTTCACTTGTGTAGATTTCTAATGTTTTTTCGATGTAAAATTATCGATTTTAGACTTATCGGAATTTTTTTTTAAAAGACACCCTAATATATATATATATATATATATATATATATATATATATATATATAATGATTTATCAATTAATAGTGGGAAAGCAGCCAAAATTATTCACTCACATCCTTGGCTGCTTTCCCACTATTAATTGTTACATCAAAGTATTTCCAGCCACTACCATTTACTTATTATATATATATATATATATACGATTCTACAAATATATATAAAATGAATCTTCCATTTTCTGTTGAAGTTTTTTTTTTTATAAACGAGATACTATATTCTTTGACCTTTACATGCCATTCATCGTTGCAATTCTCTCTTTCGTTTAGCCGTCAATAATGTCCCGAACTCGTACTATTCCTTGTCTCCGCGTTATTTAGACCACCCTCTCCCACAAAACAATTTAGTATATGCTTTTATCATTCAGTAGTTGTTCGTGAAGTTAGAATGCCATCGGAAACGGGGAAAATTGAAAATCGACGCAATTTCATTTTCGAGAGGTACACGCTTTTCCCACAATTCTAATCGAAATACTAGTTTAATTATTGATAGGAATGAACACGATAAATAGACTGAAAATTTTTTTTTGTCAGGCCGAATGAGTGACTGGTATCTAATTAGATATATCACAAAGGAAGAGTACTTGAATTAATTATAAATTTGTAAATAATATTATAGATAAATTCAAATTTTTCTAGCGGTTTTGTAATCTCGATAAAAACTTACCGATACATACAGCTAGTTTTACTGCATTAATATTCAATTTTTTCTAGTTTGCAATTTTCTTTCTAAATTAATAAGATTTTAAAAAGAATTGAACTTAAATTCCAATGGGGAAGTTTAGCGTGATTGGAGTTGCGTGTAAAATTATTTTTTCTCAAATATATATAAAATAATAACAGAAACGGCCTGATTCTCTAACAAAGTTGCTAAGTTTTAGCAACGTTGCTAGCAACTCTAAACAATAGAAACAAATATAAACAGTTGTCATTTTCATTTTTTATTTAGTGTCAGCTAATATTATTGGCTAACGTTCTTAGCAACGTTGTTAAAACTTAGCAACTTTGTTAGAGAATTAGGGTGAAACTGTCATTAAAATTTTTAATAATTGTTTCATTTAGTTGTTATTAACAATTTTTGTAAGGACATTACTGACGTCACAAGTCTATTGTGCGCAAGCGCAGAAGAGTTGGTGAGATATAATTTTGAAAACGTATGTCGTAGCAAATGTTGATTTTTGTAGATTCGGTTACGCCCAGCCCATAGCTTGTATCGGTAACCATGGCAATACATGTGCGTCTAATTCAGAAATCGACAAAAGTTTTGCGAAGACATTTTTTAGGAAATCTGGGCATCTTTGAGAAAAATAATAAATTAAACATCACTTTTTAAGCCATTTCCAACAAAATAACGAAATAAAAAAATTACGCTAAACTTCCCCATTAGATAGTTATTTATCAATGTTTTATGATAAGTAATTGTTTCATTGTTTATCTAAAAGAAAATCTAAACCGTTTGAACCAAATCGAATTGGTTTTCAAGCCGTTTCGATTTTATTTAATATTAAACTGGAAACCGAACCTAGTGATTTTGCAAATCTCGATGAAAACTTACCGATACAGCATACAGCTAGCATACGCGCAGCGTCATCAGGAGGTTGGCAATCGGGAAAGAACGGCTTCATGACGTAGACGCTGAAGGTAAGTGCGACAATTGCCTGCGAGCATGGCCGTACAATCATGCATTCGATCCAGAGACGAATGAAGGCGAGAAATGGACCAAATGTCTCCATTATATAGGCGTAATCAGCGCCACTTTTCCTTATCATAGTGCCCAGTTCTGCATAACAATATGCGCCCACCTGCAAACACACAAACATGACACAAATATTGTGTTTCATATTTATATTAAGTTAGTTATATCATCAGTATTATGTGTGCGAGACTAGAAAGTAAAATTCGTATAAATATGTAAATACAAATCTTTGTAGTAGCTGCTTTTTGACAGATTTGAAATATACTAAAAATAACTAAAATAACAAGATTAGAAGTATATGGGTAAACCCATATATAGACCAATTTGACATTACTTGGAAAGTTGGCAACACAATATCTTTAATAAAATTATAATTTATGTGGGCACGAGGAGAAACTGTCCTGAAAATTTGATCAAAATCGAATAAATAATGTAGCCACAATGAATTTTTTAAATTTTAGTAATTTTTTTCTCGGAAAGTTGGCAACACTGTATTTTATTAAAATTACGAAATTTATTTGGGCACTAGGGGAATTTTTCCTGAAAATTTGATCAAAATCGGATAAATAATGTAGCCACAATGAATTTTTAAAAACTTTAGTAATTTTTTTCTCGAAAAGTTGGCATCTCTGGAAAAATCCGAAACCACATGATTATCTTGGGCACTAGACAAATTTATCCTGAAAATTTCATTAAAATCGGTTGAACCGTCTAGGAGAAGTTGCGGCCACAAAATTTTAACTTACTATCGAGCGAGCTGACGACGCACATCCATACACCTACTTATAAACTAAGTTCAGATTCGTCATCTAGAAACTATATGAAGGATTTCTATACAATTTTTTTTTTTTTGAAAATGTTACAGACCACTTTTTCCTTGTAGTCAAAGTGGTAAAAAGATAATATCAATCACTGTGAACGCACTGATATAAATAAAATTTTGCTTCCTTTAATTGAAAATTTACAAATTTCATGTATAACTTAAAGCATCTCAACGAGTTTTGAAAGATTTTTTACTATGTTAATAATATTATATAGAAATTCCATGTTAATCTATACTGGATGTGTACGTATAAATTTGTGGTTAATTAAAATTGATAAAATTGAAGATTACATTCATTGCTTATACTACTTGTTTATAAGATCTTACGTTCCTAAATATTCTCGAAACCATAATTTTATTATAAAGTTAAAAAAATACAATTAAAATTAAAAATTATTATTAATTATATTGGCTAGTATTACAAAGTTCGGATTTTGGGTGTTTTAGTTCATTTGTTTAGTCCTGGCTCTTATGACAGTTACGTTATCTTAAAATCGATATTAGTTAAAATCAATTTTTAAAATCGAGCTTGTAATAATAATTTAGTTTATTGAAATGTAAGTTAAAAATTATTAAAAACTTATGAAAAATGTTAAATATGCCTAATTCTACCTGAAATGGCTGAATAAATATAACTTCGATATGAATTTTAATAATTATAATTAATTTTGGTACAAATTCTCTATTATCATTTTTTACCACTTTGATTGCAAGAAAAAAGTGGTATTCGATATTCCAAATTATACATAATTTGATTAAAACAACTTGTAAATTTGAAACATTCAAACATTTTTATATATTATTTACAAACAGATATATTATGTAGAAACAGATTGTAATTTGAATTTTATTTTAAAAATGATAACGTCCTTGATGTAAAATGTAAGAAGATATGATATCTAGTTCTTAAAAATTTACAGACAGGAACTGCATAATTTTAACTACATATATGTTATAATTCACTTTAATACCAAGGCTAAGGCTGGCACATAATAATTTTTGTTCAAGAACTATTTATTTTGTTGTCTATACAGTGTCAAAACACATAAATATTATTAGTATACGTAATATATGAAAAATTATAATATATATTTGGTATGCATTTTCCAAGTAAAAATATTATGTATTTCTAGATAAACATATTGAAAATATTGAATAAAATAATAAAAAATATTTTATATTTACAAAAATAATATATTATAAAGTTTAAACAAAATATAATGGATTGATAATTCAAGTTCTACAATTTTAATTTATTTTTATATGGACATTAAAATAACATATTCTAAATAAAATGGGGTGTGATAATGTTATGTTTTGACAGTCACTGAAATGAATGATGAATCAAGTATGTTTTGGCACTTAGCCAGTATTAAGGTCAAAGTTTAAAAGATATAGATAACTCGATTCACCCTTTAGCCACGACGATTTTAACTTTTTTTTATGAACAATTTATTAATTTTTTTCATTTGTATATTGGTTTTAAATAGGTAATTTTTCACGTTAATTATTTGTCGGTCATTACTACAACACTTCAGCAACTTATTAATTAATTTTATATTTTTGCGATCTGTTATTTGTTAATATTTTTTATAAACTACTTAATAAAAATAAATTGAATTATTAATTTAAGTGATTAGTAATCGTAAATAGCAGGTTTATGTAATTGTAAATTATTTTTGTTCAGAAAACTGAACATATTCATATAAAAACATTTTTGTTTGTGTAATTTGAGGCCGTAACGTCTTAAGTTGTGATTTTTTCGTACTTAATTTTTTATGATATTATAATCTAATTAGATAATAACCGTAAACAGTGGCGTAGCCAGAAACTTGTCATGGGGGGGGGGAGGGGTTACTAAAGAAATGATATAATATTAATCAATAAAGATAATACTATAATTTGTATAAAAAATAAAGAACAATACAAATTATTTTTATAAAAATGAAAGTAAAATAACATATTTCATATTTCACATACGTATGTTTTTGGTCGTTCAGGTTCTTGGGGGGGGGGGGGGGGGTTAACCCCCTAATACCACCCTGGCTACGCCACTGACCGTAGAACAAAACTATAGATATCCGTTCTGTTACTAATTGAAATGTATGAGCTATATTATCGAAACGGTCATTTTTCATTCAGCAACCATAATTAATTCTCTTCTATATATAAAAAATTCTAATATTATTATTCATACTCATCGTTATTTATAATATTACTGTCGACAAAATGTTATATTTCTAATTAATATTAATTTGAAAAATACTACAAACTTGAAAAATCTAGTACAACACATGATTTGTATTTGTGATGAATTCCTAAAACAAAAACGTAATTTGTTTTTAATCTAAATTAGAGAATTTTAATTTAATATTCTCAGAACTAATTACTAATAAGTAAATGACTGTAAATTAAAATCTTATCATTTCAATTATCTAATTAAATTAGAATTATATATGTTTTTTTTTTCTTTTGAAGACTCAATCAAAAATATAAATGATATTACACAATAAAACAGTTTTAGGTTTAAGTTCTATATTAATATTTATTTATAATCGACGTTTCGATGAACTGAACGTACGTCTTGATATAAGTGACATTTACAGTAAATAAACAGAACATAGAAACAAGTCACTAGGATAAAAAATAAGTAACTAGGTCATAAAAAAAATGTATTATAAATTTTTAAATAATGGAAGCTAAATTTTATTTAAATCAGTGCCTTCATAGTGATTCATGTTAATTTTTTTTTTATAAATTTCTATTGTTTAAAAAAAAGATAACATCAATCACTGGAGGGCACTGATTTAAATAAAATTTGGTTTCTATTAATTAAAAATGTATGATCTAGTTACTTATTTGTTAACTACAAACATGTTTCTGTATTCTGTTATTTACTGTAAATTTCGTTTGTATCAGTTTTCCTAATGAAGATGGATATTTAGTTCGTCGAAACGTCGATTATTAATAAATATTAGTACAGAATTTAAACCTGAAGCCGTTTTATTTCATAAATGATATTATTCAATATTTTTTTGTATAAGTTTATTTTATAATAAGGCCCCAAATTACACAAACAAAAATGTTTTTATGGATATATATGAATAAATCTGAACAACTGTAATTTACTATAATATAAAAATGCTACTTATGATTATTAATCACTAATATTAATAGTTAAATTTACTGCAGATTCCATTTTATTATTAAAATTTTTTTTTTAATGAAAAATATCTATAAAAATACTACTGTTATTTATAAGTCAAGTTGCGATCATGTTGTAGCAATGGCCGACAAATGAATAACAATAAACTATGTTGACAGTTGTCAAATAATTATCTTATTTCAATATAATTTTCATTATTAAATTATCTGTACTTGAAAATAATATACAATTATTATTTTTATTCTAATACGTATTTTCTTTCAAGAGATACATGTTAATACACAATTAATAATGAAATATTAATAATTTTGATCTGATTTCAACTGTGTCATTGATATAGGCAAAACTGTGTATTTTTTTTACTTTACTTTAATTAAAAAAAATAACATTAAATTTTCATTTGAAAATGAAAAAATAAATTTTAAAATTCATTTAAATTACAGAGTTCGAAACCATATTTACTTAAAATTAATGCAAATTAGCGAATCGGAGGTAAAATTACAAATTATGCAAAAATTTATTTTTAAATTATGGTTTATTATAGGTTAGCCATTGATACTGATACGAAACCACAGATTTTTTTTATTCATTAACCTTGAAAAACATAGTATACGCAATATATAAACTATATTATAACATTCAATTAAAAAATATTTTAAAAATTGTCTATTTTATAGAATACTATACTAGCATAATTCCTAATAACGAAATTTTCTGGATAAAAAAGATTTTTAATAAAAAAAAACATATATAATCTGTAGTTTATATAATTAATATTTCATTCACAGGATTAATTAATTAAAATTATACAGGGTTCGCCAAAAAGTCTGCATTATGTGGGAAAATATTTTATTATTTGTTTTTTGAACATTTTCATTAACGGACATTTTAGTGCTTGCCTAAAAACTAAAATTGCACTACTCGGAAGTACTGATATCTCTTCCGGTATAGATCAAATTAACCAATAATAAAAAAATTTCATTTGTAAAATTTTTGAAAAAGTTATTTGGAAAAGTTTCAGAATAACATCAAAATTATTGTTGCTTAATAGGTTAAAAAAAATGTCAATATCTTTCCAATCAATTAACCAATTTTAATAAAATATTTTACTACTGAATAATTAAATAATAATTTATTTAATTTCAATATGTTTTAATTAAAAATACTTTTAAATTCACGATCAGATGATTCTAAATTTATCGGCGTCAATAGATCATAAAAAATGTTTAAAAATAATTAAAATTCTGTACGAGTTTAGGTAAAATAAATTTTGGTATAAGATATATAATTTTCCGTGAAGCAACAAGTATTATTGATATTATTTTAAATCTTTCTTTGTTTTTATTGTTTTAAAGTTTTTTGACATTATTCTATTAATAGTAACTTTACAAACAAATACATCATTTCAAAGAAAAACATATTTAATTGATCTGTTTTTCTAAATAAAGGATAATTAAAAATTTAAATAAACCTCAAGCAAATTATTCGAAAGACGTAAAACAAAATAATTATTTTTTCCAGTCATTGGACTTAATAATAACTTAAAAACTAAAATTACTCCCCAGGAATGTATGTATGTATGTTATATAGATTTGGTCAGGTCATTGCACTTATTTTCAGCGTTGTCCTTGTAAGGTCAACGTAGGAAACTTAGCAAGGATAATCGTATTATCCTTCATAATAGATCAATTTGTCAATAAAATTACATAAAATATTCTTTTATTCACGTACAGCGTATTATGTTATCTATTATCAAAAAAGCTTTTATTATAAAACACACATGTAGGTGTTGTAATTTTCTATGAATAAAAATAGTCTGGTAATATTTAATTTTTTATATCATTATTTTCTTTTGTATTAGTTTAAAAATATTATATTATTCAATTTTTTAAAATTTCGATATTAACAAGATGATGTAATAAGGTAAAACCATGTGTCATACTGTAGCATTCATATTAAAATTTTAGATGTAACGATTTTTATATTTACTTGTTATGATATTTCGAAAAAAATTTGTCCATACATTATTATGTTTTCTAGTTCATATTAAATAATTAAATATAATTTACGACAATTATGATTATTATATTAAATTTTGCTTGTTTAGTTAATGATAAATAATATGAAGTAATTTGAAAATTGTTTAACATAATAATTTTATAAGTTACGAGTAATTGATACATTAACCGGCTAAAATTTATAGAGTTTAGTATGAAATAATAATATATTATCGAACAAAAATAATTAAATAATAAATTTTAGCGCAAATACAAACAATTTGTTTGATAAATATGCAAAATTTACGATAGTTTTCATTCATGAATTATGAAAGTAAACGGGGAAAAACATTTGAACGTCGACTATAAAAACACGTGCTGCGCAAAATGTCGTGAAAGACACGTGACGATCGACGAGCTAAAATTTCATAGTAAATATTTTCAAAAATATTTTATTACAACTTTGGTATCATTTCTTATTGTAGTATGAAATTACAATAACACAAATACGATTAGTCAGTTTTTGTAATGAAATATCTATTGTTAATATTTCGTGTAGTAATCAAAAAAAAATTTGTTACAATAAAGTTTCAAACTTACCATAGAAAAAACTCCAGACGTAACCCATACGACAAGCGAAGCATTAACCGACCCTGTGTATTTCAAAACTCCTGCAGGACTCACAAAAATACCAGAACCAATAATACTACCAACGATAACAGTTACGCCATTCAGAAGACTCATTTTCGGTTTGAGCGTGATTTCATCATCACCGGCTGGCGTATTGGCGCCCTGTTGTACCGTGGTAGCCATCTTCGTGGCTTCAGTCATCGTGCTGGATTCGCTGGTGTATGATGATGATGATGATGGCACACAAAATACACAAACACGAGGTAAGAGGGCACTCCTAGACGCGCGTCTCGCGTCGGGTTATGGAGTGTGCGCGCTGACCACCACCCTGTATATGTATGTGTGTGTGTGGCGGTGAGAAAGAGTAGTGTGTGTGTGTATGTGCGCCCTCTCTGTGCTCGAGCCCCGAGAATAAACGAGGCGGGAGTTTGGATAGCTACACAGTGAACGCCGAATGTTACGAGGATGCAGGAAAATCAATAGCGAAGCTGGACCATTTTCTCGCGCGAGCGTGGGGGCTTTTGGTGGGCCGATTTGCGTTACAGTACCGTACTGATAAGCATTTTCAAGTTGTCGAGTGGTGGTGGTAAAGTGCGCGCATTATCGCGTGTAATATACGAAAAAATTACGTAATAAAATACTCACTATTCATTAATTTTATATTAAAATATTGCACTGAGAAAAATGGATAGTTACCGTAACGCTATTTATATTTAAAAAGCTGACACAAACACAAGACATTAAAAATAACAAAATAAGTATATTTAAAAATTAACTATAAATATAATAAAAACAAAAATTTAATACCATCAATTTGTATATAGTATTACAGTCTTAATTCTTAATATAGTATTAAAATATATATGTGAGTAGATTTTAAAAATGTATAAATTTGTGAATACAGTAAACATACTCGTATATTTCAAATAAATATCTACTTATCATTATACAATTTGTTAAATATCTATTTTTCTCAGTGTAAAAGGGATATAATTGTACAACAAATTTGATATTTTAAACAACAACAGAAATGGAAAAATTCACGACAAAATCAGTATACCAAACGTCAAATATATTGACATATATCATCAGCAGAAAAAAATATATATGCAAATTATATAAATAATAAACAAACAAAACATTGAAACAAGTTACTAAGTTTACTAAATTTAAATGAAATCTGACTACCTTTAATTAATCTTTACATATAAAGCACAACATAAATATATAGTAAAAAATCTTTCAAAACTCATTATATTAAAATAAAACAGCTTTAGGTTTAAGTTCTGTATTAATATTTATTAATAATTGATTTTTGACGAACTCAACGTCCGTCTTTATCAGGAAAAATGATACAAATGACATTTACAATTACTAACAGAACATAGAAAACAAATTACTAAGTAACAAATAAGTAACTAGAGTTCTATGTTCTGTTATTTACTGTAAATATCATTTGTATCGTTTTTCCTGATGAAGACGAACGTTCGTCGACTACGTCGATTATTAATAAATATTAATACAGAATTATAACCTAAAATCGTTTTATTTTATATAATGTGTTCCAAAAGATTTTTTATTTTGTTGTTCTCTAATATTGTGTTCTCTTTAACTAAAGTTAGGATGAATTTAAAGTAGTTAATACTATAGCAAAGCATCGGCATTATATTAGTAAATTATAAAAAGTTAAATCTCAATTTGTTAACCTGGGTAAAAACCTTGAAAAAAAAAATTAATTTAGCACTGTCATTTATTAACTGAGGCATGACTGTATTGTGTGTTTATAATAATTATTACATTACAATTAATTGGAAAAATATTTAGTAACATAGCATATCAAAGTATGATGAATAAAAGTACATATTTGAGATTTCATGGTGAAACTAATTAAAATTACTATAAAATATGTACTATTTGTGAGCGCGGTGGCCGAGCGTGTTTACGCGTTAGGTATTACCGAATATAATACTAGGAACCATGGTTCAAATCCGCTGGCCGAAGTTTCCGAGGAAGTTTCTGATTATTGTAAAATAAAAATTGCCACAAGGTCAGGTTTTAATCAAACAGAATCAGACACAACAGTTTGATCAATTTTTTGTCGTAAAAACATCAGTAGTTTAGATTACTGATCGGAACTTGCTGCTCTATGCGAACACACGATTTGCAGTTTTGAAAAAGTGTCTAAATGAATGATTACGGAACAAGTACTTAGGTACTAAGATTCTGTGGTGGTCACAGCAAATTTTTTTTATAGAAAAATTCGTATTAAAAGTATGTTGCTAAACTATGTAAAAATATAAAAGACATTTCATTTAAAAATGCAAGTTATTATCATTTCCGGTAAAACCGGAAACGCCATATTTGTAAAATCTATACTATTATGTGGTTCCCTTATACTCAATTTACCCCAAAATAATTTTTTATAATATCATATTCATAAAAAAAATATTTAGTGGCCCTAATATATACCTAAATGTGTCTGAGTAAATAAAAAAAAAAAATTAAAATAATAAACAAAAAGGCACTTAAAAATTCAAAAATTAAATGGTAAAAGTGAAAAATGTTTAATTTTTAAATTTTTTTGTTACTTAGAAAATTTAATATGTACTTATAAATTTTCTCGTTAATATTTTAGTTTTCAATTTATTTAGTGTTAAATATTTATCATAATCAATAGGTATAATATTTTATTTCTCATAATTTATCGTTCAATGTATTCAAGGAAATTTTAGCCTGCATAAAAATTAAATGAAATGGGTAAATAAAATAAATAAATTGTTTTAAATTATGTACTACTTTATTTTATTTTTATTTTGAAAATAAATAAATATTAATAGAATAATGTTACATAATAATAGATAATATTAAATTATGCTAACAAATGTGATACTAAAAATTGATTATTATTTCATACATAATTACCAAAGAAAATAATAATGATTACTTTTAATTATGCTAAATTATCTGTGTAATTTTTATTGATATTAATTTATTAACATTAAATACATTTTATTTGTAATATTAATTTATATATAAAATATATTTTATAAATAATTTTGAAACAACATAATAAAAAAATTTCAGAACTCATTATATTAAAATAACAAGGCTTTAGGATTTAGTTTTATGTTAATTTTAATTTAAAAAAAAAAATGCTGTTAACGTACGTATATCTTCATCATTGTTACAAAATATGTATCATTTTTCCTGATCATGATGTACATAGAGTAAGTTGAAACGTCGATTTTTTTAAATTAAAATTAATATAGAACTAAATCCTAAAACTCTTTTATTTTAATTTTGAAACGTTATAAGTTTTGTCATATGTTTGTGTTTTTTAATTACAATCAATTAAATATATATATATATATATATATATATATATATATATATATATATATATATATATTGAAATAATAATAATTATTATTGAATTGGTCAATATTTAAAAAAAATTACACTTATTTGAAGAAGAAAAGAAAACAGTAGACCAATTTTTACTCTTTTGTGGTAATAATTTTTCAAGGAAATATATTAATATTTACTATCACTAATTTACTCACACAAATTTATATTTACATAAAAATGCATTTTTTACTAAATTTGGCTAATACAACACTGTCAATTATTAAACTACATTGTGTTCCATTTGTCATATGCAGGAGTAATTTAATCTTTTTTTATCATTGATTTTATTCAATGTATGAAACCATATGTTTAAAGTGTATACCTGTAATTCTATGTTTTTACCACTTTGACTGCAAGGAAAAAGTGGTATAGCGTTTGGTACGGTGTTTGTAACATTTTCAAAAAAAAAATAAATTATATAGAAATCTTTCATATAGCCTCTAGATGATGAATCTGAACTTAGTTTATGTGGGTGTATGGATGTGCGTCGTCAGCTCGCTCGGTCGTAAGTCAAAATTTTGTGGCCGCAACTCCTCCTAGACGGTTCAACCGATTTTAATGAAATTTTCAGGATAAATTTGTCTAGTGTCCAAGATGGTCATGTGGTTTTGGTTTTTCCAGTGATGCCAACTTTCCGAGAAAAAAATACTAAAGTTTTTAAAAATTCATATTGGCTACGTTATTTATCCGATTTTGATGAAATTTTCAGAAAAGATTTCCGTAATGCTCTCATTAATTATATAATTTTATTAATACTCAGTGTTGCCAATTTTTCGAGAAAAAAATTACTAAATTTTTAAAAATTTTAGTATGGCCATATTATTTAACCGATTTTACTCAAATTTTCACAAAAGATTCTCCTAGTATTCATATAATTTATGTAATTTTAACAAAATACAGTGTTGCCAACTTTCCGAGAAAAAAATTAGTAAAAATCACAAAAAAATTTAAAAATTCATTGTGGCTACATTATTTATTCGATTTTGATCAAATTTTCAAAAAAGTATCTTCTAGTGCCCACATAAATTATAGTATTATTAAAATACAGTGTTACCAACTTTCCGAGAAATGTCAAAGTGGTCTGTATATGGGTTTACCTATATACTTCTAATCTTGTTTATGTAAGGTTTAGTCATTTCATATAACACCTAATCGTTCTATATAGTAACGGTATGCAATATCATTAATTTGTGATTAATTTGTACACTGTTAAAACAAAATTCGATAATTTTACATAAAAAACCTGGGGCAACTAATATACCTACACCAGTTCAGTAAGTGAATTTAAAATCGTCAGTTTTTTTTACAAAATATACGTAATATTATTTATTTCAGTATTTATATATACATAATCTGTAAAAATATTTTGTATTATTTGTATTTATAAAAATAATACAAATTTTTTTAGGTATTTTTACAGTGTATTTACATATAAATACTGAAATACATACATTTTGTAAAATCTGATGTTTTAAAAATTTTTCGTAAAATATCTGTAAATAATATTATATACATACATTTTGTAAAAATACAGACATCTGTAAATTTACATACTAAACTGGTGTTGTCCCAAGTTTTTATGTAAAATTATGTAAAATTACCGATTTTTTTTATTTATAGTGTAGCTTTTATTGAAAAATATCATAAATTAGAATGTCTGTTACAATTTAACTGCGCCAGTAAACTGAGTAAAAACTGTATAGTGTATGGGCAAACCTGAATTAACTGCCCAATGCGCAATTTCGCAATTTGCGCAGTTAGTGGTGCACAGTAAATATTAAGTTAAAACTGAGCGTGTATATCGCAACATTTGTATAAGACATGTTGAATTGAATTATCATATTTTGAGTTTCCAGTTCCAAGATTTCTCATTATTAATAAATCACCCTGTATATTACTAATTCTACATCAAATTTTCATTTAATTTATGTGTTTCATGTTGCAGTTTAGTAATTATATTTTTGATAAAACAATTTTCGATAAACAAGTGACAAATATTTGAAAAATTGTTTATCAAGTTATTTATTATTTAAAAAATATATAGTAATATTTAAATTAATATATAAATCTTTTTAATTTACTTTGTATTTTATTATAAAAATAAGTTCGTATATAAAATTACGTCGGTCATTTATAAACTAATTTTAATACAAAAGAAATGACTTAATGATATATTAATAGATTTAGAATTTAAATTATAGTTTATGTAAATAAAACATACTCAGAATTTTATTTATAATAAAAAAAAGTCAATGTCATTTCCGGCAAAACCGGATATGGTACGTATATATATATATATATATATATATATATATATATATATATATATATATATATATATATATATATTATATACTATATTAAAAGTGTCAAATTAGTGGAAATAAATAATAGACCATTTGTACGAAAAGTTATAGATATGCACCGCAAATATTAGTAAGGGCAACACAATTAGATTTCAGTATAATGGTCTAAATATTTCTTATGATACATATATACTATTTGTGAAATCATCACAATATGAATTTTTGTTGCAGATTTTTTAAAAGATTTCTTTAAAAATAGTGAATATATTGTAATTCTAAAGATTATAGTAATAAATAAGTTGTATTAATATAAAGCAGATTTAAATAAAAATAATACAAATTTAAATGTGATAGTTTATAAGAACCAAAATAAATTAATAATAATTAACTACACAAGCAAAGAGAAAATCTATGAAAAAAAAAATGTTTGAATAAATATCGCCATCTGTTTTTGAAGTAGAAAAGTAGTAATATTATCATTTACAGAAAATTGTATTTTAAAAGTAATATAAATTTTAATTTAATATAAATATATAGTGTATATATATACAAACCACTATTTTTATCTGTAAATTTTAAAGATTATGTTATTATTATAATGTTAATAAAATCTTTTCAGTTATATACTTAGATTGTGCTGCCGCCATAGGAAAAATTTAGAATTAGTACTAAATATTTAGTATTTTTATTTCTTTTTACACAATTACACCTTATGTAAATCTTCCCTTTACAGAAGTGAAATAAGTAATATATTATTATGTAAATTATTATTTTTCTTGTACTTATATACAATAAAATAAAACGGATTTATGTTATAGTTCTGTATTAATATTAATTAATAATCGAACGTACTCAACGAACGTCTTCATCAAGAAAAAAAGATACAAAACAGAACAGAAATAATCTAAAGTCGTTTTATAATAATATAATGAGTATCTAAATTTTCTTTCTTAACAGTAAAAAACAGGATTTGAAAGTATAAACAAAAATATTTACATGTAGTTAAATATTTTCCTCTCTAAAAGTTTACAAGATTATGAAAAAATTTGAAACATATTTTTAAAATGATTGAAATCAAATAAATAGTTTTGCTAAAATAAAATTTCTAAATTTTTATTATTTTTTACTCAAAAATTGGTAATACTTTGTAAAAATAAGATAATCTAATTAGACAATCTGTCATAAATTTTTTATTAAAATTTAATAAAATATTAGAACAATCTTGGGCATTAGGTAAATTTACTCCGTAAATTGTTTTTACATCATGAATTAGTACAAATTGCAATCACTAAATTTTGAACGATTTTAACACTTTTACAAACTTAACAAGCCTTAGTTCAAAATAACAAAAAAAATATAGAAGATAATTAAATCATGTGCTTTCAGGTGTCCAAAAAAGGATTTATGAGGTGAAATTAGTCACCAAAATATTAGTCATTTATTGAATATTGATCTATATTTTGGATTTGGTAATAGAAGTATCAAAAACATGCAAAAATGACAAAAAATGTGTAATAACAAAATGATACTTAAATTTGTATGAAAATTTTAAGTGTTTGAAAGAAATAAAAATCTAAAAATGTGCTATAGAGAACTTGCTCTATTAAAAAAAGGGCATATTGATTAAGTAAAAGCATATAAGTAAAAATTAGAGAGATATTTTGATGTTTCTAACCAGAACTGATTAATCAAGCTTATTTTTCTTATGTTAAATTTTACTTAATTTACATAAGTTTTATACTAAAATTATAAGTTTTTTTTTTTAATAAATATTGAATAATATTAACTAAAGTTAATTAAAAATAACAAACTGTTAAAATTAATATTTTGTAAAATTTATTACAATAATAACTGTTATTTTCAAAGCAATTAGTAAACATAGAGTATGCTCTATTATTTGTAAATAATTATTTGAAAATTTGAATATTTGAATTATCAACATTAAATTAATTACATAACCAAAATATATGATCAAATACAAATATCTTTCTAGCTATAAATAAATAATTAAATTTGGAATATATAGAAAATATTTACATACTATATATCTAATTTTTTAAAAATGTTTTATGTACTGAAAATGAAAATTATGGTAATTACTATTTACAAAACATTTTGCATATATATCATTAATTAATTTAATACATTATACTTCATATTATGTATTTATGTCATAGAATCAAACATAATAATTTTAAATTAATATTATTATATAAAATGGAGATTTTAATGAAAATAGCGGCGTTTATATTTTGTGGTATCAAATGCCTATACAGTGTGTAAAGTGATGAGGTTTCCTATAGGGAAAAAAATTTTAATATGAGTGTTATGAGAAAAACTTATTCTTTATAAAAATTTTGCTTCTATCAAAACCCTTTATAGTTAAAGAAAAATCCAGTAATCACTTAAGATAAGATCAAAAACTTGATATTATGTCGAGTTGTTGATATTAAATATGACTAATAATAATAATAATAATTATATTTTGGCAAATTAATAATAATAATAATAATAATTATTATATTTTGGCAAATTAATAATAATAATAATAATAATTAAAAAATAAGTTTCTTGTATGACAAATATTTTTAACATTTTTCACGCGATACTGATGTAATATTCGGACTTAGTCATATTTAAAATCAACAACTCAACATAATATGAAGTCTCTGACCTTATCTTAAGTGATTACTAGATTTTTCTTTGACTATTAAAGGTTTTGATAGAAGCAAAATTTTTTATAAAGAATAAGTTTTTCTCCTAAAATTCATATTAAAATTTTTTTCCCTATAGGAAACCTCATCACTTTACACACTGTATATAGAAATCACCAAATAATATAAAATAAAATAAACTAATTATTATTAGTTAATAATTTGTTAAAATAATAATAATAATAATGTTTTAATGTAAACCCCTTGAGTGGATGAAAAACTTAATGTTGATATTTGGGCTTGTGCCCTTCTGCTAATTTATCTATTATAGTTGACTATATAATTCATACCTGTATATATATATATATATATATATATATATATATATATATTCATACTGTATATATATATATATATATATATATATATATATATATATATATATATATATATATCTAAGAAATTTATCTATCAAATAATAACATAGATAAAAATCATAACATACTTTTAAAAATGTTCTTTTTTATTATATATAAATAAAAAAGAAAAATAAGTTTGTTTTTTTTGTTATAAAACCACTTACGAAAATAAATAATCTTATACTGTTGTAAACCAAAGAACAATATTTTGATCTTAAAATTCAATTTGTACGAGATTTTCGAATATCTAAGTTTGCTCGAAGCGAATTTGTTTAAAATAGGTTAGAAATGGATTATCGTTTCCATAACAGAAAGTATTTTATATTCTCTCCTGGAAGTCTTTCGCAACGCACGTATACCTTTTCAATTAAAATTTTTATTACTTATTGAGCTCCGGCTATAACAACTTAAACTTTCTACAAGAATTCAGGAATTTATTAGAGCTTCGATTTCATAAAACTGTCCAAAAATATCTCGTATTAGTAGAACAAATTTTAACGATAAAGAAAGTTGAAGATTATTGACTAGATTTTGTCTAGAGATGGTCGTTTTGAATGTGAAATTGAAAGGAGAGAAATGCAGGTTGTAAAGTACTTTGGGTGCTTTGGGAACATTTGCTAGGAATGTAAATGTTTCCAAAAAAGCCCGTTTGAGTATATACAATGCAGTTTTGGAAGTTTCCGAGTAGTAGGAATAAAAGAGCATGTATGAGAGGAATTATGAATGTGGATGAAGCGAAAGTTGCTTGTTTGGATAGGAATGTTTGGAGGCGACTGATTTCGGAATTATGAAAAAAGTTTGTGCCACACCCTTTTGGGTGCATGGCTTGATTGTGTATGTATGTATGTTTGTATGTATTTTGCAAATAATAAGTTTGAATTTGATAGTAAATTTTTCTTCTAATATTATTATCATTTAAAAGAAATATTGTTTTAATTGATTTCTAAATTTGTGGTTAGATACATACAAAATATACAATTATGCAATTAAAATAATACATTATTTTTTTATATTGTCAAAAAAATTGTAAATTTATAATAAAATATACATTAGTAAACTTACAGCTTTCACGGCTGGTATCCATTGAATTTATAGAATTTTCTGGGCTGGTATATCGTGGTCGATCTATCCTCGTAGATGGCATTCTTAGTGCTTGATGACTGAATTCTATAAATTCAAAATGAACATTATTAATAATAAATTCAAATTAAACAAATTTGCACAATTTCTAAAATATGTATATTATTAATATTATGGTTCGGACATATTGAGAAATGTCTAATGAACGTTTGATTAAAAAGATTTATTTGAATGATTTTGATGGTATACATTTGCGTCGACGTCCGATGAGTAGTTGGAGTGGTATGATTAAGAGAGTGCCTTGCGTGAGCAAAAGTTTCCAAGTAGTAAGAATAAAAGAGCATGCTGTGAGATAAGAATTATAAATGTGGATAAAGCGAAAGTTGCTGGTTTGGATAGGAATGTTTGGAGGCGACTGATTTCGAAATGATGAAAAGAGTTTGTGCCACACCCTTTTGGGTACATGGTGTGATTGTGTATGTATGTATTAATAGTATGTAATACATGTTACTACATTTTATCTAGAGATAATATTATTTGGATATATTAAAGTGTTCACTTGACTGATTTTGCTATCTATCCAGTAAAATCAAAATCCAATATTTCCAAATGGTTCGGACGCTCTTTACTATTGCTTATATGCAGTGGCGGCCTTAGGGGGTTAGTCCGGGGAGACTCTGCTGTTCTCTGCTTTTAAAGAAAATTTTAGATTACGAATTAAATTTCGAGTAAGTTTTTAAAATTATCATTTTATCTTTTTATTATTTATTTATTTATGTAAATTTTAACAAATAAAGTTGGTGTACTTGATTTTGTTATTGTAAATTATTTTATATTTTGTTAGTCCGTGTTAAAAACGTGGTATATTAATATTTTTTTATTTAAATAATTTTTACCTTTAATAAAAAATATTATTTAGCTTTATAAAAAATTGTATGTCTTTCCAAAAAAAATATTTAGTATTATTAGCTTTTTTCTCCAAATTTCAAAGTTTAGTACCACCACTGGATATACATGTATGTATGACTAAGTTTATATATATATATATATATATATATATATATATATATATGTACTATATGTAACTGTATGTAACATCAAATATGTATATTCCATATATGTTATTTCTGTACAATTTTTTCCTAACAAATTCTCTGTTTTATATTTTGCATTTCGAACATAAAGTTTTTTGTCAGCAAATGTCCTAAGCAAAAAAAAAAATCATATGTTTCCTGGTAAAATTTAAATTGTATTGCATGAAAAAAAAGTACCACTTTGAATTTATGATATTTTGCAATATCGAAAATTATATTAAAATTTTTATTAAAATGTTGTTTGCAGTTTTATATGTTCACTTGTTTTACCATAAAATTTTATTATCTAGGCAAAAAATTATTGCATTTGGAAAATGTAGAAAAAAAGATTTTATATTTGTTTTTGAAAATTTAGTTATACTAGTGAATTTTTTTTAAATAAATACGAATTGTTTTTTATGCTCTTTAGTAATAAATTAATAAAATAAAACGGCTTTAGGTTTAAGTTATGTATTAATATTTATTGATAAGCAACGTTTCGATGAACACAATGTCCGTCTTTATCAGGAAAACTGATACAAATGACATTTACAGTAAATAATAGAACATAGAAACAAATTACTAGGTAACAAATAAGTAGCTAGATCATATATTTTTATAAACTTATTTCAACTGCAACACTGACTTGGGCAACCATGTTTTTTATTATAACATCGTTCGATAAACGTTAATTTTCATAGTGTCTCAATGTGTACACTGTAAAAAATATATCTTAAATTTATGTAATTTTACATAGGTTTAAGAGTAAAAGTAACAACATTTTACAGTGATAATTACATTCACAAAACATGAAAAATTACATAAAGTATAAACTTTATAGCCGGCCGTAGATAAAATATTTTACTTGCAAATTATAAAAACACGCAAATGCTTAGAAATTATTTTCTGCACTTTTTTCCAATATTTCTTGCATACCTATAAGAAACTTTTATTAATTAACTTTATCAATATATAAATATAAACTAGAAAACTTTTAAATTTAGTTATTAAACATGAATTTATGAATCTATCTATCAGAAACGTAGGTTTATGTAAAATTATGATCTTACTATAAGTTCTTAAGCTTTTGAAAAGTTTGCGTTTATTCTGTTGAAGCCGGTATAAGAAACTTTCTTTGTCTATAATCCAGTACAACGTCTGAGTTTCAAAACGAGAATGATAAAATGATGTATGGGCACACGTAAATATATTTTTGATAAAAACTTTATATTTCAATAAATTTTAAAAGTTTAAGTAATTTTTTTGGTTAAAATAAGTTACTTTTCAGTTATTTTGATTTCACGTTATTGATTTAATTTTTTTCTGTCACTAAACTAGCATTAAAATTTACCACTATTCATCTTGTTCTAAGCCGAGAAATTAATTTTATTTTCACCTGAGGCAATAATAAATTTTCTCTTCTAATAGCAACAAATAATATCTGTCATTTTTTTTAACTTGATTTAGAATTTTACTCATTTGATAACTTTAAACCAATTTTATTACAAAGTAATTTAATTAATTCATGTTATTAATAATAATATAAACATACATACATACACAATCACGCCATGTACCCAAATCAGGGTGTGGCACAAACTCTTTTCATCATCCCGAAATCAGTCGCCTCCAAACATTCCTATCCAAACAAGCTTTGTCTACATTCATAATACCTATCTCATACATGCTCTTTTATTCCTACTATTTGGAAACTTTCGCTCACGCAAAACACTCTCAATTATACCACTCCAACTACTCATCGGACGTCCATGCAAACGTATACGATCAAAATAATTCAAATAAATCTTTTTAACCACAAATACAAATTCACAAATTCATCTACCTGCTCTAAACGTGCACCATCAATATATACATTACATTCAGTCATCAAGTCACTCTTCTCAAAAACTAAAACTTTAATATACACAATAATGCATATTAGTTTTCTCAAAAAAAATATTATAAATAATTAAAATTATCTATATATTTATTTACCAAAACCTAAGTGTTTATCTAGAGATTTATTTCAAATATTTTAATTTATTATCAATATAAAACTATATGTAAATTGTGTAATATAAAAAATACACGTATATTATGAACGTATTATCTAAGAAAAGGGAAGTAAACAAGTAATAGTTTGATATCTTAGCGAATAAGATTGGAGATTCTGTTGTTTATATTAAAATCCGAAAGAAACAGACATCCCGGATTATGCTGGATTTTCTCGGATTTAAACGTTGTCTAACATTATAAATACAAAACAAAACAATTGTATTATGCTACATTGACAAATGATAGCAGTCACTTTGATAGATGGCATTAATCTAGCTTCATTCTATGTATCTCTATTTAAAAAGAATTTTTAACTCACTACTATAATCTATATGATTTAAAAACTAAATGTTCCTAAATTTACTAAAAAATTGTGATATTTTGTTAATATTTTTTCAAACATGATGTAAGAATTGATATTGTATTTTTATCATTTCATTAATCAAAAGCTAATAATTGAGTGTTTCGATTTGTTATTGTCTTATTTAATTAATTTGAGTCATTATCGTTGTTTATTGTGACAAGAATTCTAATAAAACATATTTTTCAGAACTCATTGTATCAAAATAAAAACTGTTATAAGATTAGATTCTGTTTAATTATTTCATAAAAACGACGTTTTGATGTAACGGAATGCTTGTTTTTATCAAGTCAATTTTTTTTTGACCTAATGAAGACGAGCGTTTAAGTTCGTCGAAACGTCGTTTTTATAAAATAATTGAACAGAATCTAATCCTAAAACAGTTTTTATTTTAAGAATTCTATTATTCTGATATTTTTATTTTGCATAATTTGCGTTATATTTTTTCGGAAAATTTTTTTTTAAGAAACCTAACCTATACTATTTTATGTAGTTTGTTTTCTCTATCGAAAAGTATTTCATAAATTTTTCAGTAAAACTTATAATTTTAAAAATACATATATCATTTTACTCAAAATCGATATGGTAAATTAATTAAAATTGCAGAATAAATTTGAAAAAAAAAAAAACGAAATAAAATAAATGCGCTGATATTATATTTTATGTCGGTAATAAATTCAACTTTGATAAAAAGAACTTTGAGTAATATCTCTCTATAAAATCAAGGCAGTGTGCAGTGGTAGGAACAAATAGTAAATTTACACTTTGACCGTTTTATTACCGTATGGCAATAGAGAGGGTTAAATGTGTTCTAGGTCGCGCATTTCATTGCATAAATTTGCTCTCGTTCCGCACATGACCGTATGTGTGTCATTTAGTAAAAGCATTTCGGTGCTTTCTGCTGCAGTTTAGTCATAGACATTTTATAACAATTAGACTGTGGTATAATTTTGTTCAATATAAAAACAGATATACATATATATATATATATATATATATATATATATATATATGTATATATATATATATATAATTATTTATATTTGACAGAAGCTAAACGCTCGTCTTAATCAGGTCAAAAATGTATCAAAATTTATTTGGATAAATTTTTGAGTGAATGAATTCACATTTCACAATTTCAACACACAATGAACGCTTAAAAAAGTTTTTTTAAAGAAAAATAGAAAAATGAAAATTACAAATTATAAAAATAATGATTAACTTCAACATTTAAAAGAATTAAAATAGCTAAAAATGTCACACAATGTTAATAATAATAGTTAAAAAACTTGAAATGTTAATAATTTTATAACCACGTGCTACACATTAAGATTTTAATTTATACAACAATAATTTTACGATGTTAAAATGTAACAATTTTAAATTATATAAATAATTATGTTCTTATTATATACGTCGATTGACTGATGATGGTCAAATTATGACCGAAACGTCTCAATAAATTATATATCAAATAGTGAAAAAATATTATTTAAAATCCCAGATGCCAAAACATATTTAAACATATAATTAAACTAATTAATACCATCTATATTAAAACTGAATAAACTGAAAATTTGATATTTTAAGACAAATGTAATGTACCATCTATTTATATCTAATCGTTGTCTATGACTGAAGTTCATGGCGCTCGCCATCTGCATAGGTATTTTCAGGCTGCGTAACTGCAGCTGAAAATGGGCAATGCAGCTGCTAGTATTAAAGTATGTGGTAGGTGTTATCACATCTTTGGAACGCTCTATATATATTGTGTCAGATTTAATGATTTTAACCTATGACTCGGTGTGATGTTAGTTTTAAGTAAATAGTCTAATAGCTTTTTGTCTACGAATGAAATTTGTAGTTTACATACGAAATTTATTGTTAAGAAAATTGATTTTGTAAATTTAGAAATAATGTTTGTTTAAAATTTTGCAAAAAAAAGTTCAGTAACATGTTTTTATACAAATATATATATATTATTTTAATGATTTTGATGGTATACGTTTGCGTGGACGTCCGATGAGTAGTTGGAGTGATATGATTGAGAGTGTTTTGCGTGAGCGAAAGTTTCCTAGTAGTAGGAATAAAAGAGCATGTATGAGAGGAATTATGAATATGTATGAAGCGAAAGTTGCTTGTTTGGATAGGAATGTTTGGAGGCGACTGATTTTAGGATGATGAAAAAAGTTTGTGCCACACCCTTTTGGGTACATGGCGTGATTGTGTATGTATGTATGTATATTGATATTATGATAAGCTTGAAGAAAAAATTGTTAAATATAATTAATATTTTGCCCAATATGATGTTAACTTTTGACAGACACTGTAGTCATTATTATTAACCTATAATATCAGCTACCTTATTAATAATACATTTTAAAAAATAAATATCTTAACTTGTCTAACAGAATATAATAAGTACACCTCATAATATAAACTTTATAGCTATATGTAACAAAACATAATCAAAATTTCAATCAATAAACTATAAATTTCCACTAGATAGAGTATAAAACAAACTACTCCCGTTGAATCACAAAGTTGCAATGAAATCTTATAACGCCTCTAGGAATAACTATATCGAACTGAAGTTTACATTGATTGTACAATACACACATTTATGACTAGCGCAACAAAACTTGACGATTTAAATCAGTGCTTCTCAAAATGTAAGTTTTAAAGATCACTTTTAGATTCTCACCACATTTTATTATTTTATTATCGGACGTCCAAGCAAACGTAAAGCTTCAAAATTCTCATATAGATTTTTTTAACTTCTAATTCTAGTAAGTGTAATCTATAGAAATTAATCTTTTTTAAAATTAAAAATCCATAAATTTTTTCCTTATATTAAGGGGAGGTTCTCCTCCTCTGAATAAATAAAAAGTAATCAAAGTTTGGAAATTTTTTATTCGCAAATGAAAAAACATAAAAGGAAACGGTTTGGGGATTCGAAAAAATGTTATTTTGGTATTTATTTTCAAAAAATTTTATTTTATAAAAAACAAAATGGCGCCCGTGATTCACTGTTTTCGTCGGCCATGTCAGCGCGGAATCGGTAAACTGCGTGTATTGCAGCGTCTCTGGATTTATCTGTAACAAAAAATGAATAACAATGCCAAAAAGTAAACTAAATTTACTAGAGTATAGACCTAAGAACGTAGAAATAACTTAAAATTTGACGATGTGGTACGATCTCAAACTTTGAAGTCGACTTTTAGGCCTTTTTTTCCCACTTCAGGGCCTTACAAAAAATAGATAAAACAAACAATTTATAAATTTTATAGGTCTATACTCCAGTAAATTTAGTTTACTTTTTGGCATTATTGTTCATTTTTTGTTACAGATAAGTCCAGAGACGCTGCAATACACGCAGTTTACCGATTCCGCGCTGACATGGCCGACGAAAACAGTGAATCAAGGGCGCCATTTTGTTTTTTATAAAATAAAATTTTTTGAAAATAAATACTAAAATAACATTTTTTCGAATCCCCAAACCGTTTCTTTCTATGTTTTTTCATTTGCGAATAAAAAATTTCCAAACTTTACGTACTTTTTCGTCATTCAGCGGAAGAGAACCTCCTCTTAAAGTTTCAATTTTTTGACAATTTCTCATTACGTATTTTTGAAAAAAAATGTCACTTTCTTTTATACTTCACTACGCAAGCATATGAATTTAACACAAAAATAAAATTAAATCACTACCAATTCAAACATGATATTAAATTATTTTAGGATTTACTAGCTCAGACTTAAAAATTGAAAATTTATTTTATGAAACGCATGAAAATTTTATCTCGAGTTAAATTTAACTCTTATGTTAATCTGTCCACCGAGGATTTCCTTAATTTTTCGATAAATTAATTTGTTTCTGAATACTTCAAACAATTTGTAATAATCATCATCTTTCGAGTACCATATTAATAAAGTTTATGTTTATGTCTTTTTTTTGTATGTTATTATCAATCGGTTATTGTTATCAAAGACTCCAATCACATTAAGCGGCATCGAACTGAATTATAAAACTAGAAAAATGTGCAAAACTGCTGATTCAAATCGTATGCAATGCAAGTTAACTTCGGGTTCGATTTAGTTCGGTTTGAAGGACGTCTTGATTCCTTGTTAGACGATTATTCAGGAAACAGCGGTTTATGTACATATCATACAAATATTCCCGACATACACATGAATTTTCAGACTAAAACTTTCGACAAGTTTATAACTGAATTAATATAGAGATATATTATCTGCTCTGACTAACTTGTATTCAGCACAGCGTACCACTACTGCTTGAAGTTATGTGTTTTATATATGTTCGATAATAATCAGAGAAACTAAATTGTATTGTTATATTTATGTTATGATTGTACTTTTGCATATTCGATGAGTTTGTTAGCTTTACTTGTTAGCAGTAAAAGAACAAATTAATCTAGATAATGATACAGTATTTTTATTATCCAGATTAGATAATAGATATCAGAACAAAAGTCTATCTATATATTATCGAAATATATGCACATATTATTAGGGTTAATAAACGAAATCATAAACATTTTTTTCATTTTTATTTTTTTTAAAATAGTTACTGATATTTTTAAAAGAATTTCATGTAAATTTCGATTTTAATTTTAAATAAAACATAATAAAAATAATCATCGCTTTCTACTTCTCCTAACATAATATACTATTATTCATTTCTATTAACATTAGTTTATTAACTTATCTTTCTGTTTATCACTAGAAAAAGACTATTAGATATAAATTTGATAAAGTATTAGATAAAACATTAATAAATTGTAATTGAATCGCTTTTGCTAATTTTTGCAATATTTTACGTGATATATTTAAACGAGAAAAAGATTTATTGGTGTTTTCTAACAAGGTAAATGTATAGACGGAGCGATTTATTGTGAGATAAAGACTAAACCACGCTCTAAATTGATCGATATTAAAGCTCTTAGCTTACTTTTTTTACAAACATCATATTTTGCATAAGTAAAAACATCTTATACATTATTTATAAAATAAATTTATTCTTACAAATAACGAGATTTTAATCTACTTATATAAATGATGAAATTATCCTGATATTTCTTTTAAGAAGTAAAATTAATTATCAATTGAATATTTTTGTTTTGCTTTTAATCATATTTTAATTTTACAAAAATCGTATCTCATACAGTGTTTGAGATTCTCATAATTAGCAGCTTAAACTGAACATCAGGTATAATTCAATATTGATTAAATTGTAGAGAATATAATATGTATATATATATATATATATATATATATATATATATATATATATATATATATATAAAATATAGAGTATATAATATAAACTTTATAATTAATTTCGAAACAAAGGAATTATTAATTGAAAAACAATTTTAATAATATATAAATAAAAAATATGTTACCTAAATATAACGTATTCAATTAATTTTGATATTAATTATTAAAATACTTTGTGTCATATTTAACAAATTTTATTTGTCGTTGTTATTAAAAAATTCATGTTTGACATGCAGATATGTTAAAAAAAAATAAAATTAAAAAGATAGTATAAAAATACTAAAAATGATAGAAAATGTAAAAGGCATAAGAGTAATTTAAATATGCCAAGTTAATCGTAGAATATTTTCGCTTTAATTCCGAAAGAAATATTTATATATGTATATATATATATATATATATATATATATATATATATATATATATATAAAAGCTAAGTGCGGAAATTAATTATTTAAAACTTACATCAAAAGAATTTAAAATTTTTCTCTAATCTACATCGAAAACAATATTAAACAATTAATTAAATATTCTAAAAGATCATTACTAATTTATTATACCGTAAAAGCTTTTTTATCCGTGCAAGGTACCGGATAAATAAATTTAAAAAAAAATATAGAAAATATGTAAAATATAAATTTTTAAAAATGTTTTTTTATAATAAAATTAATTTTAAAAATATATGTAAATTAATTTAGAAATATATATTTTTGTTTCATTTTTAAAGGAATTCAATTATTTAAAAATAACATAATATCTACATAATTAAAATAACACACTGGCAAAAGAGGGCTGTTTTATATTCCCTAGAGAGAAAAAATGTTTCCATGGCAACAATAATAACAAAATAGGATATAATTATTTTTTATTAAACATTGAAAATACAACATAAACATATGAGTTCAACAAAAATCAATGCTGTATTTATTTAAAATTTATATTTATATTAATATTACAATAATAACATTCACTGATATTGAAAAAAGTGTTTATTATATTGTTATAACTTTAGAGGTAATATATCACAAAAACATAATGTAAAAATGCACAGAATTTTGTGCAACGTACCAAACAACCTTAGTGGCGATATTTTCGATCACTTTTTTGTACAAAACTTTATATTTTACTATAATTTTGATCGTTATTTTATAAATTATTATAAAATTTACCAAAAAATTATAAAATTACAATGAAAATTATAGTAAAATATAATAATAATGAATTCTGAATTAATTTATTTTCAAATTTATTTTCATAAAAATCTAATTCAATTAAAATAAATTTATCAATTAATTTTATCATTACTAATTATTTAAAAAAATATATAATTTGATCTCACCGATGACTGCGACTGCAATTATAAATAACTTCATTAAGTGGAAAAGATGGCTGCGATGGGGTGAAGAGAAAATTGTATTAAATGGGAAGTAAATACTACATCATTTCTATGGCAAAATGGAAAACGATAAATTTGTTAGCATTGAAGAACCTCCCCGCTCAAACCAGCCTTTTAACTGAAGATACTCAGTGCTCTTTCTATCTCTCAATTCATATCTCGCTCATAAACGAAATGACGTATCCCCCAGTAAATATTGAAAGCTCGAGAGCCTTCCTCTGCTTACAGTTCATTTGTAATCACAGTTCACTAGTTTTGCACTTCGACTTAATTTCGAGAATCTATTTTAATACAAGAAACATTTCAACTAACTAATATTTACTATATAAATTTACTAAAGCAAGTTTGTCAGATTTTGTTTCTATTTTCCTATTTAAAATAAATGAAAATTTTATACTTTAATTACACAATTTGTTACTATCAGTGTTGGAATAGATAAAGAAAAAAATATTCTAGATAAAGTTACAATATTTCGTTATTATCTAGATATTTACAAAAAATATATATTTAGTATTTGTATAAGAAGTAAAGTAAAGTAAGGAGTAAAGTAATGTAAAAATGATTAATCCGTTCTCATGTACAAAAAAAAAACTCCTCTTGATATGGTATATTAATACATACATACATACATAATCACGCCATGTACCCAAAAAGAGTGTGGCACAAACTCTTTTTATCATACCAAAATCAGTCGCCTCCAAACATTCCTATCCAAACAAGCAACTTTCGCTTCATCCACATTCATAATTCCACTCTCATACATGCTCTTTTATTCCTACTACTTGGAAACTTTTGCTGCAAACAAGCCACCCTCTCAATCATACCACTCCAACTACTAATCGGACGTCCACCTGCAAACGTATACCATCAAAATCATTCAAATAAATCTTTTTAACCAAACGTTCATTAGACGCATTCGCTCAACATGTCCGAACTATAATAATGGGGGTCGTAAAATATTTTTTTAGTCTTCTGTTGTTTTTAATTTGCCTTTTTGCAATTCATGATTAATAAAAAAAAAAAAATTTTACTTAAAAATTAAAATCGGAAGATATTTAACAAAGTTATGGACCGTATCACCGCGAAGGTCTAGTCTGATCTAGTACACCGAAAAAGTGGTATATACACCAACCAATTAAGTCGTGTACCGAACAAAATTCGTATACCGAGCAGAATTTATTTCGTCCAAACAAGACGTATTCCGAATTGGACGTATTCTAAAATAGACGAGGTACCATTGTATTATTAAAGTGTATTTGAAATGTTTAGTAAAAGACTATACTATCATCATGTTTGTAAAACTTATGTAAACGTAGTAGCTTCATATAAACATAGTATTTAAATTTTCGATAGAGACAAACCTGTTTATTTGATGTTGGTTCAGTGGCGGAACATGCATTAACTACTCTCATTTATTTTATCAATTACATGTGTAAATGATGATTAATAAAATTGCAATTATTTTCGTATTAGTTATTATTAATTATGTTTTTTGAAATTGTATATTATATTTTATATTTATAAATAAATTTTTATTTTTTGATAAATATTTTTTATCTCCGTCAATGATGTCAAGGTCATAGATGGTCAGTATAAAAGTGTAAAGTATTAAGAGATAAACACTGTTTCTTATATTTTAAAATGTCAAAAAAATTTAACTGTAACCTAGCACAGTAGTCTGAATTTAGTAATTTTCTATTGTTATTCTAATACAATATTTATTACAAATACCATAATATATTTATTAGTGTTCAATTTATTTGTAAGTATACATATTTTACTATACCGGATGTAGAAATGAAATGTGAACCATAGGGATTTCAATGTTATTTTGTAAATACGGCTGTATCTCTTTCCCTATTGACTTTAGAGCAAATATTTAAATATAAAACTTGTTCAAAATGTGAAAATGCATGGTATAAAGTCATTTTTTTTACATAAATAATAATATTTTTCGAAATACAGGGTTAACCACTAAAAAATGAGCTATAACATTGGAAAACGGGAATGGTATCGAAAAATGCGGAATAATGAGTTCTATAATTTGGTGTTCTACGATACTTCGTTTAGGAGAAAAAAATTAAAAACTGATTTTTGAAAAATTTCGTAAGGGTACCCTTGTGTTTTGTTTAAAAAAAAAAAAATTTTGGATATTTTAACACTAGCTTTCGTTGTCTGCTCTTTTATCCTACTCTTTGTACCAGACACTTTTTTTTCCTGTTTTTCTTTAATTTTTTATTTACTTTTTTCTGATTTTTCGAAAAGTTGATAAGGGGGGACCATTGGCATTTTTTTCGAAAATCAGTTTTTAATTTTTTTCTCCTAAACGAAGTATCGTAGAACAATGATTTTTTCACCGAATTATAGAACTCATTATTCCGCATTTTTCGATACCATTCCCGTTTCCCAATGTTATAGCTCATTTTTTAGTGGTTAACCCTGTATATCGTAAAATATTAATATTTATGTAAAAAAAATAATTTTATACCATGCATTTTCACATTTTGGACAAGTTTTGTATTTAAATATTTGCTCTAAAGTCAATAGGGAAAGAGATACAGCCGTATTTAAAAAATAATATTGAAATCCCTATGGTTCACATTTCATTTCTACACCCGGTATATATTTACTATAAAGGTTCATTCACACCTTAGATATAAGAAAATTTAATTTTAAAAGTTTAAATATAGAAACACTATTTTAACATAGTAAAGAATACTATTCTATAATTTTTTATTTATTTTCTTTACTGTATGGTTTCGACAATTACGTGATTGTCAATTTTTTTTTCCTGATAAAATAAATAAGGCTAACGCGATTGATGTTACATGTAATAAACTTCTAACGGCTACAGTTCCGTTAGAAAGCATTTTCGGACATATGTTTATTTGAAGTTTTCTATTTAGATTACTCATAGGAATCATCCGGTGTCGTTTTTCCCTGACGTCATAAATCATCCTGTATATCGTTTATATCGCGTATGTACTAACACGCGTTTTTCGAAAATTTTATTTGTGCAGAGGCACCTGTTAATTTCGTAAAAACAAGCAAAAAATATTATTTCTGATGTTTTTTCGATGTAGAATTATCGATAATTTTTTTTTCACGAACACTCTAATATATATATATATATATATATATATATATATATATATATATATATATATATATATCTAGACAAGTAAATTTTGCTTCAACTATATTTTATACATGTTTTTCTTTTTTTTTCCACATGAAAACATTCGCTTACGCAAAAAAAACAAATCCGTATATAAATGGAATCTAATTTAATTACATTTTCTACAAAATGTATTTTATATTTTCAATTTTATTGTAAAATGTTTTAAATAAATATTGTATTTTTAATATATTTTATTCTAGATATAAATACTCAACATAATTCATCATGTTTATATTTACAATTCTTGTTATACTTGCAATTACAATAATATATTATATAAATCGCTGGATAAAATTTAAACAAAAAATTAATGCATTTCCTGGAAGAACTGATGGACATTTTATTTTTGGTGATATACTTAATTTTAGCATAGAACCAGGTAATAAAAATATATGTACAAAATTGTAACCATATTCTCACCTAATTTTTTTTTTTGTAAAAATGTGCTTTTATCATATATTTTTTGTTCAATTTTTTGTCATATATGTTTGTTTTTTTTTTCAATTTCAGAATTTTTTATATATCTGATGTTATAAAATGTAAGTAAACTATTTTAAAAAACTTTTTAAGTAATTTTAAATAAACTTTTGTCAAAAATTACTATAATAAGTGTGATTTGTGATTTGTTAAATTACAATTAAATTTTATGTTATATATAGATAAAATGTTTCTTCAATTTCGACAATTTAATAAAGAATTTCCAAATGGTTATAGATTTTGGTCATTTAATGAAGGTGTTGTATGTATAAATACGCCCGAAGATGCAGAGGTATTTATAACATCTTAATTGTAAAAAACATTGTTTTCATTTTTCTTTTAATTATAGGTTATATTATCTAGTACAAAGCATATTAAAAAAAGTATGTTGTATAATTTATTAACACCATGGTTAGGAACGGGACTTTTAACTAGCACTGGTATTTTTTTTAAAATATATGTTACTGTAAAAACTAGAAAATAGATTAATTTTTAGGTTTTAAACTGTAATTGTTGAATTAGCAAGTATTTAACAATATCATAGTAAAAAATCTTTCAAAATTTATTCTATTAAAATAAAAAAGCTGTGAGATTAAGTTCTGTATTATACAGAACTTAATTCTAAAGTTTTATTTATTTTAAACACTATTCTATAATTTTTTTTATTTTCTTTACTGTATGGTTTCGACTATTACGTGATTGTCAAAAGTAAAAAATTGATAATAACATATCGGCTGAAACTAGTAGATAATTTATCAAAAGCTGGTGACAAAAACTCGAAATTTTATTCTAGAATTTATCGATTTTTTTAGCTTTTAGAATAACATATACATGACACAAAAAATAATAATATTTCAAGCAAATATCTCTAATATATAAATATATTATTGTACTTTAAATAATTAGCAAAAAGTTTTATCTCTCATTTGTAAAATTAATTTCATTATATTTATATTAATATTACAGCTATTTCCTTCAGGACAGATTATCCTTGTCACCATTGTGTATATAAAAGATGATTATTTTTACAAAATTATTCTATATTTCAGGCAAAAAATGGGCTAAAAGAAGAAAGCTTTTAACTCCTGCATTTCATTTTAATATACTTCAAAAATTATCCGAAAATATTGGCGAACATACTGAATTATTTATAAAAGAACTTAAAAAAGAATGCGAAAAGGATTTTACAAATATTGTACCTTTAATATCTAAATTGGCTTTAAATATAATATGTGGTAAAGTATTTGAAAAAATTGGTTTACATTAATATAGTATATTTTAGAAAATTATTTTTATAGAATTATTTACATATATTCTTTTAACTAAACGTTTATTAGTCTTACTTTTACAACAACATTTTTTTCTAATATTACAAATTATAGTTACAATATTTTTTTTTCTCTGTGTAATGTAATAAAAAATAATAGTACAGTTTTTAAAGGTTGTTATGTAAACGAAACTATATTTACGATACGTTATTTTTGTTGTAATTAAGTTTAAACTTGTAATAATTAATTTAATATTTTGAATTGAATTTTCTAGCTACATCTATGGGAGTTAATTTAGATTCGAATAATGATAAACAAGTTGAATACAGACAAGCAATTTATGGGTAAAAATGAATTTAATAAAATCTGATTACACAAATTATTTTAAAAATATGAAAAATTGCATTAAAGTTTATTTATTGGCGTAACTATTAGTTCTATACCAAAAAGTGTTAACTGTTTAGTCAGCTACGTCTAAACTACAATCTTAAATTTTTTGCTATAAAACTTATACTTACGATAAAAATAAACTGTTTTCATATTTTCGAAACAATCTGTGTATAACAAGAAAATTTTAGAAATATTTTTTTTTCACTTTTTAGATTCGCTCCCATTTTAATACAACGGGCAAATAAACCATGGCTTTTTGTCAATCCGATATTTAGATTTTCATCGCTATACAATATTCAGAAAAATATCATAAATATTCTGCACGGATTCACCACTGATATTATAAAAGAAAGAGAGGAAAATTTCGTTGAATATGATTTTGAAGAAAATGACGGTGGCTATTCGAAAAAAAGACTAGCGTTATTAGATCTTCTTTTGTCTGCAAAAATTAAGACAGGTGAAATTGATCAAGAAGGCATTAGGGAAGAAGTTGATACATTTATGTTTGAAGTATATTGATATTATTCTTTATTCTTATGACATAATTATATATTAATTACACAATTTGTACTTTTAGGGTCACGATACTGTTTCAATGGCATTATCATTTATTTTGATGTTAATTGCTAATCACAAAAATCATCAGGTATTATTAAAATAAAATGTCTTTACGTTAATTTTCTGCATTAATATTTATTTATATCATTTTTGCTGTTAAGTTGATGTTAAGTTCGTTGAAATCTACAATCTAAAGCAGTTTTATTTTAATATAATGAGTTCTGAAAGATTTTTTACTATATATTATTATTTATAATGATATAGTTTCGTTTTTTTAAGTATCAAATTTTATTATTGTTATACAAAAAATAAAAGAGTTTATATTTCATCAAATATTGGCTGAGATTCTCTACTGTATTATTTCACCAATATGCAATGTACAATATACGACGTGCCTAAAAAATCATGTATGTCTGTATAAGGTATAAAAGGCTGCCATGTTAATACCACAAACATATGTGTTTATTTTTAAATGTAGGCAAGCCAAATACTGCCCAAATTTTGTTAAGAATGAGTCTTGAGTATATTAAGAATTCTTATGCAAGGTTAGGTATTTCTTAACAAAGTAAAAAAATATTACAGAACTCATTATATTAAAATTAAAAAAACTTTAGGATTAAGTTCAGTATATATTTTATTTAAATATTGATATTTTGATATACTTTATGTATATTATTATCAGGAAAATATACTTTTTCCGGACGACGTCGACTTTTAAATAAAATATATAGTTTGCGGAAATGAATCCTAAAGCTTTTTGTTTTATGTATTATTGTGTAAATTTATATACGTTTTTTTGTGTATTTCTATGTAAAGATAATACTGAAACTAGAGCTATAAATTAAGAGTGATTTCTCAGCTAAATGAGTTATATTTATTAAAAGTAAAATTTTACATACTCATGATTTAAGAGAAAAATAATGCTTATATATTTTTAAAAGACGATACTCCCTATAATAATAATAAAAACATTAAGTATTATAAAAAAACTAACAATTAAATTTGTGTTTAGAAAAAAATTATAGAGGAATTAGATAAAATTTTTGGAGATTCAAATAGAGATGCTACATACGATGACTTACAAAATATGCATTATTTAGAATTATGCATAAAGGAAAGCTTAAGATTATATCCAAGTGTACCATTTATATCTCGTGAACCGAAGAAGACATACCGTTAAGTAGGTTATATGTTTTATAATAAATATATGGAATATATTATAAGTATATTCTTATTTATGTTGATATGTTGAAAATATTCTATTATATCGTATTCAAGTATTTTGAATATAAATTTTAGGAGGAAAATATATTATTCCTGGCGGATGCATTATACATATTCATATTTATGATATACACAGGAACAAACATGCATTTCCTAATCCTGAAAAGTTTGATCCTGATAGATTTCTACCTGAAAATTGTAGAAATAGACATCCATATGCTTATATACCTTTTAGTGCAGGACCAAGAAATTGCATAGGTATTTTTTTTGTTTTTTGGAAAATTACAAGCTATGAGATAAATATTTATTTATTTTAAATTATTTTTTAGGTCAAAAATTTGCAAAGCTAGAAATAAAAAATACAGTCTCTACAATTTTACGTTATTTTGAACTAGATGCCGTGGATAAACCAGAAGATGTAGTATTAAATATGGATTTAGTTTTAAGACCGAAAAATGGCATTCGTGTAAAATTTAAACCAAGAATTAAATCTTGATTATACAAATATAAATATACGAAACATTGAAAAATATGTATGATTTTAAAATAAAAATATAATTTGATAGATTTTTACATTGAAGTTATATTATTTCTAAAATTATCTGAATGTTATACTTACAAACAATCTCGCTATGTATCCATACGTATGTTTCATTCTGCAAAATAAAAATACGTGTGTCAATAACCAAACTTGTCAATCGATCATCATACATAATAAAATCAATTAAACTACGTCTATTTTCAAAAACATTCTCCCAGGTATAAATATTTGACGGAAACTAATTTATTTAGTCAAATATGTAGTTTCTGACAAATATTGCGGCCTACATTTTCAATAATCAAATTTAAGCAAAATTAAACAATTTAACTATCAATGAAGTTAATAATTTTCAATGCATTTTCACCAGTAATGTATATAGTAATTAACTATTATATAATAATGTCACATGATTGTACTAGTAACATAATTACCTCCTTGTACATAGACATACTGTTAAGAAAAAAATAGAGAAATTACAGAAAAAAGTGGTAGTAAAATTTTACTATAAAAAATCTGTAATTTTATTTCACCATAAATATTCTGTATTTCTATCTCAAATTTCTGTAATTTTAATAATGACATAAAGTAAGTAAAAATGACCAAATAAGTATGTAAAATTGTTTATTTTCTGCAAATTGCATCACATATTTAATGTAGAATTACAGATTGTTGGTATAGCTTCTTAAATTATGTAAAATTACAGCTTGCCTGTTAATATCTGTAATAATTCATCAAAATAATGAGATAATTAGTACATATATTTTGTGTAATAATACTAATAAAATATTTTAAGTGTAATTCAATTATTTGAAAATACACCCGTTATGTAAATTTAAAAATGTATATAATTATACCAACAATAATATTATAGAACTAAATAAATTTTAGCTATTAAATAGAAAATTCCTAACAACAAATTAATTGAAATTCTGTAAATTTAATAAAAGATACTTAACTACAAAACTGTAATATAATATATGTACTTTTCCATCCTGTTGGTAATATCATATTACATAATGTTTGTAATATAGTTCTGATATTACGTATTTTTAAACAATTATGTTAAAATTACAGCAGTTGAGTAATTATATCCTAGAAATACTGGGCATCAAAATGTCTTATGGTTTGTAGATAAAATTACATATTTTTTTTAGATCGCAATATAAATAACGTAATATCAATATTTTGATATGCTCGAAGAAAAAAATATTTTATTATTGACGCGGTCTAATTAAAGTGTGCGAGGCTGTGGCGTTAATTAGATTTCTATTGGTTAATGACAACGGTTGCAAAGCTGATAGAGTAGTGAGCAATCATTCTGTTGGAAACTGCATCTTAACGACAGTGCGCTATAGTAGATGAAAAGCGGAGAAATGATATCGCTAAACATCACTACGAGATGTGGCTTTGCTGCACACTTCCACTTGCTATAGCGTTGAGTGCTCGCTTAATTAGCGTAAGTAAATGGCATTCCGGAAACGGTTTCCGTAAAATGGTTAATTAATTGCAATGTTACAAACGGTAATTTATTTTTCTTCTATCTTGTATCAACATTATAAAAAAAAATAATAGCGAAATTACAGAAAGATAATTATAAAGTTTCACTATAAGAAATCTGTAATTTTATTATAGTACCTATAAATATTTTATACATACACACACAATCACGCCATGTACCCAAAAGGGTGTGGCACAAACTTTTTTCATCATCCCGAAATCAATCAATAAATAAGAGTATTAATTAATACAGAACTTAAATTTAAAGCCGTTTTATTTTAATATAATAGGTTCTGAAAGATTTTTTACTATGTTAAACTAGTAATATTAATTTGTATCTACTTCTAAATCGATAATAATTAATTGATAAGAGAATCTTGGCGAAGCAATCTGACATATTATGTATATTTGGTGCATGTTACAGAACTTGTAGTAAGTATAAATTTGCCGTAGAAGCGATACAGCCTAACAAACACGATACATGTCTGTCTGCTAATTGGGTAGCTTGTCATCGGAAGATAATATGTATACAACCGATCCTAGTGAAATATCCTATTATATACCTATTATACTACAGTTACTACATACACTGTCACAAAAAAATATTAGTAAAATTTTACTAATTTTATTTTACTATAAATATTCTGTATCTCTACTTCAAAATTCTGTAATTTAATATATAATTCATAATAATCATAAGTAAGTAAAAATGACCTAATAAGTATGTAAAATTGTTTACTTTCTGCAACTTGCATCACATATACTTAATGCAGAATTACATATTGTTAATAAATTATGTAAAAGTACAGCTTGCATATATTAATATCTGTAATAATTTTAAAATACGTCCTTTATGTAAATTTTCAAATATATGTAATTATATCAACAATAATAAACAATTTACTGAAGTTCTATAAATTTAATAAAAGAGATTTATCTAAAAAAAAACTTTAATATTACATACATATGTACTTTTCTATTCCGTTGCTAATATCATATTACATAATGTTTGTAATAATTCTGATATTATGTATTTTTAAACAATTATGTTAAAATTACAGCAGTTGTGTAATTATATCTAGAAATACTGGGCATCATAGTGTCTCATGGTTTTCAGGTAAAATTACATATTTTTTTTAGAGTGTACTTCTTATTAAAAGGAAGCGTAACATGAGACCTACAAGATGCATGTAATTAGTTTTCAAAGTTACAAACTTTTAATTGCACATTTTACAAGTTTGTTATAATTTTGTGACATTAGCTGACAGTTACTGACATTTTCTAGTTTTCTGATTTTATTTATTGAATGAGTATTATATTTTGTAAATCTAATTCTAATTTAATTTAAAAGGAAAATTTTTTTAGAGCTCGATGTATCGATATATTACCAAAAGTAAATTTAGTTTAGACTTTTTGGAAATGTTCATTTTTTGTTACAGATAAATCCAGAGACGCTGCAATACACGAAGTTTACCGATTCCGTGCTGACACGAAAACAGTGAATCACGGGCGCGATTTTGTTTTTTATAAAACGACAATTTTTCGAAAATAAAAACCAAAATAACATTTTTTCTAATCCCCAAACCGTTTCCTTCTATGGTTTTTCATTTGCGAATAAAAAAATTTCAAACTTTGCGTACTTTTTAGTCATTCAGAAAAGGAGAACTTCCTTTTAATGCCAGTTTATTTGTAAATGTAAATATTTTACTTTTTTAGTTTGTATGTTACATAATATGTTTTCACAGAAAATAAAGTAAAATTATTTTGTTTTTTTGCATTAATGGATTCGGTAAAATTAAATTAAAAATGTACTGGTAAATATTATTTCTTCAAAATTACCTAACAGAATAATAATTGAAAACAATATTTAATTTTACATCACAATAGGCAAGTATGCTGAAAAGAAATTTTATTTTTTACGATATATATACATATATATGTATATGGACATAAGCACATAATACTTTTTTTTTAGAATTTTGTTAATACCTGGAGGGTTTTGTACGTATTTTGCCAGGCATGTTTAAAATTTTCTCTTTCATCTCCAGTGAACCGAAGAATGATTGTTTTTGCCCTGTTTATAGTGCCCCATATTCAATCAATATAGATTCAATACGTATACAAGACCACACAAACATTTCAATCTATATAGTATATTATAAGAGTTTCACCGAAAATTATTTTACAATACGTATAAACAATAAACATTTGTTGCAATTGTTTATGATTAAACTAATTGCGAAATTATTATACGTTATAATAATGTTTTATTAAATAATAGTTACATAAAACAAAATCTTGCAGAACTCATTATATTAAAATAAAACGGGTTTAGGTTAAAGTTCTGTATTAATTTTTATTAATAATCGAACTTTCGACGTTTCAACATAAGTTATTATCAAGAAAAAAGATACAAATGATATTTACAGTAAATAAACAGAACATAGAAACTAGATACATATTTTGTTACCTAGTAACTTGTTTCTATGTTCTGTTTATTTATTATTAATTATCATTTGTATTTTTTTTTCTTGAGAAAGACGTACGTTGACTTGGTCGAAACGTCGTTTATTAATAAATATTAATACAGAACTACAACCTAAAGCCGTTTTATTTTAAATAATAGTTATTTATGGAACAATAAATTGTGAATGACATATATATATATATATATATATATATATATATATATATATATATATAAATATGTAATTAAAACAATAAATCATTATATGACAACTGTTTTTTATTGTTTAAATATAATTTTCTCAGCATGTACGTCATTAATATCATCAGCACAGATTGTAGTTTAATCAGTATATTTTTTACAATATATATGTATGTGTATAAACAAAAGAATATACAATATACGTATGCATATAAACAAAAGAATATCATTTATGTTTGTTTCTTTATTTACAAGCTTAATAAATCATTAGAAGTATATTTTTCAGAAAATAATCCTTTTGCTGAAATATTTACATATGCTTTTTATCTTTAACAGAAATAAAATTTGATTATATACAGGGTGTTTGCAATCAAGGTATTTTATTTTTAAGGGGTGATACTACAGGTCAAAACAAGGCGATTAACGCCAAAACACCTTAGTAAAAGTTTTCTAATAAACGAGATATTCATTTTTTTTTAAGTAAAATGGTAGCGTATGGTATAATTTTTATTATCCAGCTCACAAAAAAAATTATTCTTCATAATAGTTTTGGATTTGCTTGAAACGAATAAAAATGTAAAAATATTCCAGGTTTTAAATACAGGGTGACTCGGATTTGCTGATTTGTGTTTCAACTTTTAGGTAAAATACCCTTATTTAAAAAATTTGAATAATTTTATTTGAATATTATGTTTAGAATTACAATTTAAGTTTACATACAAAAATTTGTGCCGATCGTCGATTGTTAAAACACCTTAGCAAAAGTTTTCAAATAAACGAGATATTAGATACTTTATTTAAATATTTTTATTAATGACACAAATCAAGATAAGTATTTTATTGTAATTTTAAACATAATATAATCCTATTAATCAAATAAGGGTATTTTACCTAAAAGTTGAAACACAAATCAGCAAATCCGAGTCACCCTGTATTTAAAACCTGGAATATTTTTACATTTTTATTCGTTTCAAGCAAATCCAAAACTATTATGAAGAATAATTTTTTTTGTGAGCTGGATAATAAAAATTATACCATATGCTACCATTTTACTTAAAAAAAATGAATATCTCGTTTATTAGAAAACTTTTACTAAGGTGTTTTGGCGTTAATCGCCTTGTTTTGACCTGTAGTATCACCCCTTAAAAATAAAATACCTTGATTTGCAAACACCCTGTATATATATATATATATATAAATATTATTTCTAATGTTTTTTCGATGTAAATTTATCGATTTTAGCCTTACTGGAAAAATTATTTTTTTTATTAAGGTGTCCGTAAACATTTTACATCGAAAAAAACATCAGAAATAATATTTTTTGCTTGTTTTTATGAAAGTAACAGGTTCCTCTACACAACTGAAATTTTCGAAAAACGCGTGTTAATACATACACGATATAAACGATATATGTAAATATTAACACGCGTTTTCCGAAAATTTCAGTTGTGTAGAGGAACCTTTTACTTTCGTTAAAACGATGAGGAGGGGGTTAACTTTGCTATCTTAAATCGGAACCCATAGTTTTTATTACAAATTCGAATTCTACATAAAAAATTATGAAGATTTTATTCGAATAATTTTTTTGAATTCGTGATGATGGCGCTGTAGTCGCAAAAATAAAATGTGACCCATTTTAATTAATCCACTGGAATATCTCGACAAGTATCTATCGTACAAAAAAATGTTCCAAATAAAAGTTTAATGGTTTTGAGGGGGCCATCTAATCCTGTCAAATTTTCTTTACTTCCACTTCCCCCCCCCCCCCAGGGGGTGGAGGTCAACTTCGATATCTTAAATGGAAACCCCTATTTTTTTATTACAGATTCGTATTTTACATAAAAAAATATGAAGATTTTATTTATACAATTTTTGTGAATTCGTGATAGATAGCGCTGTAGTCGCAAAATTAAATTTAATCATGCTGAAAAAAACTTGATATGTATATATGTTGAAAATTAAAATAATATGATTTCATAACCATTTTCTAATTATCTATTATTTAGATAAACTTTTGTTTTGATATCTATTATATTATTTTTTTATTTATCTGTTACACACTGTTGACCACTATTATATATAAATTATTGATTTTATAATAATTTATTTCCAACAATTTAACATTTTGTATCCTACCAAATTATTTGTTCATATTTTAACATTTGTCAACTATAAAATGTATCGAAAACAAACCGACTAATATTAAAACAACATAAATTACTCAATTATGACTCCAAACAAGAGATTTCAATATACATTTTATCTGTTTGCCGTCAAATCTATTCATTTTCTGGGCAACCAAACAATTATAAAATGGAAACATATTATAAACACGTATTCGTAACTTTGTATATGTTTTGGAACTTTATCATTCAGCAATCGCAATGTGCGGTGAATACTGACACTTTCAAAGTTTATAATGCTATTATTGTTCATGAAATAAATGTTAAGCAAAATGTGACATGGCCTTTATTAAAGTTTGCCAAAAGTTTTTATTCATTTCATATACGAATAAATTATAAATTAAAAGTTAAAATAAAGTACTCAGTAAAAAGAATTTTTCCAATTTTTACATTAAAATATTGTCCAATTATTGAAAGTATAATCTAAAAAAGCTTTGGGTTGATGGTCTGTTTTATTTTAATAAAAAAATTCATTTTTAGTTTAATAATAGTTTTCATATTTTACATGTTTACGGTAAAAAGCATTATAATAATTTATTACAAAGGATTGTTATATTTTTAGAGAGCATTTAGTTTTTGCATACATGCAGGTAGGTAGATATTATTAATTAATATGTTGACAACATCACTAATTACAGAAATACCTGCATTTGAATATCAGCCGACAGGCCTCTAGTTATACTATTACATATAAATTCTATCTAATGCATTATCAAGAACCAAAATATATCTATTTATTATTAAACATTAGTATCATGAGATCTACATTTTTTTAGTATTGAAATGTCATTACAAAAAAATTTTCTGATGTTTTTTTTTAACGTTTCAGTTATTCTATCTATTATTTAAATCTGAAAATATACATGTTTAATATAAAAACATATTTATTTTATAACCAGATCCAATAAACTCTAATATCAAATTCAAAATTGAAATTTAGAAATTATTTATCAATTTTTAGATATAATATTTAATTTCGGATCTATATTATTTCGTGTCAGTACATAATTAGTTCATAAAATGTTTGAAAATTTAATGATTTTTCGTGAAACATGTGACAGTCCACGGCGGGCCGAATTTAGATATATAAAACTTTTAAATGAAGCTGAGTTCAATTTTGATATCTTGTCAATCGATTTTTTTCAGTACGAGCTTGACCTATTTATATTTATAAAATTAACACTTTTATATTTGGTTGCAGATTTGGTTGCCTCAGATTACTTCATTTATATACTTTTCAACTGTAAACTTCACTGTTTAATGCAAATTTTCAATGTTTATTACTAAAATATAATATCTTTGAAATAAATTCTTAACTACAAAATTTAATAAAAATGATAACCGTAAACTTTGATATTCTGTTCACTTCTTGTAAGATTCGATGTTTGCTTTTTTATTTAAAGAAGATTTTCATTTACTAGGAAAAAAAATAATTAACATAGTAACAATTTTTTTAGAACTTATTATATAAAATAAAAATGGCTTTAGATTTAAGTTTTGTATTAATATTTATTAATAATCGACGTTTCGACGAATTCAACATTCGTCTTCATCAGGAAAAAAAAATTGTCGTTTACGAAAAGATATTATAATACGATGCGTAAAATAATCAGCTTTTGCAAAAGTGTACAAACTATGAGTTCATTTTTTGTTACAGATAAACCCAGAAACGCTGCAATTCACGCAGTTTACCGATTCCGCGCTGACACGAAAACAGTAAATCACGGGCGCCATTTTATTTTTTATGAAACGACAATTTTTGAAAATAAAGACCAAAATAACATTTTTTCGAATCCCCAAACCGTTTCCTTCTTTGTTTTTTCATTTGCAAATAAAAAATTTCCAAACTTTGCGAGGAGAACCTTGCTTTAAGAAACGTTATTTTTTGCTATTTTCTGCCTATTTTTGCCTATACAATCGCAGTATTAAACGTAGTTTAATATTACTTTTAATAATAATATATAATTAATTTGTAATGTATCTTTAACAAATGATAATGTTCTATTTCTGCATCTACATAAAAATGTATTCAAAAGCATTTTACAAAGCACCTTTTAATATAAAATCTTTTTATTGTTCTTTATCTTTTTACGTAATATCGGAAAAACCATATTTTTTGTTTTTAATATGTTGTAGTCTAGAATTGTAAAATGATTGCACAGTATTGATTTTCTAATCAATGGTATATTGGAACGGTTTTATTCTTATTTTAAAATAAAAAAAAAATTGTTTACATTTTAGCGATGTTTATAATTTCATAACATAAATAAAATGAGTTAACCTGAAATATTTTTCATTATTGTTTAATTTTTAGTTGTTATATACATACATACATACACAATCACGCCATGTACCCAAAAGGATGTGGCACAAACTCTTTCTTCAACAACTCATCGGACGTCCACGCAAACGTATACCATCAAAATCATTCAAATAAATTTTTTTAACCAGACGGTCATTAGACATTCGCTCAACATGTCCGAACCATCTTAACTGACTAACACTTCAACTTTTGCTACAAAATTTGTTTCAATTTCTATGCTCTAAACGTGCACCATCAATATATACAATACATTCAGTCATCAAGTCACTCTTCTCAAAAACTAAAACTTTGCACTTATCAACATTCAACACAAGATTCATATCTTTACCAACAACATTACTTCTATCAATCATAATAATAATTTTCAAAAAATAAATAATATGATGCAGACATTTTGGTACGACCACTATATATATATATTGCAGTATTCTTTAAAATTGAACTACTTTAAATAATACTGCATTTATCGTTACAAGTAAATCAAACTGAACATCAACATTAAATCCGTAATACAACAAATCCCGCACAATTGATCACAAAAAACCAATGAGATACACTTTCGGAGAAATCACACCAAGATGAAAAACAGAATTCCCATTTCAGTCAAATGAAGCATACATAAATTTATCTCGCACAGATTTACGATAATTTTGCAAGAAACGCTTCGGCTTACGAATAACCGAATGTCGTAACGCTGGTTTACATCAGGAATATATAACGACGCGAGGAGAATACCGCAAACGTTAAAATTTATTGTCGTGAAGCTAGAGACTGCACTGATTTACCGGTATTATTTAAATGGACTAAGAGGCGCGAGGGGTGGAGGGGGTTAGATAATCAGATTATAGCCGACCTGGGGTAACGAGAAACATACTAGCAGATTGCAGATTTTCTACTCTCTGTTGTTATCCTTGGCTTGGCTAACGCTGTTATAATCTCTGTGCAAGGACTAAGTTCACAGACATAATATAACTATAGTTCCTGTATTTGGATTCCTGAACAAATTTGAAATTCTGGATGAAATCGGAGTCGTAAAGAAATATACAATATAGTAAAAAAATCTTTTAGTACTCATTATATTAAAAAAAAAAATTTTTAAAGATAGTATTTATGTTGATTTTATTTAAGAATAAAAATTTAATAATTATTTATAAAAATATGTAAAAATTAATAATAGAGCTTGGCAAATTTAATTATAAGTGGAATTAACTTAAACATACATACACAATTACGCCATGTAGACAAAAAAGTGTGGCACAAACTCTTTTCATCATCCCGAAATCAGTCGTCTCTAAACATTCCTATCCAGCACAAGCAACTTTCGCACTTTCATCCACATTCATAATACCTATTTCACAACATGCTCTTTTATTCCTACTACTTGGAAACTTTCGCTCACGCAAGCCACTCTCTCAATCATACCATCTTCAACTACTCATCGGACGTCCACGTAAACGTATACCATCAAAATCATTCAAATAAATCTTTTTAACCAAACGTTTATTAGACGCATTCGCTCAACATGTCCGAACCATCTTAACTGACTCTAACACGGGGCAACTTTTGCTACAACATTTTTTTTCAATTTTATACTTATCATACACTAATCTATTTCGTACCCGATCTCTCCTACTTACACCACATACCCCACGTAAAAATCACATTTTCACAGCAGTCATTTTCCGTTTATGCTATTGCAACCAAACTCAACATTCACTACAATACATTAACGTACAACATTGCTACAACATTTTTTTTCAATTTTATACTTATCATACACTAATCTATTTCGTACCCGATCTCTCCTACTTACACCACATACCCCACGTAAAAATCACATTTTCACAGCAGTCATTTTCCGTTTATGCTATTGCAACCAAACTCACCATTCACTACAATACATTAACGTAGGCACCAAAACTGCATTATATATACTCAAACGAGCTTATTTGGAAACATTTACATTCCTAGCAAAAGTTCCCAAAGCACCCAAAGTACCTTACAACCAGCATTTACTCTCCTTTCAATTTCACGTTCAAAACGGCCATCTCTAGACAACAAACTACCCAAATACACAAATTTATCTACCTGCTCTAAACATGCACCATCAATATATTCATTACATTAACTTAAACATATTATTCAAATTAATATTTATAATATAAATAAAAGATCTAAGAATAAAAGTTTCCCTGATAATAATAAAAAAAAGTTAATTCGACGTTTCGACGAACTCAACGTCTTCATCACGAGTAATAATACAAATAATGTTTACAGTAAATACGAGTATTATTTATATCATTTCTTATGATAGTAAATGTAACATATAAATAGATAAATATATATATTTTACGTATAGAATAGCGTATATTTTTAGACACATAGAGAAAAAACCGTAGTAAAATTTTAAATTGATATAAAATCGTTTTTTTTATTATACAATACCTTTATCATAAAAGTACGTTCATGAAAAGCACACGAAAATTTTCTACAAAATGCAATTTTTCCGAACGTAAAAGCCAAACATTTCCTGCAGTAAAATATCTGCATTTTAAATCGTGAAAATCCTAGCACAACATTATTTTTGCCTGCTTCAAGCTGAATGAATGAAGTTGCTTTATGGTAGGAAATTTGTTTCGGCTAAAATGCGAGAGATTGTCCGTAAAATTAGGTGCAAAATAGCGGCAACGTGCTTTAGAAGCTTTTTGTAAGTACTTCACTTTAAAATGTTCAAGTAAGTACGTAAATAACTGACAGACCTATTTTGTTGGAGCTACAATTTCAGCTAACAAACACTGAAAATGTAAAATTTTGTTTTGATAAAGTTTTTTTAATTATACTTGAGTCAAAATAATTATCTACTTTTATCACTGATCTATAAGATAATAAACTGTTATTAATTAATTATTAATTAATCCCGATATTTAAATGAAATATATATAGAACTTAACCCTAAGGCTTTCTTATTTTAATAAAATAAGTTTTACATTTTTTTTACTATGTTAACATAAAGAAGATTATATATCGTTAAATATTGTTTTTAAATATTGTGTTGTCTCCTGGAATAAAACTACATGCAAAACTTCAGTGAGATCAGATGATAGGAAGTGGTCTAAAAATTGGTTACAAAATTTGACCGTGACAATAGAGTGAGCTAATATAAGCGTGGTAAAAAAAAACCGAAAATGTTAAGAAATTGTTTTATTAATCAATATTTTGAAGCAATTTCTTGATGACACAATTTGATAAATCTGTTCCACTAATATTATAATTAGACATTAATAACAATGTTAATAAAGTGCGCTGATAGCTTGTGAAATGATTCTACCAGAAATATTTTACATTACTTCCCGCTAAATTTATTTAACATGGTTAGTTGCGTACAATTTTCACAACCGACAACTCACAAGTAATTAACAAAAAATTTTGCACATCAAAAATATATTTAATTACTAAAATATATACAAAAATATTTTACCATTGTTTCCCAAACTATTACATTCAATTTACTAGTTTTATATATATTATAATTTATTCATTACAGTATTACAGTAAAAATTTCAAAAACTTAATAAAAAAAATTCTCATATAATGCGCGTGATTTGTTGGTCACACTATTAAAAATTATATAGTAGGTACTACAGACCTTGTAGAATAATACAGATACAATCAAGAGTTTGTATTTGTTCATTTGTAATCGTGCCATCATTAATTTTTGTTTAAAAAATGAATAACTGTATTATGTATTTAAAAAAATGTTAAATATCATATTTTGCAATAAAAATGTATATAAATATGTAATCATATGTTTAGATTTATATGTAAAAATGACAATATTTTGTGTATACGTACTATATATTTTTATAAGATCTTTAAACTTATTTGTATGTATCCGATGTCTGTAAGATAAAAATAATCCATCTCATTTTGTAACAGGAAAATGACAGCTGTGTCAGATGTGAACTATGACATCAGAAAAATATATATAGCTTATACGCTGTGAAATTTAATTTTCAATTTTCCAAATTTAGGAAAAATATTTTAAAGTTTGCTTTCTTTGGGCATACAATCATTTTAGTCATACATGATAGTTTAGTTATATAGGGTGTCTCATGGAAAGTAGCTGAAATTAATTATACGATATATATATATATATATATATATATATATATATATATATATATATATATATACATATATAAAAATAAATTTTGCCGACTGGGTTTTAAAATGAAAGTTTTTGATATGAAAACATGCGGAACATCAAAAATACTTAAAAAAATTTTAATTATTTAAAACTGTTTTAATTATTTTAAGAACAATTTTCTTGTCTTTACAAATTGCGGGTCACTGATATTTATTTCAGACTAAATTAAATATTAAATTTCATTTTAACTTCTTAATTTAATTTTTTTTGAAAGAAATTAATTACATGTTATTTTTCTTTTAAGTAAAGAAAGTTTAAATTCTATAAAACTACAATTGCCAATTTTGTCTGCTGGTGTATCTTTCTTGAAAGTTATATTTCATGTCATAAAGTTTTTAATGTAAAAACTAAGATAGTTGAAATTATTTCTGAACATAGACTGCGTTGTTGAAAAACTTTAGTATTATTTTTATTTTATGGCATAGAATAATTGCAGTTTCTTTTTGTATTATTTACTATTATTTTAAACATTTTTTATTATTTGCTTGTTTATAGTAGATATGTTATATACCATACATATATATATATATATATATATATATATATATATATATATATATTATATTTGTGCATTAGTGACTTTTTTCTATAATTTTACAATAAAACTTATGGGTAACAAAGATGCCCTGGATTATTATGTAATTGTAATTATTATTTACATAGAATTTAATTTTACCTAGCATGTAATATTTAACAAAAAATTATGTAAAACTAATTTACTTTTTATGTAAAATATTTATATATTTTAATATAATTACTTATTACATAAAAAAATATGTATTATTGCACATAAATGATAGTTATAATACTAAGAAATTAATGTAAAAGTAAATAAAAATTTCACAAATATCACTCAGAAAAAGCTTATTATGTTACTTAGTATATATTTAAATAAAATATTAATTATTTGAAAATTTCGAACAACTTTCTACACAACAATTCTACCATTATTCTACTCTACTGCAATAAATCTGTTTACTGACAGTATACCAGTAGAATAAGTATTGTAGGTAGAGAAAAATTTGCAGAGTGCACTCTACTCTACCCACTTCAATTTTTATTATTTGTCTTCCACTATCCCAAAGTGTATTGTGCTAGTATTAGAATAGTACGTACTCTACCATAGTACTCTACTAACTAGCTCTATTAATGTAATCTAGGCTTTATATATAGTAGTGAATGTAGGGTTTAAATGCAGGAAATAGGCTCACTTGCGTACGTGTCAGATGCGTACAAACATTATTTAGTATCAGTTGTGTACAAATAAGGGTCGGCTCTAGTCCTGATAGTAAAGGTACTTACGCCGAGTGTCAGATGCGTACAGCGATTTTACAAATAATCAAGTTAGTATTCAATTTTAATATTGACCAAGTTTATATTTAGTGGTTTAAATGGTCTCCCAAGGTTAAAAGGTAACCTAACCTAACCTAGCCAGTCGTCATTTGCGCCGATGAAATAAGCGCCTATATTGAATAATAACATAATTAAACCTTAAACCTACCCTAAACCAACAGTGGCCCAGATGATAGGGTTTCGTGGCGCAAATGATATACCACTATTGACGTAAATGGCAACTCGACATTTCCCAAACCTCTGTACGCATCTGACACTTGGCCTAAGTACCTTCACTACCTGGGCTTGAGCCGCCCCTTATTTGTTCGCTAGTGATACTAAATAATGTTTGTACGCATCTGACACGTACGCAAGTGACACGACACCTAAATGCAATGACTAGAAATAAAATTAAATAAATAATCGCTTTTTAATTTTTATTTGAATTTCATTAAATTATAGAATACACTTAAAGCTTTATACGCCATACAATTTTATTTCATTTTAATACGCAATTAAAAAAATATAAATATAGAATTTTTATGCAAGATTATAGAATTGTTTTTTTTATCGTCTCATGATAAAAAATTAATAACAGTTTCAGTCCTTTGTAGTAATCCTTTGTAATTCTTATGAATAACTTTATAAAGACAAGAAAACGAGCTTTTATTAACTTGCAAAAGAAGGTAATATTTAAAAGGTAATTTTCCTCGGAAATCTATAAAAGGAGCTTTAGACTTGGACTTTTGTCTTCAGAAAGTTTGACTTCTGAAGTGTTTCGACATAAATATTTCAGTCAATTACGTTTCCTGAAAACCAATGTTTCTATCTTTATGTTTTTATAATTACTATTATTATCACAGTCGTTTGTTGTTACAAATTTTCAATGAAATTTTCTATTGTGACATAATAATTGGTACACGAACTTCTTTAGTATGTTAATATTCTAATTACGTTGTTAGTTAATAGGAAAACTTACTTCAAAGTTTAATCCTTAACTACTGACACGAAGTCTGACAGGCAACCACTATTTTTACCACTTTGACTGCAAGGAAAAAGTGGTATAGCGTTTGGTACGGTGTGTGTAACATTGAAAAAAAAAATTGTGTATAGAAATTCTTCATATAGCCTCTAAATGACGAATCTGAACTTAGTTTATGTGGGTGTATGTGTGTGCGTCGTCAGCTCGCTCGATCATAAGATAAATTTTGTGGCCACAACTCCTCCTAGACGGTTCAACCGATTTTAATGAAATTTTCAGGATAAATTTGTCCAGTGCCCAAGATGCTCATGTGATTATTAGTTTTTTCCAGTAATGTTAACTTTCCGAGAAAAAAATTACTAAAGTTTTTAAAAATTCATATTGGCTACATTACTTATCCGATTATATAATTTTATTAATATCCATTGTTGCCAACTTTCCGAGAGAAAAAATTACTAAAGTTTTTATAAATATTTTATGGCCATGTTATTTAATCGATTTTACTCAAATTTTCACAAAAGATTCTCCTAGTAATCATATAATTTAGGTAATTTTAACAAAATACAATGTTGAAAACTTTCCGAGAAAAAAATTTACTAAAATTATAAAAAATTTATTTTGATCACTTTATTTAACCGATTTTAATCAAATTTTCATAAAAGATTTTCCTAGTGCCTAAATAAATTATGCAATTTTAACAAAATTCAGTGTTGCCAACTTATCGAGAAAAAAAATCACAAATTTTTTTAAGAATTTATTGTGACTACATTATTTATTCGATTTTGATTAAATTTTCAGAAAAGTTTCTCCTAGTGCTCACATAAATTATAATATTATTAAAATACAGTGTTGCAAACTTTCCAAGAAATGTCAAAGTGGTCTATATATAAGTTTACCCATATACTTCTAATCTTGTTTAATAATCTATTGTAAAGATAAAGTTACCGAATGATTGTCAATATATGTAAAAAATTTCAAATATTTTTATTTAATTTTCAAATCAATCAATCAAGTAATTATTATTGAACTTAGAATAATGCATGATGGAGAGGGGCCTCTGAAATCTGTGAATTTTTGCAACAGAGTGTATGACTTTTAATTACACTAATGTACTGATTTCACGGAAGTCACTGCAAAATACAAAATAATAATAATGATTATAATTCAATTAAATTACAAACATATTATTATGAACTAACAAAATATGATATAAGTATAATAATTAAACGTATCATTCTTTGTGTATAAATCTATAAAATAAATATAAATTTGTTTGAATTACAATTATTGTAGTATGTTGCATGAGTATGAAAACTACACATTCAATATAATATGAAAATATAAAATTAACTTATATATTCTGCGAGTTATTATTTAACAATGACTTCATATCATATTTTAATAGTTTTCTTGTTAATTTCACACAGTTTACAGGTATCATATTGAAATTTTACTAATTATATTATTATTAATTTTTTTTTAATGCAGTTTAAAAGAATATTACAAGTTGATTATTTAGAACAATGCGAAGTGACAAAAGATTCTCCAATTGTAATAAAGGATATCATTTTACGACCGAGTTCTAAAGGCACACTAATTGATTCTTGGGGAAATAGTACGAATGGCTTTCCAAAAAATTTTCAAGTAATAATTTTCACCTTTAAACTGAACGCACACCTGTTAAACACAATTTGACACATTTTTTCGTATATCTGTATTTTATAATATTTTTGATAAAATAAAAAATTTTGAGATTTTGCTAGAAAAATACTTTTTTATCCAAGTGTATCAAAATATTGATATTACATTTATTCTATTGCTTATATAAAAATAGGTCATAATGTACATGATCATATAAACTTATAATAATAATAATGTTGTAGAAAAAAATACTTTATACGCAAACTTGGACCGTCGTACATAGGGATTTAGCATGTAAAATCAGATATGTGCGATTTCCTGCTTACCAAATAATTTTACAAAAAAAACCTTAGGATAAATGTTTTAGGGCATACTTTTCTGCATGTAAATCAATTACTAAATTTTTCTTTGGAACCTTCCTAACGTCAAGAATTAGGTCTAAAGTTGTTAAGAAATTGACTGGAAAATGGCAAGTAGCCGTAAAATTGGAACAAAAAATCAAACAAATGCTAATCGAATGTTACAATTTCACGGCTAATGCCATTTTCAGTCAATTTCTTGACAACTTTAGTGCTAATTCCTGACGTTGGGATGGTTCCAAAAATAATTTTGTTGATTGATTTACATGTAAAAAAGTGTTTCCTAAAACATTTATCCTAAAGTTTTTTTTGTTAAATAATTTGGGAAGCAGAAAATCGTACATGACTGATTTTACATGCTAGATCCCTATGTACGACGGTCCAAGTTAACACACGGTATACAGGGTGATTTGTAAATAATTGGAAATATTTTAACTGGAGTATCCTGGGCTCAGAATATGAAGATTTGACCCAAAACACTTAGATAAAATGTGGCTCCTTACTGAGCTACAGGGTGTTTTATTTAAAAATTTAAAAACGATTTTTGCCCAGTACTTAAAAACTATTTGACGTATCCTTATCATACTTGGCAGAAAGTGTAGGTACCGTACACCATACTAAATTATGTTAAACAAAAGTTTCTGGCTAATGCCAGTGGCGTACAACAGGGGCAAGTGAGAGGTTGATCCTTCCTAAATTCTACGCCACTGGCGGAATTGTCATTTTAGCAATTTTTCGATTCTCCAATACTTTTTGTGTAAAAAACATACTCTTCCTTCGTAACGATAAAGTCACTATTTTTTGAGATATTTAAAGTTAAACATAAGACGCACCCTTGGGATTTTTTCAAAATTTGCTCAAAAAATCTGAAAAAATTCAGTAAAATCAAGAAAAAAATTAGCTACATAATAACTAAGTAACTTTTTTCTCTAACTCATTCTGGTTTGGCAGGAAAAATTATTGAAAATAAAAAATTGAAATGTAAAAAATATTAATTTTCAATAATTTTTCCTGCCAAACCAAAATGAGTTAGAGAACAAAGTTACTTATTTATTATGTAGCTAATTTTTTTCTTTATTTTACTGAATTTTTCAAGATTTTTTTGAGCAAATTAAGAAAAAATCCCATGGATGCAGCTTTATGTTTAACTTTAAATATCTCGAAAAATAGTGACTTTATCGTTACGAAGAAAGAGTATGTTTTTTACACAGAAAGTATTGGAGAATCGAAAAATTGTGCTAAAATGACAATTCCGCCAGTGGCGTAGAATTTAGGAAGGATCAACCTCTCACTTGCCCCTGTTGTACGCCACTGGCACTAGCCAGAAACTTTTGTTTAACATAATTTAGTATGGTGTACGGTACCTACACTTTCTGCCAAGTATGATAAGGATACGTCAAATAGTTTTTAAGTACTGGGCAAAAATCGTTTTTAAATTTTTAAATAAAACACCCTGTAGCTCAGTAAGGAGCCACATTTTATCTAAGTGTTTTGGGTCAAATCTTCATATTCTGAGCCCAGGATACTCCAGTTAAAATATTTCCAAATATTACTGAATATAAGAAAAATATACAAGAATTACACATAGTACATAGTAACAAACTAGATTATATGTTCTAGTTCTAGTTCTAGTTTGTTACTATGTACTATGTGTAATTCTTGTATATTTTTCTTATATTCAGTGTAAACCCTGAAGAAGCCAAAAATCTCTTGGCGAAATATTGGTCAAAACAATAAATTGATATAATGCTTATGTTTCCATTTTAGTAATTTTAACCTATACCGTAAACCCGTAAAATTTTCAGTTCATCACGGTAGCAATTTCAAAATATTCTATATATATATATATATATATATATATATATATATATATAATTTTTAAGGTTACAATACTAGCTCAGAGATGTATGAACAAAGAGAATTTAGATTCTTGCGAAACATATAAGCCATTTACTACGCAAAGCGCATGTGATATTTTAAATATTAAACATCAGTGTTGGAGTCCATTTGTTGAGTCGGTTACACCACCCTTGGAATGTCCAATTAAAAAAGTAAGAAATCATTTTTAGAAAAGAACAAACTTTTCAAGCATCAATAAAAAAATTTCTAAATAAATTATATTATTTAATATTTCAAATTCGCATATTTTTAGGCAATATATGTCCAGAAAGGTGGTTATATGGATATGAGTACATTCAACTTGTTTCCTGTTGATGATAGATACTGGAAGGCAAAATTTATTTTCAAAAATAAAAATAAACTTTTAATGTCACTATGTGTAGCTGCAAGAGTTATTAAATTAAGAAATTAATAATAAATTATATTAACTTTTTAAAAGTTGTTAAACTTCTTAACTAGTAAAAACTTCTTAACAATATATTATGTATCTCCCAAATTATGTAATTTTTATTTTACGCTTGAGTGTTTGGTGACTGGCCACCAATTAGTACTATTACTATTATCGCTATTAAATACTGATTTTAAAATTAAACAAAACTATTTTGACTTCTATAATAGTTATTCAACAAGTGTGTAAAGTAATTTTATGTAACCCAAATTACTTACAACTTGCATACAATATTTTATCTAAGGCTCCAACTTACACAAACAAACAAAAATGTAGAAAATCTACATTCATCCTGCTATTTTTTTATACCTTTCAAAATGAAAACCAGTCTACTTGGTAAATAGAAGAATTGTGGCAGCTTACCAGACTAGCCCACAACAAAAGAAAAAAAAATGGTTAAAGAAGAAGAATAACAAAGAAATGAAATGAAAATAAAATAATTAAAAATCGACAGACTTTACGTTTACAATTTTTGTTTCCTAATTACTAAATAAAAATAATAAAATAAAACAAATTTTATAAGTTGTTAAAAACATGATTTAGCTGTATATAAAAATAGACAAACAACGAGGAAATTAACAAATTTCCGTTGCAACAAACCTTGAAAATATCAAAAAAAAAAATTGCCATTAAATTTATTGCATGTGTTTGGATGCTATCTAACTATCTAACAAAATTTGATATATAATAATTAAAAAATGTATTATTGTTTGTTTATAATTCTACGTAATTAATAAAAAATTTTGATCAGTGATCAATTATTGTAGCATGTTACACGAGTATATAAACTAGCCATTCAATATAAAATTAAGTTATATACATATATATATTCTACGAGTTATTATTTAGCAATGACTTCATATCATATTTTAATAATTTCTTTATTAATTTCACACAGTTTACAGGTATCATATTGAAATTATACTAATTATATTATTATTAATATTTCTTTTACTGCAGTTTAAACGAATATTGCAAGTTGATTATTTTGAACAGTGCGAAGTGACAAAAGATTCTCCAGTTATACAAAAATATATAAATTTACGACCGAGTTCTAATGGCACTCTATTTGATTCTTGGGGTTATTCTAATGGCTATCCAAACAGTTTTCAAGTAATAATTTTCATCTTTAAACCGGACGTACATCGACATAATTTGTCATTTGTATTTGAAATAAACAAATATTAAAATGAAATTAATACTGAAAAATGGTGCAATCACCTGTGGTCTAACTGACAGAGCGCTTGACCAGAGATCGAGAGATTAAGGGTTTGATTCCCGCCAGATGACGTAATTTGTTTATTTAATATTTCGACTTTAAAAATCTTATAATGTTCATAATGTTAATGAAAAAAAGCGGGATTTCGGTAAGAAGAAAAATTAAGAATTTGCGAACATTACATTCATTATATTTATTATTATTACCAATATTTCGCCAATTAATTGTTGGCTTCATTAGGCTGAACACTGAAATATTACAAAAATATACAATATAATTAACCAGAAATATAGATTACAATGTAAATACAGGTCGTTAAATATAAGTCTCAATTTTATATAACAACCTGTATTTACATTGTAATCTATATTTCTGGTTAATTATATTGTATATTTTTGTAATATTTCAGTGTTCATCCTGATGAAACCAACAATCAATTGCCGAAATATTGGTAATAATAATAAATAGAATGAATGTAATGTTCGCAAATTCTTAATTTTCCTTTTTACCCTAATTCCGCTTTATATATATATATATATATATATATATATATATATATATATATATATACCGGGTGTCTACTTTTTTTTTGTTACATAGAGAATACAATGCTAAAATTTTCATTTGGTGATAAATTTTCCCCTAATTATTATAGAACAAAAGTACAAATACAAAAGTTGTTTAGAATTCAAAAATGCATCAAATGATGCCAAATTTATCAATATAGGATGTTCCGATCAAGAATTAGAAGCAAATTAAAATTTCCATTTTTGCGCTCTTTACATCAAAGTGCCATGGAAATTAAACAAATAATTTCATTTCTTCTGGAGTTTGAGTTTGACAGATCGTATTTATTTTATTGTTACGTTCTGTATTATTATCATTATTATTGAAAATAATGAATAAACTTAAGAACGTAACAATAAAATAAATACGATCTGTCAAACTCAAACTCCAGAAGAAATGAAATTATTTGTTTAATTTCCATGGCACTTTGATGTAAAGAGCGCAAAAATGGAAATTTTAATTTGCTTCTAATTCTTGATCGGAACATCCTATATTGATAAATTTGGCATCATTTGATGCATTTTTGAATTCTAAACAACTTTTGTATTTGTACTTTTGTTCTATAATAATTAGGGGAAAATTTATCACCAAATGAAAATTTTAGCATTGTATTCCCTATGTAACAAAAAAAAAGTAGACACCCGGTATATATATATATATATATATATATATACAGGGCTATTCAAAATGAAAGAACAGATTTCAAACATTTAATTCTTCCAAACTACAAAAGATAGAAACATGATTTGTACGTTCATTGAAAGAGAAAAGTAGAGTCCATTGTTGAAGTTCAACAACGTGAATTTCGCCGTCAATTTAATAAACAACCGTTGCGTCATAAGCAAATTTACGAGTGGCATCGAAAATTCATAGAAGATGGTTGCATCTGCAAAAGGAAAAGCACGGGACGTCCACGCACATCGAACGAGAATGTAGAGAGTATTCGTACACTTTACGAAAGGAGCCCAAAGAAATCACATCACGAGCAAGCATGGAACTTAACATTCCTCAACCAAAGGTATGGCGAATTCTCAAACATCGTCTGCACATGAAGCCATAACATAAAATTGTAAATTTTTGTCTCTCCATAAACGTTGGAATCATGTTTCTATCTTTTGTAGTTTGAAAGAATTAAATGTTTGAAATCTGTTCTTTCTTTTTGAATAGCCCCCTATATATAATTTTTAAGGTTACAATACTAGCCCAGCGATGTATGAACAGAGAGAATTTAGATACCTGCGAAACATTTAGGCCATTCACCACGCAAGGTGCATGTGATATTTTAAATATTAAACATCAGTTTTGGACTCCATATGTTGATTCATTTACACCACCAATGAGATGTCCTATTAGAAATGTAAGAAATCATTTTTAGAAAACAAATAACTTTTCAAGCATCAATCATATTATCTCTAAATAAATTAGATTATTTAATATTTTAAATTCGCGTATTTCTAGGGTACATATTTCCAAAGAGGTGGTTACTTCGATATGAGTAAATTCAACTTGTTTCCAGTTGATGACAGATACTGGAAGGTAAAGCTTATTTTCAAAAATAAAAATAAACTTTTAATGTCAATATGTACAACTTGGCAAGTTATTAAATTAAGAAATAAATTAAGAAATTAATAATAAATTTATGTTAATTTTTTAAAAGTTGTTAAACTTTTACTAGTAAACACTAATTCATCTCTCTAATTGACAAATGTTTGTATATATGTTTCTTCAGCATCTCCTCCTAAACCTCTGAACCGATTTTGATGGGAGTGGTGTCATTTTAATTGGTTCATTTCCTATTTGAGAATAGGCAAGTTTCATCTTTCTACGATTTTATTTTGGTTTTTAAAAATTTGAAAAATTCTGTTTATAATGCCAAAAATGACAGCTGCTTATTTATTTTTTCATAGTTTCTAAGTTTATTTATATATATATTAAAACAACGTATTCAGTTAATATGCAATGTGTCTCAAAATATTATCTACAAATTTTACATTTACCTATTGTTCTATGGGCGCGCGCACATGCGCGCCCATAGAACAATAGGTAAATGGTAAAACAAAAGGTAAATTCATAAATATACAATGTGTCTTAGAAATAAATGTACTCAACAATGTACACACTGCAAATTATGTTTAAATCTTTCTATCTTAATTACTATTTTTCGACTTCAAACGTGACCCTTTAAGGGTCACGGGTTTACTAGTTAACATATTATTTATCTCATAAATTATGTAATATTTATTTTACGTTTGAAAATTCTACATTTAATCTGTTAAATAATTAAATACGTATATAACCTTTTAAATAGTTTGTAGTTTAAGGGATAAATTTTATTTTATTAGTTAAATAATTGTTAAAAAGAAACGGTTATTTCAAAAATTAAATAAAATTATTCAACTAGCGAATGTGGTGTCATTTATATTTTTAGAGAATATCAAATATTACGTAAGTAGTGAATTTATAGAATTTTTTGGACTGGTATACCATAGTCGATCTATTCTCATTGCAAACGTTTTGCGATACATCGTAAATGGCACCCTCAGTGCTTGGTGACTGGCCACCAATTAATACTATTACTATTATCACTATTAAATGCTGCTTTCAAAATAAACAAAGATATTTTTACTTCTACAATAGTTATTTAAATAAGAAGTGTGTAAAGGAATGTCATAAAAACCAGTTCACTCACAATATTTTATCTAAGGCGTACCAACTTACACATGCAAACAAAATTGTAGCAAATCTACATTTATCTTGGCATTTTTTCATATACCTTTCAAGATGGAAAAAGTTTACTTGGTAAATATAAGAGTATTGTGGCAGCTTACCAAACTAGCCCACAACAAACGAAAAAGACAAGGAAAAGAAATGAAATGAAAATAAAATAAATAAAAATTGACAGACATTACATATACAATCTTGGTTTCCTAATTCCTAAATAAAAAAAACACAAAATTATAAACATTTACAGACACCACCCTTGGAATGTCCAATTAAAAAAGTAAGAAATCATTTTTAGAAAAAAAAAACTTTCCAAGCATCAATAAAAAATTTTCTAAATAAATTAGATTATTTAATATTTCAAATTTGCATATTTTTAGGCACTATATGTCCAAAAAAGTGGTTTTATGGATATGAGTACATTCAACTTGTTTCCTGTTGATGATAAATACCGGAACGCAAAGTTTATTTTCAAAAATAAAAATAAACTATGTACAGCTGCAAAATTTATTATATTAATAAGTTAATAATAAATTATATTAACTTTTTAAAAGTTGTTAAACTTCTTAACTAGTAAAAACTACTTAACAATATATTATGTATCTCCCAAATTCTGTAGTTTTTATTTTACGCTTGAAACTTCTAAAATTAACCTGTTAAATAATTGTTCATAAAATTGTTATTTTAAAAATAAAATAAAATTATGCAACTAGCGAATGTGGTGCAATTTATATTTTTAGATAATATCAAATGTTTTGCCATACATCGTAAATGGCATCCTCAATGCTTGGTGACTTGCCACCAATTAGTACTATTACTAATATCGCTATTAAATACTGATTTTAAAATTAAACAAACCTATTTTCACTTCTATAATAGTTATTCAACAAGTGTGTAGAGAAATGTTATGAAACCCAGATTACTTACAAGATGCATACAATATTTTATCTAAGGCTCCAACTTACACAAACCAACAAAAATGTAGAAAATCTACATTCATCCTGCTATTTTTTTATACCTTTCAAAATGGAAACCAGTCTCCTTGGTAAATAGGAGAATTGTGGCAGCTTACCAGACTAGCCCACAACAAAAAACCTGAGAAAAGAAAAATGGTTAAAAAAAAGAATAGCAAAGAAATGAAATGAAAATAAAATAATTAAAAATTGAGAGACTTTACGTTTACAATTTTTGTTTCCTAATTACTAAATAAAAATAATAAAATAAAACAAATTTTATAAGTTGTTAAAAACATGATTTAGCTGTATATAAAAATAGACAAACAACGAGGAAATTAACAAATTTCCGTTGAAACAAACCTTGAAAATATCAAAAAAAAAAATTGCCATCAAATTTATTGCATGTGCTTGGATGCTATCTAACTATCTAACAAAATTTGATATATAATAATTAAAAAATGTATTATTGTTTGTTTATAATTTTACATAATTAATAAAAAAAATTTGATCAGTGATCAATTACTGTAGCATGTTACACGAGTATATAAACTAGCCATTCAATATAAAATTAAGTTATATACATATATATATTCTGCGAGTTATTATTTAGCAATGACTTCATATCATATTTTAATAATTTCTTTATTAATTTCACACAGTTTACAGGTATCATATTGAAATTTTACTAATTATATTATTATTAATATTTCTTTTACTGCAGTTTAAACGAATATTGCAAGTTGATTATTTTGAACAGTGCGAAGTGAGAAAAGATTCTCCAGTTATACAAAAATATATAAATTTACGACCGAGTTCTAATGGCACTCTATTTGATTCTTTTGGTTATTCTAATGGCTATCCAACCAGTTTTCAAGTAATAATTTTCATCTTTAAACCGGACATACATCGACACATTTTATCGTATACCTGTATTTTGCATTAAAAAATTTGAGATTTTGCTAGAAAAATACTTTTTTCTTCAATTGTATCAAAATATTCATATTACATTACTTTATTGCTTATATAAGAGGAAGTTGTAATGTACATGATTATACAGTATACAAGTATATTTAATATACTAGCAAGCATTCTAAATGAAGCTGAACTAAAAATAAATAAAAGTACATACTAAGTAAGTTTAATCTTACTAACAATTGTAGAATTGTAAGTATAAACTATTTATATGTAAATAAAAAATCTTTTAGGACTCATTATATAAAACATAACGAGTTTAATATTTATTAATAATCGACATTTCGACAAACTCAACGTCCGCTTTCATCAGGAAAATTGATACAACTGACATTTATAGTAAAAAAACAGAACATAGAAACAAGTTTCTACTAGGTAACAACAAAACTATAACCTAAAGCCGTTTTATTTGATTTATATTTGTTTAGGTGATTTGTGAAAATTAATGTTTCTTTTGTCGAATATACAGCGTGGTCCAGAATTATGTACCGTAATTGCTTGAGCTGATAGTACGTTCAAAAATAAGGGTACCTTTTTATATATACTTTTTTCCAAAACTCAATAATATGGGAGATACAATCCTGTAAAGGGGTGAAATAAAAACCATTTTTCAACACAACACTTTAATCAAACTTAATAAAAACTTACAACTTTCAAAAGAATCGTACAATACTAATATTAATTAATCATGTTTTTAAGAATTTTGTTTAAATAATTGCAAATTAAAAAAAATATGACGTAATAACTCACACGTACCCCCAAAACTACCCCTTAATCATAAGGGATGGAATAAGTGGTAACATAAATTTAATTGTTCTAATGTCATATACTCACCCCTAAAATATAAACCCGTCACTCAAAAGCGTCTGGAAGTTATTAAAAAAAAATGGTTTTTATTTCACTCCTTTACAGGGTTGTATCTCCCTTATTATTGAGTTTTGGAAAAAAGTGTACATAAAAAGGTACCCTTATTTTTGAACGTACTATCAGCTCTAGCAATTACGGTACATAATTCTGGACCATCCTGTATAATTTCTGACAAATCTGGCAGTGTACCTACAATTGCATTTCTTACACTTTTTCACTCATTTTTAATAATTAAATTCAAATGCAACTATCAATTAAGTTAACTTGACTTGATAATTTTGAATATGATTGTATGTGTTTATTTGATCGAATATATAGTTTCTGACAAATCTAGCGATGTGGATTGCATTTCTTGCTTTTTTCACACATTTTCAATAATTAAATAATTCATCTATCAACTTAAATTAAAAATTTTCAATATATACTTATAGCCGCGGAAGATATGAGATTAAATACACTTGATCGTGTATTTATGTTTGGTGCTTCCACTAGCGGTGTAAATAGTAACTAACTGTTGTGTAATAATGTACACTATTTGTACTAGTAACATAAAGACCTACTTCTTCTACAATAAGCAATACAGTAACATTATATCAATATTGATAATACATGATAGTAAATATGATTTAGTGAATCTATTATTAATGTTACAAGTTCATATTTAATATTTTTAAAATCGGTCAAGCGCCTTGTTTCTTTGATCACAAATAACTATGCCAGTTTTCGGTATTAATTTCATTTAATATTTGTTTATTTTAAATATAAGTTAGTGATGTCATCGAACTGTTTTCTCTACCAAGTGTAGACTTGAAAATTTATATATATATATATATATATATATATATATATATATAATATACAATATGTCTCACTAAGTTGAAACCATGTGAAAAACGATCATCAGATATTAAATTTTTTCAGTCGCGTACGCGGTTTATCAAAAAACATAAATTTTACTCAAGAGTAAAGTACCTTTATATATCGAAAACTGTTATTAAAAAAGTTGATCAAAACTAAAAACTACGTTCAAATATGCAATTACATCCATTTATATTGAACAAATATTTTTTTCTGTTTATGTCTACAATAACAATGCAAATTTAACTGTAGTTAAATGTAATCTAGGGTGCACTGACATAATGAGTTGTTGATAGGAAGAAATGTTGGACAGTGATTGTCAAAACGCGTTAGAATTTATAAGACACATAAAAATGGTATCGTTATTAACTTGTGAAAAGAAAATAGAAATTGTTTTGATTGTGGAAGAAAACTAAAAACCCATAGAGAAACAGCTATTATTTTTAATAATAGACATTCCAATAAAAATATTCATAATTCAACTGTTACGAAAATAATGAATAAATTTAAGAATACTGGAAGTATTAAAAATAATTTTAATGGAAAATCCAAAAGGAAGTCGTTGATGAAACAAAACATAAGTAAAGATACAATAGCAAAAATTTTAAAACTAAATAAATACAGATCATCCACACCAAAAATGATAGGCGCTATGATTTTTGTTCTCTCATCCAAGGAGAGTTAGAAGAAGGCCCTTTTTTTACGAGGCATATAATTTTTTCAGATGAAGCAACATTTTCGTCAAATAGAACTGTCTAGTCACAACATTGTCGCTGGTGGTCTGACGAAAATCCCAATTTTATAATAAAGTCTCATGACCAATTTTTATTTAAGACGAACGTGTGGTGTGACATTTACAAGAACAGATTAATAGAATCTTTTTTTTTTTGCCAACCTATGAATGCCGAACGTTATTTACAGTTTTTACAAACTCACATTAATGACTTCATGGACGAACAACCCTTACAAGAACGTCAATGTAACGTTAATTCCAACAAGACGGTGCCAAATGCCACAGTACATTGAATGTTAAGGAATATCTTGAACATACATTCCATGGAAAAGTTATTCATAGGTATTCTGATTTTTTTTGGCTTGCTAGATCCCCTGACTTAACCCCTTCTTGATTACTTTTTATGGGGTTACTTGAAACAACAAGTTTACCATAAAAGCTCGTTTCAAAATATTAACCATTTGGAAAGGCTAATTTTAGAAACATGCCAGGAAATTTCCGCAGAAATGATGAGGAATGTATTACATGGATTTGCCAATAGAATGATGATATGTCGAGGCATTAGTGGAATGAGTTAAAATTAAATTTCTATTTATTTCTAGTATTAATATTATGTTAGTTACACAACTTACTACTTGTATGTATTTTCTTATTTGCAAAATAAATGCACATGCGTTCAATACGTGTTTAAATTGCAAAATTGTTAAAAAAAAAAAATAGAAACGAAAAGGTTATCATGTGTTTCACAATCGCAAGAGATAAATGTTCATTTAAAATAGAAAAATTAGGAAAAATAACAAAACCTAATTTTTTTTCAATGTAAATGGATGTAATTGCATATTGAACGTAGTTTTTAGTTTTGATCAACTTTTTTAATAACAGTTTTCGATATTGTCAAATATTAAGGTACTTTACTCTTGAGTAAAATTCATATTTTTTGACAAACCGCGTATACGACTGAAAAAATTAATATTTGATGATTGTATTTTAGATTTTAGAACATGCAGAACTTTTCATGAAAAATATATTTTTTTTTCCTAAAATTAATAATAAAAAAGTTTTCCATATGGTTCCAACTTAGTGAGACATATTGTATATATATATATATTAATTTAAAATAGGATGCATTAAAATTTATAATATTTAATATATGTAAATACAGAACATCTCAATACTTCGACAAAGACTGCTGTTTCAAGTCTGCACTTGGTAAAGAAAAGAGTTCAATAACGTGATTTGTATTTGAAATAAACAAATATTAAAATGTAATTAATAATGGAAAAATGGTGTAGTCACCTGTGGTCTAACGGACAGAGCGCTTGACCAGAGATCGAGAGATTAAGGGTTTGATTCTGCCAGATGACGTAATTTGTTTATTTAATATTTCGACTTTAAAAATCTTATAATATTGAAAATGTTAAAGAAAAAAAATTATTTTCTCTATATATATATATATATATATATATATATATATATATATATATATATATATATATATATATATATATAGTTGTAGAAATTGAAAGTGGGATTACGGTAAGAAGAAAAATTAAGAATTTGCGAACATTACATTCATTCTATTTATTATTATTACCAATATTTCACCAATTAATTGTTGGCTTCATCGGGATGAACACTGAAATATTACAAAAATATACAATATAATTAACCAAAAATATAGATTACAATGTAAATACAGGTCGTTAAATGTAAGTCTCAATTTTATATAACAACCTGTATTTACATTGTAATCTATATTTCTGGTTAATTATATTGTATATTTTTGTAATATTTCAGTGTTCACCCTGATGAAGCCAACAATAAATTGGCGAAATATTGGTAATAATAATGAATAGAAGAATGTAATGTTTGCAAATTCTTAATTTTCCTTCTTACCGTAATCCCGCTTTCAAATATATATATATATATATATATATATATATATATATATATATATATATATATATATATATATATATATATAATTTTTAAGGTGACAATACTAGCCCAGCGATGTATGAACAAAGAGAATTTAGATACCTGCGAAACATATAAGCCATTCACCACGCAAGGTGCATGCCATATTTTAAATATTAAACATCAGTTTTGGAGTCCATATGTTGATTCATTTACACCACCCATGAAATGTCCTATTGGAAATGTAAGAAATCATTTTTAGAAAACAAATAACTTTTCAAGCATCAATCATATTATTTCTAAATAAATAATATTATTTAATATTTCAAATTCGCATATTTCTAGGGAATATATTTCCAAAGAGGTGGTTACTTCGATATGAGTACATTCAACTTGTTTCCAGTTGATGATAAATACTGGAGAATGAAGCTTATTTTCAAAAATAAAAATAAACTTTTAATGTCGATATGTGCAGCTGGACAAGTTATTAAATTAAGAAATAAATTAAGAAATTAATTATAAATTTATGTTAATTTTTTAAAAGTTGTTAAACTTTTAACTAGTAAACACTAATTAACATATTATTTATATCACAAATTATGTAATATTTATTTTAAGTTTGAAACTTCTACATTTAATCTGTTAAATAATTAAATACGTATATAACCTTTTAAATAGTTTGTAGTTTTTAAGGCATAAATTTTATTATATTTGTTAAATAATTGTTCAAAAAAAAATGGTTATTTCAAAAATTAAATCAAATTATTCAACTGGCAAAGGTGGTGTCATTTATATTTTTAAGTTTTTTAAGTAAGAAATGTGTAAAGGAATTTCATAAAACCCAGTTCACTCACAAGTTGCGTACAATATTTTATCTAAGGCGCACCAACTTACACAAACAAATAAAATTGTAGCAAATCTACATTTATCTTGCCATTTTTTCATATACCTTTCAAGATGGAAAAAGTTTACTTGGTAAATATGAGAGTGTTGTGGCAACTTACAAAACTAGCCCACAACAAACGAAAAAGACAAAGAAAAGAAATGAAATGAAAATAAAATAATTAAAAATTGACAAACATTATATATACAATCTTAGTTTCCTAATTACTAAATAAAAAAAAACGCATATAAAATTATAAGCTGTTAAGAAAATGAAACTGATATTAATAAAAATCATTAAATAACATAAATAAATTTGGATAATTTATAATAACCCTTAGCTGTATGTAAAAGTGGACAATCAGCAAAATGAAAAACTATAAAACTGAGTTGCAAAAAAACCTTGAAAATATCAATAAAAAAAAAAATTGCCATCAAATTTTGTGCATGTGTTTGGTTGCTATCTATCTATCTAACAAAATTTGATATATAATAATTAAATGTATTATTGTTTGTTTATAATTCTATAGAATTAATATAAATATTTTGATCAGTCATCAATTATTGTAGCATGTATATATTGTAGCGTGTATATAAACTACCCATTCAATATAAAATTAAGTTATATATATATATATATATATATATATATATATATATATATATATATATATATTCTGCAAGTTATTATTTAACAATGACTTTATATCATATTTTAATAATTCTTTTATTAATTTCACACAGTTTACAGGTGATATCATATTGAAATTTTACTAGTTATATTATTATTACTATTTCTTTTACTACAGTTTAAACGAGTATTGCAAATTGATTATTTAGAACAATGCGAAGTGACAAAAGATGCTCCAATTGTAATAAAGGATATAATTTTACGACCAAGTTCTAATGGCACTCTAATTGATTCTTGGGGTAATAGTACAAATGGCTTTCCAAAGAATTTTCAAGTAATAATTTTCACCGATTAAATTTGACACATTTTATCGTATATCTGTATTTTGCAATAAAAAAATTTGGGATTTTGCTAGTGTATCAAAATATTGATATTACATTACTCTATTACTTATATAAAAAGAGGTTCTAATGTACATTATACAAATGTATTTAATATACTAGCAAGCATTGTAAACAAAGCTGAATTAAAAATAAATAAAACTTGTAGAATTGTAAGTATATGTATAAACTTCTTATATTTGTAAAAAAATTTTCAGAACTAGTTATATTAAAATACAACGGCTTTAGGTTTAAGTTCTGTATTAATATCTATTAATAATCGACGTTTCGACGAACTCAACGTCCGTCTTTAGCAGGAAAACTGATACAAATAACATTTATAGTAAATAAACGGAACATAGAAATAAGTTACTAGGTAACAACAAAATAGTAACCTGAAGCTATTTTATTTTATATATATTTGTTTACGTGATCTGTGAGAATTAATGTTTCTTTAATCGAATATATAATTTCTGACAAATCTGGCATTTCTTACACTTCTTCACACATTTTTAATAATTAAATTCATATCCAAGTGTAAATAAACAATTCAGCTAACAACTAACTTGACTTGTTAATTTTAAATATGATCGTCGGAGATGTCAGATTAAATACACTTGCATGCGTTTATTTAGTCGAATTTGCAGTTTCTGACAAATCTAGTGATGTGTATCGCATTTTTTACTCTTGTTCACACATTTTCAATTAAAATTAAATAGTTCAACTATCAATTAAAATTAAATAATTCAACTATTAATTAACTTAAGTTAATAATTTTCAATATATAGCCGCCGAAAATATGAGATTAAATACACTTAATCGTGTATATAGTAACTAACTGTTGTATAGTAATGTACATTACTTTTACTAGTAACATTATAATCTACTGCTACATAAGCAATATAGTAACAAAATATCAATATTGATAACACATATGATGATAAATACGATTTAGTGAATCTATTATTAATAATATTACAAGCTCATATTTAATATTTCGATTTTAAAAATATTAAAATAAACTTATAAAATTGATAGCGTTACAGAAAAAATACTTTATGTTTATATATATATATATATATATATATATATATATATATATATATATATATATAATATGCAATTTTTAAGGTTACAATACTAGCCCAGCGATGTATAAACAAAGAGAATTTAGATACCTGCGAAACATATAAGCCATTCACCACGCAAGGTGCATGCCATATTTTAAATATTAAACATCAGTTTTGGAGTCCATTTGTTGATTCCTGTACACCACCCTTGGAATGTCCAATTAAGAAAGTAAGAAATCATTTTTTCGAAAAAATAACTGTTCAAGCATCAATCATTTAATTTCTAATTAAATAATATTATTTAATATTTTAAATTCGCATATTTTTAGGCAATATATGTCCAGAAAGGTGGTTACCTAGATATGAATACATTCAACTTGTTTCCTGTTGATGATAGATACTGGCAGATAAAGATTATTTTCAAAAATAAAAATAAACTTTTAATGTCACTATGTACAGCTGTACAAGTTATCAAATTAAGATAGTAAAAATAAATTTATGTTAATTTTTTAAAAGTTGTTAAACATTTAACTAGTATTATTTATCTCACAAATAATTATGTAATATTTATTTTATGTTTGAAAATTCTACATTTAATCTGTTAAATAATTAAATACGTTTATAACCTTTTAAATAGTTTGTAGTTTAAGGGATAAATTTTATTTTATTTGTTAAATAATTGTTAAAAAAAAATGGTTATTTCAAAAATTAAATAAAATTATTCAACTAGCAAATGTGGTGTCATTTATATTTTTAGAGCATATCAAATATTACGTAAGTAGTGAATTTATAGAATTTTTTGGACTGGTATACCATAGTTGATCTATTCTCATTGCAAACGTTTTGCGATACATCGTAAATGGCATCCTCAGTGTTTGGTGACTGGCCACCAATTAATACTATTACTATTATCACTATTAAATACTGATTTCAAAATGAACAAAGCTATTTTCACTTCTATAATAGTTATTTAAGTAAGAAGTGTGTAAAGTAATGTCATAAAACCCAGTCCACTCATAAGTTGCATACAATATTAAATATTGTGTGCAACTTAGATTTGCTACAATTTCGTTTGTTTGTGTAAGTTGGTGCGCCTTAGATAAAATTTTTATCTAAGGCGCACCAACTTACACAAACAAACAAAATTGTAGCAAATCTACATTTATCTTGCCATTTTTTTATAAACCTTTCAAGATGGAAAAAGTTTACTTGGTAAATATGAGAGTGTTGTGGCAGCTAACCAAACTAGCCCACAACAAACGAAAAAGACGAGGAAAAGTAATGAAAATAAAATAATTAAAAATTGACATACATTACATATAAAATCTTTGTTTCCTAATTACTAAATAAAAAAACACAAACAAAATTATAAGCTGTTAAAAAAATGAAATTGATATTAATAAAAATCATTAAATGAGGCGTATAGATGCAAAACTCACTATTCGACAAAAAGTGAAAAATGAGATTTTGCGCGATTTGGACGTAGAATTTTACAAGGAATACGATATTTAGGTTAGTTAGAAAAAAACTCAGTATTTAATAAGAGAAACACTCTTTAAAGTTTAGTGTTGGATACCAAACTCACTACTTGCGTTGATAGTTTAGATGCAAAAGTAACTGTTTGCTTTCCACCAATTAAAATTTTATTGGTGGAAAGCAAACAGTTACTTTGTATGAATTAATGATGTATAAAACCAATAATTCACGATTTTAAATAAGTATTGCCATCTAGTAACAAGATTTTATCATCAAAATACAATTACACTTAGCTATAACAGTTTTTTGCAAATATCTTAGAACTTAAAATTTGAAAATAGTGAGTTTTGCATCTATACGACTCAAATAACATAAATAAATTTGGATAATTTATAATAACCCTTAGCTGAATGTAAAAGTGAGCAAACAATCAGGAAAATGAAAAACTATTACACTGAGTTGCAAAAAAACCTTGAAAACATCAAAAAAAAAAAAAAATTGCCATCAAATTTAGTGTCTGTGTTTGGTTGCTATCTATCTATCAAACAAAATTTGATATATAATAATTAAATGTATTATTGCTTGTTTATAATTCTATAGAATTAATATAAATATTTTGATCAGTCATCAATTATTTTAGCATATATATTGTACCGAGTATATAAACTACACATTCAATATAAAATTAATTTATATATATATATATATATATATATTCTGCGAGTTATTATTTAACAATGACTTCATATCATATTTTAATAATTTTTTTATTAATTTCACACAGTTTACAGGTGATATCATATTGAAATTTTACTAATTATATTATTATTAATATTTCTTTTACTACAGTTTAAACGAGTATTGCAAGTTGATTATTTAGAACAATGCGAAGTGACAAAAGATGCTCCAGTTTTTCTAAAATATATAAATTTACGACCGAGTTCTAATGGCACTCTAATTGATTCTTGGGGTAATAGTACGAATGGCTTTCCAAAGAATTTTCAAGTAATAATTTTCACCGATTAAACACAATTTGACACATTTTATCGTATATCTGTATTTTGCAATATAAAAATTTGAGATTTTGCTAGAAAAATATTTTTTTCTTCAAGTGTATCAAAATATTGATATTACATTACTCTATTACTTATATAAAAAGAAGTTCTAATGTACAATATACAAGTGTATTTAATATACTAGCAAGGATTCTAAACGAAGTTGAACTAAATATAAATAAAAATTGTTGAATAGTAAGTATATGTATAAAACTATTTATATTTGTAAAAAGATTTTCAGAACTCATTATATTAAAATATAACGACTTTTGGTTTAAGTTCTGTATTAATATTTATTAATAATCGACTTTTCGACGAACTCAATGTTCGTCTTTAGCAGGAAAACTGATACAAGTGACATTTATAGTAAATAAACAGAACATAGAAATAAGTTACTAGGTAACAACAAAACTGTAACCTAAAGCCGTTTTATTTTATTTATATTTGTTTACGTGTTTTATAGTCGAATATATAATTTTTGACAAATCTGGCAGTTCACCTACAATTGCATTTCTTACACTTCTTCATACATTTTTAATAATTAAATTCAAATCCAAGTGTAAATAAACAATTCAGCTAACAACTAACTTGACTTGTTAATTTTAAATATGACCGTCGGAGATGTCAGATTAAATACACTTGCATCTGTTTATTTAGTCGAACGTGCAGTTTCTGACAAATCTAGTGATGTGAATTGCATTTTTTACTCTTGTTCTATCAATTAAAATTAAATAATTTAACTATTAATTAACTTAAGTTAATAATTTTCAATATATAGCCGCCAAAGATATAAGATTAAATACACTCGTGTATTTATGTTTAGTGCTTCAAATTGTGGTGTATAAATAGTAACTAACTGTTGTATAGTAATGTACATTACTTTTACTAGTAACATTATAATCTACTGCTACATAAGCAATATAGTAACATAATATCAATATTGATAACACATATGATGATAAATACGATTTAGTGAATCTATTATTAATAATATTACAAGCTCATATTTAATATTTCGATTTTAAAAATATTAAATATAAACTTGTAAAATTGATAGCGTTACAGAAAAAATACTTTATGTTTATATACACATATATATATATATATATATATATATATATATATATATATATATATGTATTGTATATGCAATTTTTGAGGTTAAAGTACTATCCCAGCGATGTAAAAGCAAAGAGAATTTAGATTCTTGTGAAATATATAAGCCATTCACCACGCAAGGTGCATGTGGTATTTTAAATATTAAAAATCAGTGTTGGACTCCATTTGTTGATTCGTTTACACCACCTTTGGAATGTCCAATTAAGAAAGTAAGATATCATTTTTTCGAAAAAAATATCTTCTCAAGCATCAGTCATATTATTTCTAAATAAATAATATTACGTAATATTTTAAATTCGCATATTTTTAGGCAATATATGTCCAGAAAGGTGGTTATATGGATATGAGTACATTCAACTTGTTTCCTGTTGATGATAGTTACTGGAGGGCAAAGTTTGAATTCAAAAATAAAAATAAACTTTTAATGTCACTATGTGTAGCTGGACAAGTTATTAAATTAAGAAATTAATAATAAATTATATTAACTTTTTAAAAGTTGTTAAACCTCTTAACTAGTTAAAAGTTAGTTATTATTATATTATGTATCACACAAATTATGTAATTTTTATTTTACGTTTGAAACTTCTACATTTAATGTGTTAAATAAATTTTGAAAAAAATGGTTATTTCAAAAATTAAATAAAATTATTCAACTAGCGAATGTAGTGTCATTTACAATTTTAGAGAATATCAAATATTAAGTAGTGAATTTATAGTATTTTTTGGGCTGACATAGTTGATCTATTCTATAAATGGTATCATCAGTGTTTGATGACTGGTCACCAATTAGTACTATTACTAGTATCATTACACTGTAAAAAAAATTAGCGAAATTACAGAAATATAATAGTAAAATTTACTATAAAAATCTGTAATTTTATTTTATTATGAATATTCTGTATTTCTACGTAAAGTATTTTTTGCAAATTGCATCAAATACTTGATATAAAATTACCTATTGTTGGTATAACTGCTTAAATTATGTAAAATTACAGCTTGCAAATTAATATGTGTAAATAATTCATGAAAATAATAAGACTTAGTACATATTTTGTGTAATAATACTAATAAAATATTTTAAGTGTAATTTATTCATTTTAAAATACATTCCTTATCTAAATTTCCATATATGTAATTATACCAACAATAAAATTACAGAAGTAAAGATCTATCTATTTATGGAAAATACCTGACAGCAAATTCTATAAATTTATTAAAAGAGTCTTTACTAACAAAAATAAATTATAATATTACATACATATCCGTTTGTAATAATTCTGATATTTTGTATTTTTAAACAATTATGTAAAATTACAGCAGTTGAATAATTATACCTAGAAATACTAGGAATGATAGTGCCTCATGGTTTGTAAATAATTTTTTTAAAGTGTATTAAATACTGATTTAAAAATTACACAAAGCTATTTTTACTTCTATAATAGTTATTTAGGTAACAAGTGTGTAAACATAGATGCGAAAACAGTGTAAAAAAACTGTAATTTACAATAACATTTACTGTAGATTCCATTTTCATATTTCAATTAATTTGTTTAAGAAACATATCAACAAAACATTTACCACAAAAACACAAATATACAACTATCGTTCACTATTTACAGATTAGAGCAAAGTTCGGTCATATTGTAATAATATTCGACAAATGAATAACGTAAATAATCTTGAAGAGTAGTGACAATTGTCAAATAATTATCTTATTATAATATAATTAAATTATACTGCACTTTAATTATTTTGTTTCACAGTTTTACAGTATCTATAGTATATCAAGTGTAAACTTTAGAAGCGGCCATGAATACACAAAATTAAGATCTTTGGTTTGATTAAATAAATTACATACACACACTAATTTGTGCTAATTTTATATCTAATATTTTAATATTAAATTTAACAGTTATAATTTAATTATATGAAATACACATTTTACAGAATTATTCTTTACATAAAATAGCTAAATATTGATTAAAGAAATATTAAGAGTAAAGAAGAAAACTTGAGGGAGTTAAAATAAAAATAAATATCTACATCTTTAGTGAATTAATTAAATGAAAACATCTTGTGGCAATTATTTCAAGATATAGTATATTTTTTAATTCAGAATATGTTTACTTCCTTGATTATATAATGAACTTAATTAGCCATTTTCTTTATGTACAATTAATCATTATTATATAATTAAGGATATCGCTCAAATGTAAACGTAATTTAATTCGCGCTTTAAATTTAATTATAAATCTATATTGTTTTACATAAAATATATCTATACAATAACTTTGTAACAATATATATTGAATATATATACCGGGTGTTCGTTCGTTAAGTTCGTATGGGCGTTTAAGATGCAATTTCGATAATTTGCAATATACTACTCTCTCGAGTTAAATTCGGAGAAATACTTAGAATACTTTTTGATAGATAATAAAAAGTTCTATAATTTGGTTTTAGTTTTAATTTGCTAGCATGTGCCGTTTGGGCGGTAGAATTTTTTTTTTTTGATTTTTTGGTTTTTATTTTTTCTCTCAAAAATTATGAGGTGTAGGAAAATAAGCATGATATGGAAAAATGCAGAATAATGAGTACTATAATTTAATGAATAAACCATTATTCTAAGATGCATCGTTTAGTAGAAAAAAATTAAAAATTGAATTTTTGAAAATCTCTCAAGAAGGTGGTACCCTTGCGATTTTTTCAAAATAAAACTTTTTTCAAAATTTGCTGAAAAAATTTGAAAAAATTCAGTAAAATAGAGAAAAAAATTTGCTACATAATAGATAAGTAACTTTTTTCTCAAACTCAGGAAAAATTATTAAAAATTCTAAAAATCATTTTACAATTTATGATATGATCTAGTTACCTATTTTGTTACCTAGTAACTTGTTTCTTTGTTCTGTTATTTATTGTAAATGTCATTTGTATGAGTTTTCCTGATAAGACGAACGTTGAGTTCGTCGAAACGTCGATTATTAACCAAACAAAACAAGTTACTAAGTAACAAAATACAAAAAATAAAAAACTAAATTAGAAAATTTATAAAATATTAATTAAAGAAAACCAAATTTTATTTAATTACTGCTTTCACACTGATTGACGGTATCTTTTTCTTTGTAGATTTCTATTGCTTCTCTTATCAATCTATTGGTAATATTGTTAGATTTTGCAATTATGAAGATAATTATTACTATTATTTATGTAAACGTGCAAAAAAATAACATTATTATTATGTGTAAATTACACTTTAGTACTGTGTAAAACAGTTTTTGAAAATCAATACAAAAATGTGTTAATGTCTTAAATTTTAACATTTTTTCTAGTGGTGAATATACTAATATTTGATAATATAAGACAAAATTCAGAATTGAAATTGTTTGAAATATGTGGAATAGGAATTTACGCTTTGTGCAAAGCAAAAATATTTTATGATTGGCGAAAAACTAAATTGTGGTTGTTATTTTCAGATGTCTTATTTGTCGTTTGATCTGATGGGAAATATTTCGTTTTCTTTCTTATATAAAAAAAAAAAGAAAAAACAGATCTCACATATCGTTAAAATGATGTCTTTTATATAAAAATATCTATATTTTTCTTATTGTTAAGTCGGATTTTCTAAAGATTCATATTACAATGCACCAAACAATTATTGTCTGCTGCATAGTAACATGAATATGTATATATAAATAATTTTATAAAAAATCCCAAAACCATACTTAAATTAAAATATATTAAAATAAATTAAAAATCAGTGATCTTCAACAAGTGCTTAAGTGTTTATATACTCACAGGTAAGATTTTTCTAGATTTTATTTAGCTACTGAAGATGGAAGCTTAGCTTCCGAAATACGTATTTAGCTTGATTTTAATTTAAGTGTGGTTTTGGGATTTTTTATAATGTTATTTTTATTTAAATTTCGCCAGAGTAAATCATTTTCTAATCTTTTATGAATATGTATAGTACAAACGAATAATATATTTTATCTAAAGCCGTCTATAAAGTTTACATTTTACGCACTATAAGCACTGCGAAAAATTGAGGTTTAATAAACGATGTTGTAATGCGATGTTGTAAAGGAACAGTGTTGTCAATGTCAAGGATACAATTGAAATCAGATCGAATTTATTATTATTAGAGTAAAAATAATAACTATATTATTCTCAAGTTTAGAAAATAATTATTTATCAATTGTCAACACTGTTTATGGATAATAATAATAATAACACTGCGAAAGAAAACCAGAATAATAATAATAAATTTATTCCTGATTAAGATACAACAATGTATATACAGACAAGTCAACAAAATATACCTATATATATTATATATATATATATATATATATATATATATATATATATATATTTATATATATATATATATATATATATATATATATTTCTGTTATTCATTTCTACAACATAGCCGCACTTTGTTCTAATCTGCATTTGTTGATATTTTTATAAACAAATTAATTAAAATAATCTCCAGTAAATTTAATTATTAATAAAGGTAAATAATGTTATTGTAAATTACATTTGTTTTCTATGCAACTTGTGAATAAACTAAGTTTTATAACATTCGTTTATAAAATTTGCGAACTCATGTCATAAAATCTATCTTTATACACTTGTTACAATAAATAATTTGTGTGTTGTGTTGTAAAATGTCTCAATAATTACTAATACTAAACTACGCAACAGCTATAGTTAAAGTGAAAATACTACAATAATTTTAATAATAATGAACCAAATTTTGTAATAAATTCCGGATTTTTACTCTATATTATTTAAGTTTGTATACTAGAAAGGTAAGACGTCGTTATTGTTCCGGAACGATGATGTTTCGCGTGTATTATGGTTTAATAAGTTTTCGGCTGATGTGTTTAAGTGGAATGTGGCCATCGAGTATAAAAAGCATCGGCAGAAGGAAGTTGGTCATCAGTTGCCAGCGATCACCATAACCAGAGGCACCAAAATGAGATCATCCGCGGTAAGTTATCCACCACTAGACATTTACAATTCAGCTACGAAGTCAGCAAACGAACAAAGAGAAATTTCTTTTAATTATTGTTTTTGCATATACATATATCTATATATATATATTTGTTTATATTTAAACATGCAACAGAAATTACTATTAAAAGTTTCTCATTGTTCTGTTATTGGCTTCCGATCTGTTCAATATATTTAGTATTGTGATAAATAAATAAATGAATTTGAATGTGTAATGTTGTGCGTAGTTCTTTGTCGTTCTGCTAGCTCTGTCCGCATCCGATGCGGCTGAGGAGGCAAAGAAAGGTCAGAAGCGCGGCTTGTTCGACGAGGGTATCGGTGGATTCGATCATGGCGGTTTCGATGGTGGTTTCGATGGCGGCCATGGTGGTTTCGATGGCGGCCATGGCGGTTTCGATGGTGGTTTGAGCTTGGGAGGCGGCAGCGGTGGTGGTTTCGAACATCATGGACCAATCGACTTGGGCTCCAACTATCACAAACACATCACCATCACGAAGAAGGTCGGTATTCCCATACCGAAACCATACCCAGTGCATGTGGAAAAGAAAGTACCCGTACCAGTACCATACACCGTTAAGGTACCAATCGATAAGCCCTATCCAGTACCAGTACCCAAGCCATACCCCGTACCAGTTGACAAACCAGTACCCTACACCGTTACCAAACACGTTCCCTATCCAGTCAAGGTTCCCGTTAAGGTGCCCTACACTGTAAAGGTGCCCGTGCACGTGCCCAAACCCTACCCAGTGCCCGTTATCAAGAAAGTACCCGTACACATTCCCGAACCCGTTTTCGTCAAGAAACCCGTTCCAGTTTTCATCAAGGGACACGACAGCCACGATGATTTCTCGGGCATTGGCGCTTCCTCGTTCGGTGGTGGTGATCACGGATCTTTTGGCTCCTTTGATGGCGGATTTGGCGGTGGACATGGTGGACACGACTGGTAATGGTGATCACATGCTAATTGATGACTATACTAACATCTATCCCGCCCACCCCCTTCCATTCATACTGTATTAGTTGTACTAATTTAGTCCGCCATTTATTGTTTAATTCATCCATGTAAAATATACTGATTGTATTTCTGTTCGTCATTTTTTATATACGTCATCATCTGTTTCTTTAATAAAATTTATGTAAAAATTAATTTTGGTTCTTTTTATTAACATGAATGCATACTTAATAAAAAAAATATTAATAAATAACTAAGTTGATATTTTTTCAACTATATAACATAGCAAAAAATCTTCCAGATCTCATTATATTAAAATAAAACGACTTTATGCTATAGTTCTGTTTTAATATTTAGTAATAATTGACATTTTGACGAACTCAACTTACGTCTTCATCTAGTCTAGTTACTTATTTTGTTACCTAGTAACTTGTTTCTATGTTCTGTTATTTACTGAAAATGACATTTGTATCTTTTTTTCCTGATCAAGACGTACATTGAGTTTAACAAACGTCGATTATTAATAAATATTAATACAGAATTATAACTGAAAGTCGTTTTATTTTAATATTAGCTGTATGGTGACTGCTAAAAATAATAATATTTCTACATAAAAATAATTTATTTTGATTTTATGAAAAACGTATTTTTTATTCAAAATAACATAAATTATTCCAGTATTTATTTCTGAAAAATCATTATCCATATAATTTTTATTAATACTGCTTCGATTGACAAATTATTTTCAATTTACGTGTTAGTTCCATAAATTAATTACATTTTTTTAGTCAAAACATATAAAATTCTCTGTTGATTAAATTTATTTTTGTTTTGGTTTAAATTAATTAATTTTTATTGTTTGAATTTTATTACATACAATAAAATTTAAAATTGTAATAAATCTATAGTATATTTTTTTAATAAAAACATGATTTAATATTAAATATAAAATAAACAATATTATTGCAGATTCGGTTAAAAATTATTAATTTCAGATTTGATATTTCTGTTGTATATCAATATATTTAATTAAAAATAACGTACAAAAATCATACGTAAACAAATACATATATTATAATCATAAAAATCATACAGTAAGTTTAACAAATTGAAATAAACTATATTTTAATATCGATTTTTTTAGTTTTATTTTCAAAAACAAACCGATATTAGTTTTTTTCGGTTAAAAATTACTGATTTTAAATATTTTAAAATATTGATTAAGATAATGAATAATGGACATAAACAAAAAAATCGGTTTAATTAATTTTTTTTACTGGTAAGCTTCAGTGAATAAATTTTAAAAAAATACAAATTATTAAAAATTATACAATTTCATTTTGAAAAACACTGTAACAAGTTCATAAATTAATTTTATGTTTGATTAAAAGAAAGATTTGATATACATTTTTTTTACGTACTATATATTTTTATTTAAAAAAATAGCTAGATTATACTATACAGATATGAAAAATGTAAGAAAAAAAACATAAATTTGTTTCATGAAAATATTATAATTTATTTATTCTATAAAAGTAAAACTAAAAATTTGAATTATGAGTGCAATTTAGATAGAACACATTTGTCTACTTCTAAAAATAAAAATGAAAAATAGAATTTTGATGAGAAATTGTAAATGAGAGAGAATAAAAATGATAAATTTATTATTTTTGCATTTAATTTGTCTAAAAGTGTTTACTTTTTTTCCAGAAAAATTCAATATAAACACGTTTTTATTTATAAAAACATACTATTATAATTTAATTAAAATGATCGCATTATGCTTTTTCACTCTTATTGTATTTTTCAAAACTTGTTAAAATTATTAATATTTATTTGCACAATCTCAAATGAAATATTTCATTAATTCAAGTACAATTGTAACGTTCCTTTTTTTTCAGTTAATACTAAGATTTCAAAAGCAAAAATTTATGTTAATTATATATATATATATATATATATATATATATATATATATATATATATATATGTATAGTATATACTATATTGAAAAGATTTTGTTATTAGTTTTTTCAAAAATAATTTTTACAGTATAATTTGTTGCCGTATACAATTTCTGAATCAGTTCAAAAACGGTTTAAATTCTTGGTTTTATAATATTTAACGATGTTGGTTGGCACTTGGTGAAACATTTTATTAAATTATAAAATAAATATAAATATAAAATATTTGGTAATTTCTTCTTAATGTCAATTTCGAATAGTATAAATATAGATAGATTTTAAGAACTTCTTGTCATAATATTTTTTTATCCTGATGATGACCGAAAGGTCGTAACGATCGTAGATAAATAAATAAATTTTGTGAAACTGCCAAGTGTTTTATTTTCATATTTATTTTATATTTCTTGGTTTTATTTTAATTTTTTTCATTTTATAATTATAAATAGGAGTATATTTTATAAATTATAGTCTTTCATTGAAAGTTAAAATATAGGAGTATTTCATTCTAAATATGACGTTTGTAATTACATTAATATTTCATTAGAAATAATGTATAAGTATTTAATTTGCAATTTTTTTTTTAATTTAATGAAATTTTTATATGTCCTTTTTGCATCAGTTACTAAATATTCTATTTATTATTTTTTTTATGGTAAGTAATAATTAGTTTATTTTTGTATTACCAAAAAAACTCTAATCCGTTTGCAAATCCTAGTCGTAGTTACTGAAATGTTTAAAACCACGAATCAAATCGGTTGAAATTTTGTCAGTAATTTGCAACCTTGTTTTCATGTGATAAGATGTGTTTATGAATGAGAATAAAATCTAAGTAATAATGTTTGTCGGAAATTGATTTTTTAGTGAGATTGAAAAGTGTTCTTTGGCCACATTCTTACAGGTCCATAGAGTGATTGTATGTGTATTCATTCTTAACAATCAAAAACTTGTTAAATGTATTTAAAAAATATCAAAATTAGATTTTTATATAAACTTTATTATAGAAACAGATGATGACAAAAACATGTTGTAACAGAGAAACAATAAATAGCGGACTAAATCAGTATAACTAGTACAGTATAAGGGAGTGATGTTAGTATAGTTCATCAATTAGCATGTGATCACCATTACCAGTCGTGTCCACCATGTCCACCGCCAAATCCGCCATCAAAGGAGCCGAAAGATCCGTGATCACCACCACCGAACGAGGAAGCGCCAATGCCCGAGAAATCATCGTGGCTGTCGTGTCCCTTGATGAAAACTGGAACGGGTTTCTTGACGAAAACGGGTTCGGGAATGTGCACGGGCACTTTCTTGATAACGGGCACTGGATAGGGTTTGGGCACGTGCACGGGCACCTTTACAGTGTAGGGCACCTTAACGGGAACCTTTACTGGATAGGGAACGTGTTTAGTAACGGTGTACGGTACGGGTTTGTCAACTGGTACGGGGTATGGCTTGGGTACTGGTACTGGGTAGGGCTTATCGATTGGTACCTTAACGGTGTATGGTACTGGCACGGGTACTTTCTTTTCCACATGCACTGGGTATGGTTTCGGTATGGGAATACCGACTTTCTTCGTGATGGTGATGTGTTTGTGATAGTTGGAGCCCAAGTCGATTGGTCCATGATGTTGGAAACCACCACCTCCGCCGCCTCCCAAGCTTAAACCACCATCGAAACCGCCATGGCCGCCATCGAAACCACCATGGCCGCCATCGAAACCACCATCGAAACCGCCATGATCGAATCCACCGATACCCTCGTCGAACAAGCCGCGCTTCTGACCTTTCTTTGCCTCCTCAGCCGCATCGGATGCGGACAGAGCTAGCAGAACGACAAAGAACTACGCACAACATTACACATCCAAATTCATTTATTTATTTATCACAATACTAAATATATTGGACAGATCGGAAGCCAATAACGGAGCAATGAGAAACTTTTAATAGTAATATCTGTTGCATGTTTAAATATAAACAAATATATATATATATAGATATATGTATATGCAAAAACAATAATCAAAAGAAATTTCTCTTTGTTCGTTTGCTGACTTCGTAGCTGAATTGTAAATGTCTAGTGGTGGATAACTTACCGCGGATGATCTCATTTTGGTGCCTCTGGTTATGGTGATCGCTGGCAACTGATGACCAACTTCCTTCTGCCGATGCTTTTTATACTCGATGCCACATTCCACTTAAACACATCAGCCGAAAACTTATTAAACCATAATACACGCGAAATATCATCGTTCCGGAACGATAACGACGCCTTTGCCTTTCTACAAGTGTGAATCTTCATTGAAATATTATTACATTTTTAATATATTAGGTAATTTGCAAAATTCTATCTGTTCATTACGCTTTACCGATTTATAATTTATTTTGTAATTATGTTATGTACATTGTTATTGCAGTTTTTTTTTTGTTAATTAAAGATTTTTAATAAATAATTAACATTTCAACTTTTAATTCAATTATGATTTTTTTGTACTATTACATTAAATTAATACAAAATATACATTACGTATTTATACTATTAGATATAGTAAACTGAAATTAAAAACATTAACAAAAATATATACATACACAATCACGCCATGTACCGAAAAGGGTGTGGCACAAACTCTTTTCATCATCCCGAAATCAGTCGCCTCCAAACATTCCTATCCAAACAAGCAACTTTCGCTTCATCCACATTCATAATTCCTCTCATACATGCTCTTTTATTCCTACTACTTGGAAACTTTCGCTCACGCAAAACAAAAATATTGTTACTAATTAGTTTAAATGTTACAATCTGATAAATTTATTTAACGACAAAAAAACATATTTATCATAATGTTTTTCTGTTGCATTTTGTTTGTGGATAGTATTCATATTAATAGTTTTAAATTTAAGACAATAAAATTAAATAATAAATTATTTTTTACTATAACAAAATATTCATTTTTATTCTATTTATTATGATAATTTTGTAAATTTTTTGCTTTAACCAAAAAAAAAGTCGAAATACGAACAATCAAAAATTACTCCAACTCAGACATAATTGTTCAACTCGGTGATTCTGCTACTCCATACTTCTGATTATATTATTGCAAGTATATTGCTATGAAAAATATCTACCAGAAATTTGTCTGAAACGTAACTACAAAAAAAAAAATTATGTTCGTAGGATAAGATAACAAATGTATCAAATAGTTGCGTTCTATTTTTAATGAAAATAAGGGGAAAAAGGATAGAGGATGCGAATGTACGTGCTACAAGATTTTGAGGTAAAATGCACGTAACTTGTGCTTTGTGAAATATTTATGAAGTTCCTGTATTACTTCCATGTTAACGTATAAATATTTCATTAAACTTACATTGTGTGTGTGGGTGGGTGGGTGGTTGTGTGTGTGTGTGTGTGTTAGAATGAACTAGAAACCAGTATCTTAAGTTCTGCAAACAGAAATTTCTAACTATTTGCCGCAATATATATATATATATATATATATATATATATATATATATATATATATATATATATATATATATATACAGGGTGTAACAGAATAACTATTCCTAATTTTAACTGGAGTATCCTGAGCTCAGAATATGAAGATTTAATGCAAATCACTAAGATAAAATGTGGCTCCTTACTGAGCTACAGGGTGTTTTATATAAAAATTTAAAAACTATTTTTGCCCAGTACTTTAAAACTATTTGACGTATCCTTATCATACTTGGCAGGAAATGTAAGTACCGTACACCATACTAAATTATGTTAAATAAAAGTTTCTGGCTACTGCCAGTGGCGTACAACAGGGGCAAGTAAGAGGTTGATCCTTCCTAAACTCTACGCCACTGGCGGAATTGTCATTTTAGCACAATTTTTCGATTCTCCAATTCTTGCTGTGTAAAAAACATACTCTTCCTTTGTAACGATAAAGTCACTGTTTTTCGAGATATTTAAAGTTAAACATAAGCTGCACCCATGGAATTTTTTCAAAATTTGCTAAAAAAATCTGAAAAAATTCAGTAAAATAGAGAAAAAAATTAGCTACATAATATCTAAGTAACTTTTTCTCTAACTCATTCTGGTTTGGCTGGAAAAATTATTGAAAATTAATATTTTTTGCATTTTATTTTTTTTATTTTCAATAATTTTTACAGCCAAATCAGAATGAGTTAGAAAAAAAAGTTACTTAGTTATTATGTAGCTAATTTTTTTCTCTATTTTACTGAATTTTTTCAGACTTTTTTGAGCAAATTTTGAAAAAATCCCAAGGATGCAGCTTATGTTTAACTTTAAATATCTCGAAAAACAGTGACTTTATCGTTACAAAGGAAGAGTATGTTTTTTACACAGCAAGAATTGGAGAATCGAAAAATTGTGCTAAAATGACAATTCCGCCAGTGGCGTAGAGTTTAGGAAGGATCAACCTCTTACTTGCCCCTGTTGTACGCCACTGGCAGTAGCCAAAAACTTTTATTTAACATAATTTAGTATGGTGTACGGTACCTACATTTCCTGCCAAGTATGATAAGGATACGTCAAATAGTTTTAAAGTACTGGGCAAAAATAGTTTTTAAATTTTTATATAAAACACCCTGTAGCTCAGTAAGGAGCCACATTTTATCTTAGTGATTTGCATTAAATCTTCATATTCTGAGCCCAGGATACTCCAGTTAAAATTAGGAATAGTTATTCTGTTACACCCTGTATATATATATATATATATATATATATATATATATATATATATATATATATATCTATTACATGATATTCGAAATTTAATATTTTGTAATATACAATATACTTATAAGTCATATATAATTTTTGGAAACTTTTAATGCGAGTAGAGCAGCGTTTCTCAACCTTTTTTGGCCCGCGGACCAGTAAAATTTGTAAAAAAAATTCGCGGACCAGTGATATTTTTTTAACAACAAAATTTTACTAGATATTAAAGAACTACCACATAAGTTAATTGTAACATTTTTATTATCATTTACTTACAATAATATTTAAATGTAAAGATATGTAATTATATATACATATAAAAATTGAGTATATAAAGCTTTAACAAAAATCCCAGAAAATTATAAAAAAAAATCACAAACTCATGGACATATGAACACAACAAAAAATATCTCTCTTACGATTATTATTATTATTATTTTTTTGATAAGTAAATTTTTTTGCGGATACAAAAAATTGTCCGCGGACTAGTAAAATTTCTCCGCGGACCACTGGTGGTCCGCCGGACCAGCGGTTGAGAATAGCTGGAGTAGAGTACTATAGTTTTTACGCCATGTACCCAAAAGAGTGTGGCACAAACTTTTTCCACTATCTTGAAATAAATTTTCTTCAAACATTATTATTCAGATATGCAACTTTAGCTTCATTCTTGAAAACCAGAAATACATGCTTTTCTTTTCGTAGTACTTGAAAATTTACGCTCACACATACCACTCCAGCAACTAATCGGATGTCCGTGCAAACGTATACTTTCAAAATTATTCAAATATAAAGTTCAGCAAAAGTTCATTAGACCGAACCGTATCTTAACTAACTAATACCAACTTTTGCAACAAAATCTTTTCAATTTCATACTCATCGTTTTATTACATGATTTTAATAATTTTCACAAATACTTGTATATATAATATATATATATATATATATATATATATATATATGTTTCAATTTACTGTTTACAAGTTTCGGAAATCAATAAACTTTTTTCCTAACAAAAAGTTTTATATTCTAATTTATGACTTCCGAACAAACAACATTGTATATCAACGAAAACAAATTTAATTCAAAAATATAAATATTTTATTACATTTCTGATTTTCTGTTTGAAATAATAAATTTTTTTAGTGTAACATTAGTACATACATACACACCATGTACCCAAAAAGGTGTGTCATAAACTATTTCCAATATCCCGAAATTAGTTTTCTCCAAACATTCCTATCCAGATAAGCAACTCTAGCTTCATCCACATTCAGGATACCTCTCAAACATGATCTTATATTTCTACTATTCTCATACCACTCCATATACTCATCGAACGTCCATGTAAACGTATACTTTCAAAACCATTCACATATACTCGCTTAAGCAAACGTTAAAATTGTTGACATTAATATGAAAAGAGATGAAAAGAGTTTGTGCCACACCCTTTTAAGTACATGGCGTGATTGTGTATGCATGTATGTATGTATTAATATTTTTAATATTTATATTATATCCGATATGTTTAAATCTACAAAAAAATAAAATTTTTGAAAATAATAATACACAATTTAATATATTAAATAGTTATTTTAAAAGTATCTAAAAGGGGATATGAATACGGGACCACTGTTTCAAGTTAAACACCATACGTAATATAATATTTAAAATAATTAAAATCTTTTTACAAACCTTGACAACAAAGTACATAATCATTTTTGAGATGCATTTCAGAATAGGAAAAGGTCAATATAAAATTAGTACAAGGATTTTCAAATAAGCTTATCAAGAACTTTACAAGTTTCAAGTTATAACAAAGTGCTTAAATGTTATTAAATAAATCTGAAATTAGTTTCACGTTCATGTCAAAATATATATATATATATATATAATCAGGATTTATTTTCTTTGGGATGTGCAGTCATGAAGAGGTAGTGACGATAATTAATTACCCATATTTATGTTAACATTATTTTATTCAATCTTCGATATTCCGTGCCAATTTGCGCACTTCTTCAATAGAAAAATGCTAATGTAAAAAATTTGTGTAAATTTACAATAATAATCATATTAATTTTACTATATATTTATTTAATTGTAATTTAAATTTTTTTGTAAATTTATTCAAAATCTGTAAATATTACAAAAAAATTATAATTCTGGAATATGACAATTTTTATTTTTATTTCGTGTAATTATACAACATTATTATGTAAAAATGTAGAATTATTAGTATAATTAATATTAGTAATATTATCTCAACGTGCGTTAGTATATTTTCATATTGAAAATTGGAAGATACTGTAATTATTGCATGACCAATCAATATTAACAGCAGATTGATAAGAGAAGCAATAGAAATTTATAAAGAAAAAAATAATATCAATTAATAAAATTTTTTCTTTAATAAAAAATTTATAAAATTTATAAAATTATTTAATATTTTTCTCTTGAAGAAACGCGCAAATTGAAACGAAATATTGATATTAAATAAAATACTGTTAACATATATATATATACGATATATATATATATCCATATATATATATATATATATATATATATATATATATATATATATCCAATATATATACATATATATATATATTGGAGACGAGAAAAACCAATGGCGAAAAAGATATCGCCATTAAATATGTTAACAACATACCAAAAATTGTGTCTTTAAACTAACTTCGCCCAACACATTCAAAGAACAGACATTTCATTATGAACAGGACAAGTTTTTACATCTGTACTACCAAAATGTTCGCGGAATTAACACAAAATTAAGATCTGTGTATTGTGGCTTATGTGACTACGAATTTGATATTGTGTGTTTGACCGAAACCTGGTTAAGTGAAAGTGTTACTAGCAGTGAATTTACGCCTCAAGAATACAATGTGTTCCGATGTGATCGACGTTTTGAACACTTGAATCTATCTCGTGGTGGAGGATCATTAATTGCAATTAGAAATGAGTTTCAGTCAACAGCGATCTCATTCGATAACATAACAAATGCTACACCCAACATCGATGTGGTAGGATGTAAATTTACATACTTTTCAAAAACAATTATTGTTATTGTTATATATATTCCCCCAAATGCAAGTTTATTAACCTTTGAAATATTTTTTGATTTATTAACTAATTGTGATATACTCTATAATAACAATGTTGTAATAATTGGAGACTTTAATATTAGTACATTTATAGATACAAATATCAATGACAGTAAATATAAAATAATTAATAATTTTTTTAATTTTGGGAATATGCAACAAATTAATTTTATTGTCAACAGTAACAATAAACTATTAGATTTAATTATAACTAATATTAACAATAATGATTGTAATATATTAAAAAGTGATTTTGAGCTTGTAACAGCGGACACTTATCATCCGCCTATAGAAATGTATATTACGATGTCGAAAGAGCACAAATCAAATTTTTCACAGGTTAGCGAAGAAATGAAATTCAATTTTAAGAAAGCTAATTTTAATAATTTATATGCAGATATTTTAAATGCAAATTGGTCTAAAGTGTTAAAATGTAAAAAAGTTGATGATGCATTAACTGTCTTTTATGAAATAATATATGATTGTTTTCGTAAAAACGTACCAACATACAGTACAAATAAGAATAAAAAAAATAAAAAGTATCCATTTTGGTTTAATAAAAAAATAATTAATTTAATCAAAAATAAACATAAACTTAGAAAAAAATATCTTGCTCACAAATGTAATAAATCTAAAGTTGAATTCGTACGTCTACGTAAGTTGATAAAATCTGAAATTGACGTTGCATATAAAAAATATATTCAAAACACAGAAATAAATTTATGTAATGATGTTAAACAGTTTTGGTCATACATTCGAAATAAACGCGGCATAACTAGAATACCGGGTATAGTAAACTATCAAAATGTTATTTATGATAATCCACAGTCTATTGTAAATGTTTTTGGAACATACTTTAGTAGTGTATATAAAAAATCAACACCAAATTATTTATATGTACAGAATGAAAACCAAAATTGTTTATATTCAAACAATGTATTGTCAAATGTAACTGATTCTGATATCGTAAACGCAGCAAAAAAATTGAAAAATAAAACAACAGCTGGTACGGATCAGGTACCATCATTTATAATTAAGGATTGTATTCTTGCATTAAGCTCTCCATTGTGTCATATATTTAATTTAATAATAAAAACATGTGAATTTCCAGTATTGTGGAAAACTGCGAGAGTATGTCCTATTTTGAAAAAAGGTGATGCTGCTAACATCGAAAATTATAGAGGCGTGTCTATTCTTTGTAATTTCTCGAAATTATTCGAAATAATATTGCACACTCACTTGTACAATTCGGTTAAAAACATAATAACTAACGAACAGCATGGTTTTATGGAGAAACGTTCAACGGTTACCAATTTAGCAGTTTTCTCACAATATGTATCAGAAGTACTTGATAGTGGAGGTCAAGTAGACTGTATTTATACAGACATACAAAAAGCTTTTGATCAAATTGATTTTTATGTCTTACTTAATAAGCTTGGTCTCTGCGGTATTCATGAAAATTTAATCAAATTAATAGAATCTTATTTAACAAACAGACATCAATTCATAACTTACAATGGTTATAAATCTAGCTCCTTCACTGTTACTTCCGGGGTCCCTCAAGGATCTAATATAGCTCCTTTACTATTTGCAATATTTATAAATGATTTATGTAATGAATTACAATCTCACACGTTAGTATTTGCTGATGATCTAAAAATATTTAGGCGTGTTGATACAATTACCGATTGTTTGCACTTACAAAATGATCTCGATATTATTAGTAATTGGTGTATTCAAAACAAATTGCAATTAAATGTTAATAAATGCCAAATTTTATCCTACACACGCAAAAAAACGGAGCTAATTTGTGATTATCAAATAAATGAACATATTTTAAACCGCGTCAATACTGTGAAAGATTTGGGTGTTACTTTTGACAAAAAATTCACATTTTACAATCATATAAATAATATAATTAAATCTGCCACAATCGCGTTAGGTTTCATAATTAGAAATTCCAAAGATTTCAATGATATTGACGTGGTTAAAATGTTGTATTACAGTTTTGTACGATCCAAATTGGAATATGGATCATTGATTTGGTTTCCTGTTTATAATCACTTTATATACGAATTAGAATCAGTACAAAGAAAATTTTTGAAATGTATTAGTTTTAGAATGGATAAAGTATATCCACAGCAGGGAGCTGATCATGATATGTTACTAAGTAGATTTGGCTTTGAATCATTGAATCAGAGACGAATTAAGGCTAGTCTAGTTATTTTGTACAAATTGCTGCACAATATGGTGGACTGTCCTAGCTTACTTGAAAAACTCAATTTTTCTGTTCCAAGACTTTCATCTCGTTCTACGCTAATGTTTTATTGTGATTCTTCGAGAACAAATATTTTATATAGGGCACCAGTTAACATAATGTGCAGAAATTTTAATAATTATTTAAATGATTTTGATATTTTTCACGAAAATCTATATTCATTAATTAATAGCTTAAATAATTAAGTTAGCAAATAATATATTTGTATAGGTATTAACAATATTGTATGTATATAAACAGATTTTTTTTATGTGTATCTTGTCCTGTAATTGGTGGTAAAACTGTTGGGCAATAAAGTCATTATTATTATTATTATATACTGGGTGTCCCATTTTAATCCGCCACCTGCAATAACTTTAAAATCGTGCATCGGACAAAAAAATGTTCCAAATAAAAAGTAAATGGTTTCGAGGGGGACATCTGATGCAGGAACCGTTGTTCCTCTTGGACCCCCTGGGGGGCGGTAACGGGGGGCAACTTTGAAATCTTAAATGGAACCCCCTATTTTTTATTGCAGATTCGGATAGACCATTAAAAAGTATGTAAATTTTATTTTGAGACTTTTTTTTTATCTTTGATAGATGGCGCTGCAAACAGCATTTTTTTCTCAGTTTATTAGTCTTCAATTTGAAAAAAAAGTTGTAACTAAGTACGATATTCAAGTTCTTTTCAGTTCTTTGGAAAGAGGGAGGGGGGGCAAAGGTCACTGAATCAGATATCCTCTCGAAACCATTAACTTAAAGTTATCCCCCTCGAAACCATTAACTTAAAGTTAATGGTTTCTAGGGAGATATCTGATGCAGTGACCCTTGCCTTCCCCCCTCCACCCACAGAACTGAAAAAAATTGAATATCGTACTTAGTTATACCTTTTTTTTTCAAATTGAAGACTGATAAACTGAGAAAAAAATGCTGTTTGCAGCGCCATCTAACAAAGATAAAAAAAAAGTTTTAAAATAAAATTTACATACTTTTTAATGGTCTATTCGAATCTGCAATAAAAAATAGGGGGTTTTATTTAAGATTTCAAAGTTGCCCCCCCGTTCCCGCCCCCCAGGGGGTCCAAGAGGAGCAAGGGTCCCTGCGTCAGATGTCCCCCTCGCAACCATTTACTTTTTATCTGTACAATTTTTTTGTTCGATGCACAATTTTAAAGTTATTGCAAGTGGCGGATTAAAATGGGACACCCAGTATATATATATATATATATATATATTCGATCATTATTCTATTCTATTTAGCACATTATAAATATTAAGATAATAATAATAATAATGAAAACTATAACGACGCATAAAATTTAAACCAGAAATGTATTGTCAAAGTGTAGCGAAATGGTGTATGACTCTGTCGTAGTACACTCGGTGAATTTAAATTATGGCTAAATGGTCTTAATACCTGTGTTCGTTTTGTTCCACCTGTTGCCAGAACCGGAAAAAGGGTTTGGGAGGGAGGGGGTAGGGTAGGAATGTAGAGCTAATAGAAAATTATGTATTCTGGTTTGCAATTTAAATTAACTGTTGTTGCGTGTGCACTACAAAATACATGACCATCTCGTCTAGCTTAATACAGTCTCCGCCAAAAAGTTTACATTACATTGGTATTTGTTTTTTTTGAAAATTATTGGTGTTTGTACAAGAACTAAAAATATACTAGCCGAAATTACTTACATACATACATACATACATCTATCACGCCATATACCCAAAATTAGTTTCTTCCAGCATCCAGACAAGCAACTTCAGATTCATCCACATTCATGATACCTAGAAATACATACCTCTTCAAATTCTACTACTTCTAAACTTTCGTTCACGCAAAACAATCATACTACTCCAACTACTCATCGAACGTTCACGCAAAACATATAACTTCAAAATTATCCATATATATAAATTCTTTTAACCAAACGTTCATTAGACATTCGCTCAATCTGAACTGAGTAACACGGCAACTTTTGCAACAATTTTTTTTTCGTTTTCACACTCATCATACACTAATCTATTTCGTACCCGATTTCTCCTAGTTACATCACATATCCCACGTAAAAATCACATTTCCACAGCAGACGTTTTCCTGTTATGCTTTTACAGCTAAACCCAACATTCACTACCCACACATCAACGTAGGCACCAAAATATAGCATTGTATATATTCAAACGACTTTTTTTTGAAAACATTTACATTCCTAGCAAAATAAAACAATATTAAATAATTAATATTTTGAAAGTGATACGAGTAAATGTAACAGGCGAGTAAATACCATTAAAAATGTTTTTGTTAGTGTTGGAATACTTTATGTACTTGACAAATAAAGCGATAGTTTCAGGATTTTCAGACACAGGCAATAGACCCTTTTAGGATTACAGACGAAAATCCAATTTATTTTCCATCTGGACTAATTATTAATTTATAAGGAAATCAAAGCGATTTTTTACTTTGATTTATTTAGATACACAAGTTTTATTTGCTTTTACCTAACCAAACGTTTTGCATAAAGTACGAATATCAATTTAATTTTTCTAATTCTTTTATTTATTTTATTTTTTCGTATTTGGATTGGTCAAATTCTTATGCTTGTACTAAAATAACAATCCGAATGAGACTTTCTACTATTACAAATAATAGTTAAATAAAGTAATTCAAAAAGAAATAAATGAACATTTGTTTATATATTATATATAGAAATTTTGTTATTGGATATCGGAAAAAATTATGAAAAGTTACAATAACATTAATTTATATAAATTTATTGTAAAATTACCAATATTTCGTTTATGATTATAAGCTTTATCCGAGCAAACACAGAGAATAATAAATACTTAAATACACTGCTCAAAAAAATTAGGGGAACACTTTTTTCGAAACCTGTAACTTTTTAAATAATAGTTCTAGGCAAATCAAATTTGCTATACTTCAACGGCTTATATTTAACTAAAGAAAATTATAAAATCAATGTTACAACTCTTAGTTACTTCTAAGTTACACTTAAAAATGTCATCATGTCATTCATTTGTCATCTTTAGTAGGCTTTCATACGTGAATTCATAGCATACTTGACATTTTTTCCATTTTGTTTTGCGTTATTAATTTACATTTTTAAATGTAACTTAAAAGTAACTAAGAGTTGTAACATTGTTTTTATAATTTTCTTTAGTTAAATATGTGTCGATGACGTGTACCAAATTTGATTTGCCTAGAACTATTATTTAAAAAGTTACAGGTTTCGAAAAAAGTGTACATTAATATTATAATAAGTTTTAATAATTTTTGCCAATATCAATTAATAAAATTTCAATATTCCATACGGCAATTAAACATTAATATATATATATATATATATATATATATATATATATATATATATATATATATATAAAAGTAATAAGAACTGTCGATTTATTTATTTATATGTTTTGAAGAAGTATGCTGTGTAATATTTCACGTGTACTAATGAGTTTTCTGCCAAGTTGTATTCACTTTCCGAACGGAAACTTAATGAAAATTCTTACTTTGATGAAATGTCTTTTCGTTCAAGGTAAGAGGCGCGCCGTGGCGTTATTCAGAACTATTTCTAGATATTCGTTATGTTATGTACGAAATAAAAATAAAAACTCATCATTAACAGAAAGGCATGGATTTTGCTTTACCATACCAATAACTATTTTGCTGTTAAAATTTCACGTTTGAAAAAGTTGCCTGCCCGGATAGAAATATTTGGAGAAAATTAATTCCAGGATAGTAGTAAGAGTTTATGCCACACCCTTTTGGGTAAATGACGTAATTGTAAATGTATGTATATTAAAATTAATGGGGCTGGTATTACAAGCCTGATTTTTGGGTGTTTTAGTTCATTTGTTTATACAGTTTATACAGTTGAATATACAGCCAAAGTTTTGTTTTATAAAAAACTATAATTTAAATATATAAAACAAATACATACATATGAAATATTTTAAAATTCTGCAAGGTTATTTTCATTTGAACTGTGTTTTTCAAATACAAAATTATAGATATTATGTTAAAATTTATATAATTATTCTCCAAAATCACGTTATCAATAATCACAATACATAATACATAATAATTATAAATATAAAAATTTTATATTTACTGTTGAAGAAGTGATTTTGGAAAATAATTAATTTTATAATTTTTGTATTTTAATAACAGATTACAAATATAATTGAGCTTGTAAAATTTAATTTTTATATATTTGATATGCATTTATTTAAATAAATATATAATTTTAGCTCGTATACGATTTTGTTTTGGTAAAATATGATAAATTATACTGCACTGTAAAAAGTTTTATGGTGAAAATTACTATAAAATTAATTAATTATGGAAATTTACTGAAAAAATTAAAAAAAAAAACAAATTTACATACAGATATATATGATAATAGTAGTAATAGGTAATATTTCATTAAAAAACATGGATTTTGTAGTTGTTACAGATATAATATTATTTATTTTTACATGCTACATAAAATTATATTTCAAGTTTTTATTGAAATTTACAATAAATAAAGTAATAAAAGTTAATTATAATTTTATGTATTTTTACATTTACAAATATTTTACATTTTAAATTCATAATTTTTTGTTAAATATTACATGCTAAGTAAAATTAAGTTCTATGTGAAATTACATAATAATCCAGGGCATCTTTATTACCCATAACTTTTAGAAAGTGGCTATTTATACATACGGTATGTATACGCAATTGGCTATTTATACATACAGTATTTTTACGTAATAGGCTATTTAGGGTAGGTTAGGGTAGATTGGTTTAGGTTATATTTTTTTTAGTATGTATAAATAGACAATTGCGTATACATATCGTATGTATAAATAGCCTCAACCTAATTTTTATTGTAAAATTATAGAAAAACTTTTTATGTATTTATGTATATTTTATATTTTTAAATGAAAACTAATACCAGTTCACAACCTCACAATATTACCGAAATTTCCGTGAGACTACATATATAATACAGGGTGAATTAGAATTATTATATGAAAACCATTTCCAGCTGTGTAAACAGTAAACTCAATGCACCATGTAATTGCCTCTGAACACACTAACTATGCACCCCGAATTTCATACTGTTGCTTTTGCTATATATGTATAAATCTCACTATGTTTACATTAAACATATTTTACCTATTTTACTCGGCTTAATAATATAGATATTAATGTCAAAAGATAAACTTTTGTTCTTTGGTCCTGAACCTGCGTTATGATTAATTATAATGTTATTAAATTCCCTATCAGGTTCGTTATTGTTTTTAACAATTGTTAAAAATTGTTAAAAACAATAACGAACCTGATAAGGAATTTAATAACATTATAATTAATTAATAATATAGATTTTTATATGCAATATTTTATTTTTCTTCAAGCGTATCAAAATATTGTTATTACGTTGTTACTATTTTGTCTACGTAGAAAGGAATCATTATATTACTAGTACAATAATGCAACATTATTATACAGTAGTTCGTTACTATAACATTACTGGTGGCAGCATCAAACATGTCTACACGAACAAGCGTATTGAATCTGACATCTCCGGCGGCCATATTAAAGATTATTAATTTAAGTTAAGTTATTTGATAGATTGCATTGTTTATTTGCGATTGAATTTAAATTTGATCATTGAAATCACGGTCGAGTATATTTAATCTGGCATCTCCGGCGTTCATATTGAAAATTATTAACTCTAATTAAGTTAATTGACAGTTGCATTGTTTATTTTTCTTTGTATTTGATTATTGAAAATGAAAAGAAATGTAATGTACTCTGCCAGATTTGTTAAAAATTATATATTTAACAAATATAAATAATAAAGGGCTAAAAAGGGCTAAACAATATTTATTTTGAAAATAGAAACATAAAAATTCAACAATAACATTTTTAAATAATTATTCCGGAGCATAGACACCATCTACTTCAATAACTACTTCATACTTCATACTAACATACTTTGATTTTTATGCAATTTTTATTAACAAATAACCTGCCTACAAAAACGCCTGATAATTATGCATCAACCCAATATATATATATATATACTTATTGGATTGGAATGTTTGGAGGCGATTGATTTCGTGATGATAAAAAAAGTTTGTGCCACACCCTTTTGGGTACATGGCGTGATTGTGTATGTATGTAGGTATGTACTATTTACTTACTTCTAGTAATATTAAGTTTACTTGGTAGGTATATAATTGTATTTATATTTTACGTCTTCAACATTTTATAAGAAAAGTTACTTGACATTAGTCAAAATTTGTTGTCCAACGTTATTTTTCTTTAATATACGAAAATTGACTAATAAAATAAGGCACATATTATGGAATATTAATTTATATTATTTCTTTATTTTCGTAGTAATATAAAAAATAATTTATACAATTCTATTGTCTAGTTAATAATTAATTAACGCTGTTAGTATCTGAAAAAACAAAAATTGGAAAACAACATTTTATAAACTATTTGATCTGTTTATTTGTAAAGTGAATGTAAACGTAGTTAGAATTGTCCTGTCTCGTGTTCGTCCTACATTTAATCCTGCTGGTAGGCAACTAGTAAATGTTCCGAACGTCAAAACGGCCAAATAATTGAACAACCAGCGTATTGTTGTCCAAATCCCAAACCGATTCCAGTATATATATATATATATATATATATATATATATATATATTGCTAATAAACTCATGCTTTTCCGATGATTATTAACTGAGTGGTGTAAATTTGAAAAACATGATTTCCGACTCAGAAAAATGCTAAAACATTAATCATTTTAGCTTTTTCTGAGTCAGAAATCATATTTTTCAAATTCACACCACTCCGTTAATAATCTTCAGAATGGCATGAATTTTGGACTACTTAAAAGCATATTTCATTAGCTTTTTGGTGATTATTTTGAAATATTTTTAAAGTGAATACAATACAAGTTATATACCAAAATGTCTGAAAAGGCGATTTTCCCATTTAAACTAAATGCAAATTTTTGAGCCTTTAACAGGCACGGATTAATATCATTTGACAAGTCTGCGAAGTGTATGGACATTTTTTTTTATTTATTTGGAGTAATTTTGGCGGGTGAGAGCAATAAATTTCTGACTTTGCCAAAATAAGAGCCACTATAATATATAATATAATAATTTAAGTAGTATTACAGATAATATTCAATAATATTGAAAAAACAAAAGTTGGATAGGAATATTTGGAGGCGACTGATTTCGGGATGATGAAAATAGTTTGTGCCACACCCTTTTGGGTACATGGCGTGATTGTGTATGTATGTATGTATGTATGTATATTACAACTTCTGTAGAATTACATTTTATATAAAATTACACAATATGCCAAGGTATTTTTGTTATCCTTTGCTTTTTAAAGTAAAATTACATAAAAAAAATTACAATGTATACACGTCTCAAATAAAAGCACACACTGAGATAAAAATAGCACCACTAGTTTTTAAGTGTTAAATGTAGCCTGTCTAGATTCGGTCGCCGCAAAATAACATCGATAGCGCAATTCGAAAACGTATCGAAAAGTAGCTTTTAGCAGAATTTCCGGTATAGTAGTGTGGTTGATGGTGAGCATATCTCTCTCACACTCTCTCTGTCTCTGTCTCTCTCTCTCTCTCTCTCTGTATGAGGGTGCCCATTTTTCGGCCTTGACACTTGAATAAAAGATCCTATAATGAGTTCCTCCGGTGGTATAACAGATGGACTATCTGCCTTGAAACGCTTTTCTGATCGCTCTGAAAATTCGTTTTACCGCACTCTCGCAACCGTTATCGGAACACTCTGGGCGCATGCTCTGTCTCACTTTGCCACGTTAATGTAGTTAGCTGCACCCCCACCCCCATCCACCTTCTATATAGAGTCTATCTCTTACGCAATATCCTGTTGGAAATCTCTTCTGTTCTTTGTTTGTCACATTCAACGAATTTTTAAATCTCAATGGAAATATCTTTAACTTACCGGTGACATTTTAGAATACTTTATTATATTACAGGAATTGATTTTTATTTTTTTACTTTTATTTTTCGTCAGTAACTTGCTTGAAGGTATATTTGGAAGGATTAATCTATCTTATATTAAATTAAAGTTCAGAAATGAGATTGAAAGATTTAGATATCAGATCATATACGAATTTCATATTTTATTCAAGATTTTTTATTATGACGAATTTGTTACAAAATATATTTCATGAAAGTAACAGGCATACAAATATATATATATATATATATATATATATATATATATATATATATATTAAACAATATAAATATTAAACAAAATCTAGAAGGTGCACCGAGCGCTCAAAAATGCTATTTTTTGGACTTTTTTGAAATATTGACCTAAACATTTAACAACATTTTATCTGACCAAGACGTAATTCTGTGTTTTTATGTCCACATAAAAATGTGTCATTTTTTTACAAAGTACCGTTCAAATTGAAGTATTTGACGTTTAGTTATAAGCGTTTGAGAAAGCATTTTTTCAAACGTCAAATACTTCAATTTGAACAGCTCTTTGGAAAAAATGTTGCATTTTTATATGGACACAAAAACACAGAATTACGACTTGATCAGATAAAATGTATGTTTAGGCCATTATATGAAAAAAAATCCAAAATTGGCATTTTTGAGCGCTTGCTGCGCCCTCTAGAGTTTGTTTAATATTCAAATCGGCTTGACTAAGAACTTTTTTGATCAAAAACTTTAATTTTTTGCTTTATATATATATATATATATATATATATATATATATATATATAAATTTTAATTAATATTCAATATATATATATATATATATATATATATATATATATATATATATATAAAAATATTAATTAAAATTTAACCTAAAACTTTGTTAATTCATGTAACAACAATTTTCAATATGTGTTATGCCAAAATGATTTTCAAAATAAGTTTTACTAAAAGATTTTTCAGTTTTTATCATTTTCTTTTTAACAATGACCAACATTTGTCATTTTAAAAACATATTTCAAATTTCTCATCGTATTTTTCTAATATTTTTGTTGCACATTGCATCAATTTTGTTTTGTTTCAGATACGATTACCAACCACATGAACACATGATATAAAACATGAAAAAAAAAACACTTCAAATCCCTGTTTCAATTTCTATTTTAGTTAGCTAGTCTCATGTGCAAAACAATTGTAGTTTTATTTCAAAACAGGTACACGCATATACGTACAGAAAATAATAAACAAAGAATCAACAGAATATTTTTAAAGTATACAGACAAACATACGCGCCATGTATTATTGTGTTCAAAAATGTCCTGCCTGTTAAGCCAACAGTATTAAAACAGTATAGTTTTGAAATAATTAATACTCTTTCTCTGAACAGAATTTTTCTATTAATATAAAAATTAGAATTATATTATAAATTTTTTATTTTGATTTAAATTATTATTTATTTTAATTAACTAGTTAATTAACGTATTAAATTTTATAAGTATTTTGAATGCAAAGCGGATTTATAATAAATGAAAATAAATTAATTATGCATAAAATGCTTTTATATGTTTTGCCCTAAATTAATATATATACATAATTTTTGGTATCAGAAAAAAGTAAATATTGCAGTAATGATGGATTTATACATACAATACAAATAGTAAAAATGTATTTTTATAAAAGCAAAATAAAAATGCTTGAGGTTTTAGTTTTTGTTAAATTTTAATTAATATTCAACATTTCGATACACTGCACGTATATCTGCAATAGTAAACAAATTTAACATCACGAATTTAAGCATAATTTATCATAATATAGTAAAATGTAACGAAGTTGGTAAATGATATGAATTTATTAAATATTAATCTACACAAATCAAATTTAAACCAATAAATATAAACTCGGTCAATTTTAAAATTAATTACTGACTTGATTATTTGTAAAAATTATGTGCGATGATATTATAGCGTATTATAAATATTATATTTTGACCATAAGCACAACTCGACCCTTCCCAAATCGCTGTACGCATCTGACACTCGGCCTAACTAGCTTCAATACCTGGATTTGACCCGACCCTTATTAGTACGCAAATGGCACTAAATAATGATTGTACGCAACTGGCACGTACGGAACTGGCACGACACCGTTTGACAACTAGTGTTAGGAACCGAATTCGGATAATTTTGAATCCGGATACAAAATTATCCGAATAATTAAGTTTCTGAATATCCGGATCCGGATTGCAAACTCGTATATCCGAATATCATATCCGAATATCAAACTCAAATATCCGGATTTTAAATCCAGATATTTTTTTTTAGGTTTTCAGGTTAAATTGGCATGCAAACATAAATATGAACAGCAGTCAATTAAAAATTTAATTAATTTTACCAATATTCTAGTTTTCAATATAAACTGTTTTTTGATGAATGAAAGCAATTATTTTAAAATATTCCAATTACGAAAAATTTTCATTTGAAAACATATTACTTAAAATGGTGTAATTTATTTTGTACACAAATTTAAATATATTTAAATATACTGAAATTAAAAAAATTACAATACTATTTTTATTAAATATTTAATCGAGTGATTCAAAAAGTAATATAATTGTTCTTGTTGTAAGCTACTTTATTCTTGAAATGAATTAAATTCTTATATATTTTATTTAAATATCGACGTTTTGACATACTCCACGTATATCATCAGTAAAAAATATACAAATGACATAAATAATAAATATGTATTAATATAGTCAAAAATGTTTCAGAACTCATTATATAAAAATAAAACGGCTTTATATTGTAGTTCTGTATTAATATTTATTAATAATCGATGTTTTTACGTATTCAACGTGCATCTTTATCAAGAAAAAATAAGATGTACGTTGAATACGTCGAAACAAAATTACAACTTAAAAACGTTTCATTTTTATATATTATTAATTAAAGGAAACCAAAAAAAAAAGAGTTTGTGCCACACCCTGTTGAGTACATGGCGTGATTGTGTATGTATATATGTATCATTTTTTATTGATAAAGACGTACGTTGAGTTCATTGAGTACGTCGACTATTAATAAATATTAATACAAAACTAGAACTTAAATCTGTTTTGTTTTAATATAACGAGTTCTGAAAGATTTTTTTACTATGTTAATCCTAAAGCTTTGTTATTTTAATGTATTATTTTATTTGATGTTTAAACTACATTTGTTATTATATCAAATTTAACATTATAATGGCGACCTCGTCGATATTAATAATTATCTCCAGCAAATAGAATTAAGCAATATATATAGAGTAAAAAATTGTAATAAAGACAACAATGTATGTGTGTGTGTATTGATTTAACGTCACGCAAAATTACATCAGCCAGTCATTGTATCTCCATATTTACAGGTATGCAACATATATTGATAAATCTACTACGTGTGTACGTTTATTGCTAGATAATATACGTATTAATTACATTTTGTTAATGTCATAGTTGTAGCTGACGTTGTAACTAACCTAACTTAATAAGGTTAGGAGCCTCGCTGTGGATGTCAAGTATCATAAAATATGTAGGAGCGAGTGTATTGTTTGACTTTATAGGTAACTTTTGAAGGCGCCGTTTCTGATATATATATATATATATATATATATATATATATATATATATATATATATATATATATATATATATATATATATATACATATATATATATATATATATATATATATATATATATATATATATATATAGGTACGCCAATTATTTGTACATGAATAGAATAGGTTATTCTGTTATTCAAGGACGAAAAAAAGATGAATAAAAAATTGATAGTTCTAAAAATGTACACTGATTGTTTTAAATGCAAAGCCACAACCTAAAATGTTGATATAGTGAGAGAGATATTGTAATCATACCAATTTTGACTGTTCAAAATTTTTTGCAAATAAGCATGAAGAAGGTATTCTGTAATTTGAAACAACTATTTTTAGCAGGAGGATGGAATCGACAAAAAATCGATCTTTCCAACTTAGACCACGATTTCAACGCCAATTGCAACTTTTAGTTCAATCATGATTTTTATGTTGTATCATATTAAATTAACTAGAGAATATATATACCGGGTGTTCGTTCGTCAAGTTCGTATGGGCGTTTAACATGTAATTTCGATAAATTGCGATATACTACTTTCTCAAGTAAAATTCGAAGAAATACTTAGAATACTTTTCGATAGAGCATAAAAAGTTCTATAATTTGGTTTTAGCTTTAATTTGCTAGCATGTGCAGTGTGGGCGCTAGAATTTTTCAAAAACTATGAGGTGTAGGAAAATAAGCATGATATGGAAAACTGCGGAATAATGAGTACTATAATCTAGTGAATAAACCATTATTCTAGGATGCATCGTTTAGTATAAAAAAACTGATTTTTTGAAAATCTCTCCCTTACGATTTTTTCAAAATAAGATTTTTTTCAAAATTTGCTGAAAAAATCTGAAAAAATTCAGTAAAATAGAAAAAAAAAATGAGCTACATAATAGCTAAGTAACTTTTTTCTCAAACTAATGCTGGTTTGGCAGGAAAAATTATTAAAAATTCTAAAAAACATTTTAGAATTTTCAATAATTTTTTGTATTTATAATTTGGCCAAAAAAAGCAAAAAAATTTGTTTTTTTTTGGAAAAAAATTTTTTTGTTCTATTTTGCAAAATACAAAAAAAATTCAAAAAATGTATATTATTCTACATAGAATATTATATCTCAGGTATTTTTTCGGTACATTAATAATCGTTTTTGTAGAAAATAAAGCCAGTTAAAAAATATACTATTTTTTATTTTATATAAATCAATTAATAATATTAAATTAATTATTGAATTATTAATTCAACATTCATTATGTAATTTTCAGAACAATCAGTTACAATAAATAATTTGTATTAAACGAATAAATTCAATATTAACTTCAACATGTTTTGTATTTGAGCTACGTGTCTGAATATAGCAATTAGCACCGTGTGAACTAACATTAAAAAAATCAGTTTCTCTTAAACAAGCCAAGACCTAACCTTTCTGATATTGGTATAAAGATAAAAGATTGTCAACTCATACTCTAACCTATACTTGTTTATTGGTAAATCCACTCTTTTGTAAATATATATATACATCACCCTCAAACATGTCTGACTCCTTACATGTCACATCGTTTGCGCTGTTAACATCCGGTTCTTGGACGCGTCTAGGTAAATAACGTGCTATAGTGACTGTAGCTAAAGTTAACAACGAAGTAGGATAAGATAGGATTACTTACATTACAACAGCTATTGTTTATCGGGCGATTGAAGTGGGGTTCTTTTAAACAACAGAAGGTTAGAATGGACGTTTCTATTTGATTTTGTGATATTTAGAATCAGGGTCACTTCGCTCTTAGTTAACGGACTAAAGTTTGATTTTCAAATCAAATATTAGATATTGAAATGGTGAATTCGGGAATAGTTTACTGTCAGTACAGATTATTGCAACTATATTCAAGTTTCAAACATTGAACTTTAACTTGTCAAATCATGCTACTGTAATTTTCTCTTTATCTTATTATTTTAGACGAAATAGCGACAAATAATCTTTTGTAATTTATAAATAAAATTAATTTTGCCTAAAGTTTAAGTACTGTATTAATATTTATTGATAATCAACGTTTGGACAAATTCAACGTCCGTCTTCATCAGGAAAATTGATACAAATGACATTTTCAGTAAATAAACCAAACATAGAAACAAGTTACTAACTAGGTAACAAATAAATAACTAGAAATTTTATAAATTTTTAACTAACGGAAGCCAAATTAGATTTAAACAAAATTTGGCTTCCATTAATTAAAAATTTATAAAAATTTTATGATCTAGTTACTTATTTTGTTACCTAGTAACTTTTTCTATGTTCTATTTATGGATGGTCATGACGTTTTGGTTTTTTCAAGTGATGCCAACTTCCCGAGAAAAAAATTTCTAAAGTTTTTAAAAATTCATTGTGGCTACATTATTTATCCGATTTTGATCAAATTTTCAGGAATGATTCCCCTAATGCCCGCATAAATTACATAATTTTAATATAATACAGTATTGCCAACTTTCCGAGAAAAAAATTACTGAAGTTTTTAAAAATTCATTGTGGCTACATTATCTATCCGATTTTGATAAAATTTTCAGAAAAGTTTCTCCTAGTGCTCACATAAATTATAATTTTATTAAAATACGGTGTTGCCAACTTTCTAAAAAAAAAAATTAATAATTTTCTAAAAATATCTTTTGCCCGCATAATTTATCCGATTTTAATAAAATTTTTACAGAAGATACCCTTAGCGCCTATAATATTATATATTAGCAAAATACAATGTTGCCAACTTTCGGTGAAAAATTTGTTATTCCTATTTCTTATCGCATTTATGTGATAATGTCAAAGTGATCTATATACGGGTTTACCCATATACTTCTAATCTTTTTTTGTTGTATATAGTTATTTTGATTTGAAAAAAATTTGCGCTTATTCATTACTGCTAATTTCTAGTCCTCAAACAGTACTATCTCGTTATTTATAAAATTACGTATTCGTCACATTTCTACCTAGCCCCTCATATGAATAAATAAATAATAGCATAATTACTGTGACTATATTCACAACAAATCTTTGTAGTAAATTATATATATGTCTAGACTAAATAACTAATTATTAATTTAAGCTTTATTAAAATTATATTCATACCTAAACATAGATATTTATTTCTTAATTAAATGTATAAAATAATAATAATTACATATGAAATGAATATCTTACTTACCAAACATTAGAAATAATAGGTAATCTGAGACGTATTGCTAAACTCATACAGTTCGTTGAGTATTATCAGTCAGTTAATTAATATTTTACTAATTAAGACAAAATATACTGTATCCAACAATAAAAATATTTATAAATGTTAACATAGTAAAAAAATCTTTCAGAAGTCATTATATTAAAATAAAAACTCGGTTTTTCTAACAATGCTACAAATAATAAATGCAATTAAAAAATTTTCTTACAAATTTTATTTTAAAAAAATTGTGTTGTCAGTTGTCCATGTCATTTCATGTCGTTTAATTTTTGTGCAAAAAAAAAAAATTAAAAACTTTATTTGACGAAGGATTTGACTTGTCAGATTGGCTTAAAATATGCAAATTCACTTTATATGTAAATTAAACATGTACAAAATTAGTTTAAAATAAAAATTGAGTAGCTAAATATTCAAGAGGATTTTTGTTTAATTTAAAATTTACCTTGTTTTTGTTGTGTTTATTTTTTTGTTCAATTTTTCTAAACGTGTATAATATTTCTATCTCTTTTCCTTGCAAAAATTAATCATATTAACGATTAACATTTTTGTGTTGTGTTTATTTGCGTACATAAAAAATATACAACTGTTCAATAATTAATTAGTATAGTAAATGAGTAAAAAATGCATGTAATAAAACTGTGTTTAATTATACAGAGTGAACAGTGCATATAGTACAGCAAAATTTAAGTCAAAAGTTTTAATAAACATGGATTTGAAAACATTATAACTATAATGTATTATGTTTAAATGTAATTTGTTTTAGAATAATATAATTCTTAATTATAATATAATGTTACTAGTAGTGTAGCAAAAAGTCTTCTAAAACTCATTATATTAAAATAAAATAACTTTAGGATGTAGTACTGTATTAATAATTATAAATAATCGAGATTTCGATAAACTCAACGTACGTTTTCATCAGAAAAAATGATACAAATGATATTTACAGTAAATAAACAGTTACTTAATTTTATTTTGTTACCTAGTAACTTGTTTCTATATTCTGTTTATTTACTGTATATTGTCACTTGTATCAGTTTTCCTGATGAAAACGTAGGTTGAGTACGTACGGCAAACACAGCTACTCCCTACACTCCTTTCTTTCTGTATGGGGCTAGGAGAAATTATTTTATACTTTTTAGTCCGTGTTAAAAACGTGGTATATTAGTTTTTTTTTTTTTTTATTATTATTATTCAAATAATTATTGTTTATTTATTTGTTAAAATAAAGGAATATGTAAAAAAATATAAGTAATATTCTTGTTGCCAGAGTATTTACATTTTTACCACTTTGACTGCAAGGAAAAAGTGGTATAGCGTTTGGTACGGTGTCTGTAATATTTTCAAAAAAAAAAATTGTGTATAGAAATCTTTCATATAGCCTCTAGATGACGAATCTGAACTTAGTTTATGTGGGTGTATGGATGTGCGTCGTCAGCTCGCTCGCTCGCTTTCTCGGTCGTAAGTCAAAATTTTGTAGCCACAACTCCTAGACGGTTCAACCGATTTTAATGAAATTTTCAGGATAAATTTGTCTAGTACCCAAGATGGTCATGTGGTTTTGGCATTTTCCAGTAATGCCAACTTTCCGAGAAAAAAATTACTAAAGTTTTTAAAAATTCATATTGGCTACATTATTTATCCGATTTTGATCAAATTTTCAGAAAAGATATCCCTAATGCTCCCATTAATTATATAATTTTATTAATATCCAGTGTTGCCAACTTTCCGAGAAAAAAATTACTAAAATTTTTAAAAATATATTATGGCCATGTTATTTAACCGATTTTACTCAAATTTTCACAAAAGATTCTCCTAGTGCCTAAATAAATTATGCAATTTTAACAAAATACAGTGTTGCCAACTTATCGAGAAAAAAATCACAATTTTTTTAAAAATTCATTGTGGCTATATTATTTATTCGATTTTGATTAAATTTTCAGAAAAGTTTGTCCTAGTGGCCACATAAATTATAATAGTATTAAAATACAGTGTTGCCAACTTTTCGAGAAATGTCAAAGTGGTCTATATATGGGTTTACCCATATACTTCTAATCTTGTTTTAAATAATTTAGATAAAAATAAATTTTTTTGTATATTATTGATATTATAATATTGCAAAATTTACATGAATAAGGTTATACAGTTCGCATTGCATATGAACATACATATATATATATATATATATATATATATATATATATATATATAGCATTAGTTCTATATAAACTATATATAATGCTGCGTGTGCATATTGTATATATGCAACGAGTAACTGCAAGATTTTCATTTATATCGATCGGCCTGGTCTTTGGCTGCCAAGCCCCACCTGTATTTCTAAAGCAACTTGGATGTTCTCGTTACATAGTTCTCGTTACAAGTGCACAATATAAACTTATTGTTTTCTTCTTTCAAATATAAATAAAATTTTTTTAGTGAACATTCTTATAACATTTATTCATTCTAATATCAGAATAGGTAGATTAATGACGGATTAATTTTAAAATAAAATCTGATTTCAAAATATGATATAAATAAATCTTTCAGAACTGATTATATTATTAATAAATATTAATACAAAATTACAACCTAAAGCCGTTTTATTTTAATAAAATATATATATATATATATATATATATATATATATATATATATATATATATATATATTTTATAATATAATATATTATATTTAATTGAAAATAATTTGTAACAGTATTTTAGTTTATTTATTTATATAAATTGTTTAATATTTTTACCAATTTATCAAGCTTTTATCATAATATACAAAAAATTTGATTTTATTTTAAAAAAAAAACTAACTAATCTGAACATTACCGGCTATTGATATAAGGTGGAGTTGGGTAAGTGCAGAGTTGTTTTTGCATAGTTGGACTTTAAACCTATGTATTTTTAATCTGATATGTAAATACTTAACACTGTCGATATCGAACGCTTTACACAATCATTACTATTTAATTAATATTAACTAGAACCCTAATTTTCCTTGTAAATTTTTGTTTTGATAGAAAATTGTTTAAAATGTCAGCTACTCTGCACTTGCCCCTAAAACGGGGCAAGAGCGTAAGTGGGGGTTAAAAATGCTTTGAAACCTTGTTTCATGTGCAATGAGACTGGAGCAGAATTATTAAGAAACCTGCTATAAAATGCTTTTTACTGCATTAAAATATATTGTTTAGTTCTATAGCTATCCAATTTTAACAAGTTAAATACGGTGTAGCATATCACACCGTATTAAGCCGTATACCCCACCGTGTTGGTCTGCACATGCCCCAAGTTATAATATTTACGGGGCAAGAGCAGATTAGTGTTTTTTCAATAAATTAAAACAAGAAACGAATGAAACTGTTTATTTAATGTAAAATTACATCGATATTATTTATATTTACCTAAAATAACAACAAAAAATATAAAATTATCCTAAGAAACTATTGTTCGTTTACGGAGCCGTCAATCTTGCTTGGTAGTTCAAACGTGACTGTTTACACTGATTGATATAATTAAGGAAATCACGTTCATTCTTGCGCGTTATCTATGATATATAGTACATATTAACTTGTAGTACATTCCTACATACTAGCTAGAGAAATTTATCTCATATTATAATAAATATAGCCAATTAATGCACTTGCCCCGTTTACGCACTTACCCAACTCCACCTTACATAAAGTAAAATTTAGGTCAAAGAATTGAAATATATCTCGGTAAATATTCATTTTTTGTAATAGTGGCGCCATCTAGAAATGATTAAAACTCAATTTTGACCTCAGATTTGTACTCAGCGAGATGAAATACCTTTATTTTTTTTTCTGGCGTGATTAAGTGAAAACATTAATTTAATGAAAATATTCACTTATAAGCTCGATTATCAAAATACATATGGGCTTAGAGGGGCCACTTAACCAACGAGTAAAAATGTGGGAGTATTTTTATAATTTTTTTAGCATATTTGGAGATGATTTAAGGGGCGAGAAGAGAAAAAAAATTTTTGACTCCTTTTAAGGGACACCCTAACGTATATATATATATATATATATATATATATATATATATATATATATATATATATATCTTAACATCTAAAGTTTCATATTTCTTGCATATTTTATAATTATTTACTTGAAATTTACTTATTTTGTAAATAATTGTAATAATTGCAAATAATCCATTTTGTCTGATGTACGTCATCGTTTTTGAATTGCTTTGAAAATGTAAACTAATTTTTAATAATTAATTAAAAACTTACTAAAAAACGTCTATTGTTTTTTTTTTGTTACGACAAATTATGTTTTGTATTCAACTTTCAATTGTAATATGTGTTTTTTTTTTAATTTAAGTTTCGTGTAATAACCCTTGAAAATTAGCTAAAAACAAAAGTTAAATTTTGAAATTTTTTTTAAATAAATAATTAAAACGTATGTTTAGTAACTCGAATTTATTTTTTTGTTAATAGATTTTAAATTGAGAACGTTTAGGTTGGCTTTTGATATAATCAATTTCAGTTTGAAAAATAAACAATTTACTTTCGGTATACGAGTATATTTTATATTATTTCCGTACTTTCCGTACATGGCAGGCAATTTTCTTGAATCTTACATTCGTATATAAGAGTTTTCTTTAGCGCAAAACCTATAATATTCATGATCAATTTATATTCGGTTACCGAAACGGATTTCTGTAGGCTATACGACGTAATTATAATAGATTATTGTGTTTGTTTCATTTTTGCCTAACTAATTTAATGGCAAATTATATAAATAAATGCCAAAATATTTTTGATGTATTATTTACAGTTTAAATATTTGCTTCTGACAAATGTTACCAACATACAATATACATTCAAGTTTTAAATCAATATAGCAATGTGTAATTAATTATATTTAAAATCATTATTTACTGTGGAAATAAGATGAGTGTGAAGTTGAAAAGAATGTGGTAGCAAAAGCAGGTGTTAGTCAGTTAAGATGGTTCGGACATGTTGAGCGAATGTCTAATGAACGTTTGGTTAACATGTACCCAAAAGGGTGTGGTACAAACTCTTTTCATCATCCTGAAATCAGTCGCCTCCAAACATTCCTATCCAAACAAGCAACTTTCGCTTCATCCACATTCATAATTCCTCTCTCATACATGCTCTTTTATTCCTACTACTTGGAAACTTTCGCTCACGCAAGCCACTCTCTCAATCATACCATCTTCAACTACTCATCGAACGTCCACGCAAACGTATACCATCAAAATCATTCAAATAAATCTTTTTAACCAAACGTTCAATAGACATTCGCTCAACATGTCCGAACCATCTTAACTGACTAACACCAACTTTTGCCACATTTTTTCAATTTCACACTCATCATACACTAATCTATTTCGTACCCGATCTCTCCTATTGATTATTAATAAATATTAATACAGAACTATAACTTAATACTGTTTTATTTTAATATAAAGAGTTCTGAAAGATTTTATATTTACTATCTTAATGTTTTATTATTTATTTTTGTTCATTAAAAGGACATTTATTGTGTTAATTTGTACATGAAACAATAGCTAATTAAGAACAAAAATATATTAATGTTATAACAAAAGAATAATGTCATTGTTCTTACTTTGTAAGTATTTTAGCGAATAATTTCTAACGATAACAAACTTCATGTGTGTTTCAAAAGATATTTAACTTTATTTTCACACGCACAGATGGAGCAAAATAGTCTTTGAACTTTAACCACAAGAAGGCAGTGGACCGATGTCTGGTTCTAACCATTTTGTGACCCGTGGTAGCCATTTTACTTCACTTGTTATTGGAACGAAATAACTAGATTAGAAATAATTTTAAATTTACTTGAACCGGGACAGTATCTAATGATATATATATAATTAAAAATTATATATATATATATATATATATATATATATATATATATATATATATACCTATATATATATATATAACACCCAAATTATTTTTAATAATTAGCTTCTAATTCTGGTCATTAAATTTAGCATAAAACTTTAAATTTAAAGAATTTTAAAGAAGTTTTAATTCTGATTACTACTTAAAATTTTTTCCCTACAAACACAATAATTTGACCAATCCAAACACTTGACAAACTTTTAGTTTTAACACCAAGTGTTTAGTATTTTAATTTCATTGCATTATACTCATAAAAAATGTGTTATTGTTTATTATATATATATATATAATTAACTTCGTATTTTGATATAAGTATTCGAAGTTATAAATAATATTACATCGTAAAATAATACATTTTGAAATTAATGTTATATTTATTACATCGTAGTACATTAACATATAAAATCTAGGAAATGAAATTCAACTTCAATATAAGTACATATTTTATGTCTTAATAAACAGTAATGGATGTAATAACAATAAATATTTCTGAAATGTAATTTCATTCAAAATCAGAAAAATTTATTTTTATTCTTGCAATTATATATATATATATATATATATATATATATATATATATATATATATATATATATATATATATATACATATATTTTTGTTTTTTCAATATTATTATTGTTAATATTATTATTTCATTATATGTATAATATCATTCGCCTAAATGAAGTAGTATTTAAAATGATTTTTCATAAATAGTTGTTACCAATGCAAAGCTGTTATATTTTTCTTATTCAAGACAAAATTTATATCAGGTAAGAAGAAAACGCTAATCTAAATAAAAATAATGTATATTTATTAAAAGTTTATTGATATTGATTGATTATAAGCACAATAAATTTGAAACATTAAAAAAAAAAATTAAACGGCTTTAGTTTTAAGTTCTATATTAATAATCGACTTTCTCAACGAACTCAACGTCTGTCTTCATCAGGAAAACAGATACAAATGACACTTACAGTAAATAAGCAGAGCATAGAAACAAGTTACTAGTTGTTTCTATGTTCTGTTTATTTACTGTAAATGTCATTTGTATCAGTTTTCTTGATAAAGACAAACATTGAGTTCGTCGAAACGTCAATTATTATTAAATATATTAATACAGAATAAATCTAAAACCGTTTTATTTTATATAATGAGTTCTGAATTGTTTTTTACTACATATAAAAGAAATAATTACATATTTATATAACAAAGTAAGTATAAATAATGGTAGGTATACTATAAAAACTTCTAAATTTGTATTATATCTAAATAACACAAATGAAAATTAATACAAAATTCATAGGCATACCATACGATAATAACATTCGATTTTTCAATAACATTATATTCAATATAAATAATAAAATGTAATATGTAATTGTTATTCATGACATAATTTATATGACAGGTATATCAATGTTTATATTTCTTGTACCTATAAAATGTAGATATAAATTCATCATGTGTAAAATATTACTAACCAATTTTATATATATATATATATATATATATATATATATATATATATATATATATATATTATATTATATATACAAAATTATTACAACGTTTTGACATGTGAATAATTTTGTTATTTCAACTTTAAATCTGTTACATTTGCAATAATATTATTGATAAATTAGGACTTTCTATCACAAGGTTTTTTAGTACTTTGCAGATAACTCTGCCATTGTAAGTTAATTTGTTTTTGTAATTACATTTTATTTATTTTGTGTTATAATATAAGGCCTGACGAAAGAAATAAAATATTTCTAAAAGTTTGCATAATGAATTGAGTTGTTTTTATTTCTGCTTGACTGAAAATCCCAAGAAACAAATAAATATAAATTTTTCCAGTCACTAAAACAATATATATATATATATATATATATATATATATATATATATATATATATTAGGGTGGACCTTAAATGGGGTGAAGTCGAATTTTAACCGGGCCGCCCCTCAAAATGATCCCAAATTAAGAAAAAAAAATTGTAGTAAAATTTTTTCCGCGTAATATTAAGGTTTAAGGGTGCCGAAATGCACTTTTCTACTTTTTATTTACATAAAATCGGATTTTTACACATTTTGGGACTTTATTTTTTTTTAGGCAATAGGAGGTTTAAAAAATCCACTCAGCGGTGGAATACAGTCTATAATTACCCGATTAATGGCGCAACCAATGATAAGCTGCCACACTATTTTCAGGCTATCGGCCGAACTCTCCGTATAGTATCTCTACCGACAAATGTGGCACCAAATCACTCACATTTTTGAAATTGCTGAAATTTTTTAAATAATAACACCTTTAAAATTAAGTCAGTTAATTAACAATTGATTAGTAATTTTATTGTAGATTTGAAATTATATAATTGTTTTGTCATCTTTTTAATCATCTAAGCCAAAACGGCTTTTCAATCTTTTGAGCGATAGTTTGATCATCTTTAAATATCTTCAGAATAATATCAGAATCATTACCACACATTATCGGGTAATTATAGACTGTATTCCACCGCTGAGTGGATTTTTTAAACCTCCTATTGCCTCGAAAAGAAATGAAGTCCCAAAATGTGTAAAAATCCGATTTTATGTAAATAAAAAGTAGAAAAGTGCATTTCGGCACCCTTAAACCTTAATATTACGCTAAAAAAATTTTACTACAATTTTTTTTTTTTAATTTGGGATCATTTTGAGGGGCGGCCCGGTTAAAATTCGACTTCACCCCATTTAAGGTCCACCCTAATATATATATATACTAACTAGAAGTTTGGATATAATATAAATTACAAACAAAATTATTTATAGATTAAATTTACATTTACATACATCATTACATTAAGGACAGGTATTTCCAACTTATTTTTCTGTCATTATATTTGAATTTATTAACATTTAGAAGAAAATTATGGACTTTTTGTTATAAAATCATATTAATTTCAATTTTGCTCAATTATTCTGACCAGTAAGTCTTTTATGGTCAGTGGTACAAAATACATAAATACATCAACAAGTTTATAAGTAAAATTAGGTTAACACCGGAAGGGATGTACTGACTTTTCGAAAGCTATAGGACTTTACGTTAGTGTAAACTATTCACGTAAAACGTAAACCCTTTTGGGATAACAATGTAGTATCCGTTACTTGCCCTTAGAGAATTTTACTCCGGATCAGAGATCAAATAAGTTTCGAAATAAATCTGTTGTTACAGTATAATATTCTTGATTGTTGCTGTTACTAGATTTTTTCAACCATTTGTTGCTTCTAAATAAATTTTGTGAAATAACATCTGTGATTGCAGCGTTTTCAACAAATTTGGTTTTGGCTTTGTAATTTTTAAACTGTGTAATATTATGTTACGAAATTTGGTTTCTAGAATAGAAGCTATAGAAATTTATAAAAAAAAAGAATAACTGATTTAAATAAAATTTGGTTCGGACATGTTGAGCGAATGTCTAATGAACGTTTGGTTAAAAAGAATTATTTGAATGATTTTGATGGTATACGTTTGCGTGGACGTCCGATGAATAGTTGGAGTGGTATGATTGAGAGGGTGGCTTGCGTGAGCAAAAGTTTCCAAGTAGTAGAAATTAAAAAGCATAGGAATGTTTGGAGGCGACTGATTTCGGGATGATAAAAAGAGTTTGTGCCACACCTTGTTGGGTACATGGCGTGATTGTGTATGTATATATTAATCAAAAATTTACAAAAAAAAATTTATGATCTATACTCTAAAAAAAAATTATGTAATTTTATCTACAGTATTTCTGGATATGATTTCTCAACTGCATTATTTAAAAATACACAATATCAGAACTATTACAAACATTATCTAATATGATATTATTACCAACGGAATGGAAAAGTACATATGTATGTAAAATTACAATTTTTTTTCTTTTAGTAAATTTACAGAACTTCAGTAGATTTACTATCAGGAATTTTCCATAAACAGATAAAATTTGTTCAGTTCTGTAATATTATTGTTGGTATAATAGTTTACATAAATTATTTTAAAATGAGTGAATCAAACTTAAAATATTTTATTAGTATTATAACATAAAATATGTACTATGTCTCATTATTTCTTTGGAAACATTTACATTTCTAGCAAAAGTTCCCAAAGCACCCAAAGCACTTTACAACCAGCATTTACTCTCCTCTCAATTTTACGATCAAAACGGCCATCTCTAGACAACAAACTACCCAAATACACAAATTTATCTACCTGCTCTAAACGTGCACTATCAATATATACATTACATTACTAATGCGCAATAGTATTAGAAATATCAAACTATCATTTAAATTAGGTATTATCATCAATTCATATTTATATGCACAGTTTTGTTTTTTAATATCTTATTTAATTGAAGCAATTAAAAATTCTTCAATTTTTAAATTAGGGATAAATAGATTGTCAAAACGTAAAATATCATTGTGTAGGCGTCTGTACATTTTATTCAATATCGTGTAAAATATATTAATTTTGTATATTTTTTATATATAATATTTATACTTAAATAAACATTTAGTTTTCTTTATTGATTTTAACAAAAACATATTAAAATGATGCCTTTCAACTGAAAACACAATACTGAAAGAGAATGTACAAAGAAAAGAAACAATATACAATTATTACTTATTACAAATAAACAATTAATTAAATAAAAACAATTTCTGAAAAATGTACATAAATAAAAAGAATAATAAAAACAAAGCAAACTGATATTAGCAAATAAAATAAAATACGTATTTATAAATTGGTGTATGTAAACAAATAAATTATGCAAAACAACTCTGTAAAGCATAAAAAAAAAAGAAATTTTATCATTTTATATTAAAGAAAAATTTCACTTTACTTTTTTTTTTCTTTTCATTTCTTTTCTATAAACATTCTTTACACGTTTTCTATCGGACTTTTTCCGTCTAGCTAAAAAGTGTTATTGAATTCTTGTCCGTTGTTGACATTTTAGTGAATGGCTTCTTCACACTTGGAACTTATGTGAAACTGCAATATTCAACCCTTACTTTAAATTAAAAATTAATATTAAAATTTCAACCAACTCTACCGTCTTTATACTGCTGTAAAGAATACAAAAATTCTTTTATGTAATTTGATTTTAATATTGAAATTTATGTACGCTAGTGAAAAAAGGAAAAAATATGTATGTAACTATTCTTATACTTTCTAGATTGTACGAAAATGTGAAATTGTTTTACATTTTAAATAATTCTGTTGCAAAAGTTGATGTTAGTCAGTTAAGATGGTTCGGACATGTTGAGCGAATGTCTAATGAACGTTTGGTTAAAAAGATTTATTTGCATGATTTTTATGGTATACGTTTGCGTGGACGTCCGATGAGTAGTTGAAGTGGTGTATGATTGAAAGAGTGGCTTGCGTGAGCGAAAGTTTCCAAGTAGTAGGAATAAAAGAGCATGTATGAGAGGAATTATGAATATGGATGAAGCGAAAGTTGCTTGTTTGGATAGGAATGTTTGGAGGCGACTGATTTCGGGATGATGAAAAGAGTTTGTGCCACACCCTTTTGGGTACATGTATGTATTAATTTGTTGTACTATAATTGTCGTTCAAAACACTAATTATATCGTGAAATTTGGTGTTTGAAATATTATATTTCTCGTTTGAAATACTTAACTTGTCGTGCAATTACATATTTACCAAAAAAATCTATCTATCAATAGATTTTTATTACAAACAAAATGATATTGAAACCAAAGTAAATATTTAACATGTCATATTGTTAAATAAACACAATATTAACAGCATTAATACGCGAGATTAAATTATACATTATGAAGGGATTAAGTACTCACATATTAATTAAACTACAAAATCATTAAGGCAGCATTTATTAAAATACGTTTAAAGTATATCAAATGTATATTATGCAATATTCCGCTAAATTAAACTTGCAGTTTATTATTACAGCTTACACAGCTTACAGCTTATATATATATATATATATATATATATATATATATATATATATATATATATTACAAAGTACATATTACTTTGTTGATATATAATCATCTTGTTTAGATTGAGTTTTTAAAAAAAAACTCGACATTTAAAAAAATACTTTCAATACATGAATTGAAAAAATAACCAATATTTTATATTAATACGTAATTTTAATTAGGTTTTAAAAAAATAAATAAATAATATCTGTACAAAACAGTTATTAGAATAAAAAATAATATTAAATTTTCATAAAAATTACAATCTTTAATTGACAATATTAAAAAAAATTGCGATAATAATTTTTGCAGAATAAATATTTTCTTTTTTGTGTTTCTTTTTTTAAATTTATTTTTTTTGCTGAATATTTGCCTAGCGATTGAAAATTGCATTCTAAAATGTTTTGTCGATATTTTAAAAAAAAATTGATTTTTGGAACATTTTTTTTCTTTGAAATTACATTTAACTATTGTTGATTTAGTTTATTTACAAGCATAAAAAATTAGTGTAATTATTTTTTTTTTCAAAAAAATAATTAATAGAAAAATGTCCTACATGACGCGAGCTTTAATGATCACACTGTAATATGTATTATCTATGTGATGTGTGTGTATTGTAAGAGATGATTGAAATAGATAATTCCCAAAATATCCGTAGGCAAACAGCGCCAAAACATGGCGCATTGGATAGGTTTGGTTCTTCTTCTTATGGCTTAACATCGAATTGAAGGATTATATTCAATCCGTCATTGAACTTTGGTTTATGACTCTCAATCATATCACTCCAACAAGATCATGTATTGTTGTTCGATTAACTTTTACTTATAACACAAATACTATATTTTATTTACAGTGTCTGTCAAAAATTCAACAATTCTTTGGAATAACATTTTAGGCCCCTAAACGAAAACCGACTTAGACAAACATTTTTTTAACAAGATTACAAGTATATGGATAAACTCATATATAGACCATTTTGACATTTCTCAGAAAGTTGGCAACACAAATAATAAAATTATAATTTATGTGGGCACGAGGAGAAACTTTCCTGAAAATTTGATCAAAACCGAATAAATAATGTAGCCACAATGAATTTTTTTAAAAAATTGTGATTTTTTTTCTCGATAAGTTGGCAACACTGTATTTTGTTAAAATTGCATAATTTATTTAGACACTAGGAGAATTTTTTATGAAAATTTGATTAAAAACGGTTAAATAGTGGTCATAATGAATTTTCTAAAAATTTAGTAATTTTTTTCTCGGAAAGTTGGCATCACTGGAAAAAAATAAAACTACATGACCGTCTTGGGTACTAGACAAATTTATCCTGAAAATTTCATTAAAATCGGTTGAACCGTCTAAGAGGAGTTGCGGCCACAAAATTTTGACTTACGACCGAGCGAGTGAGCGAGCGAGCTGACGACGCACACACATACACCCACATAAACTAAATTCAGATCCGTCATCTAGGAACTATATGAAGAATTTCTATACACAATTTTTTTTTTTTAATGTTACAGGCACCGTACCAAACACTATACCACTTTTCCTTGCAGTCAAAGTGGTAAAAAACTAACTTCAATCATTGTGACTAGTAACTGATTTAAATAAAATTTGGCTTTCGTTAATTAAAAATTTATAAATTTTATAATCTAGTAACTTGTTTCTATGTTCTGTTTAATTATTTGTAATTTTATTTGCATCTTTCTTCATGATGAAAACGTACATTGAGTTCGTCGAAACATTGACTATTAATAAATTAATACAGAACTATAACCTAAAGTTGTATAATGCTATATAATAATGTCATTAATGTACTAGTAACATAATGACTTATTCTTACATAGATAATAAGATAACGTAATATTAATATTATGATACGCTGAAGGAAAAGATATATTTTACATACACAGAACATTAAACACTGTGAAAATAGTAAATTTTTGCAAAGCAATTACTTTTGACGTTAAATTTTCTTCCAAATTAACTTCTCTATCTTCGTGATTCATAATTTTAATTGTTCGCCAATTTTTCAAACCAATTACTTTCATGACTTTATCTATCCAACTGTAATAAAATAAATTTGAAAATAAAAATATCGATAGTTTAAAACTATCACATCTACATCGTAGTTTAATAACTAACAAAAACATATTTCCAATTTCACACGAATGGAACAAATTAATTATCGAGATGTGTTCAATGTTCAAATACATTCAATATATACACAGGCGTAATAAATTTTTTTTTGCTCATCGATAGATGGCACGCCAATAATATTACTGGACAATGGCGGGGGTCAATAATTTTTTTTTTTTAACTAAAAACTTATAGTTTATAACAGTATTTACATACATACATACATACATTCACAATCACGTCATGTACCCAAAAGGGTGCGACACAAACTCTTTTAATCATTCCGAAATCAGTCGCCTCCAAACATTCCTATCCAAACAAGCAACTTTCGCTTCATCCACATTCATAATTCCTCTCTCATACATGCTATTTTATTCCTACTACTTGGAAACTTTCGCTCACACAAGCCATCGGACGTCCACGCAAACGTATACCATCAAAATCATTCAAATAAATCTTTTTAACCAAACGTTCATTAGACATTCGCTCAACATGTCCGAACCATCTTAACTAACCAACACCAACTTTTGCTACAACATTTTTTTCCGAATTTCACACTCATCATACACTAATCTATTTCGTACCCGATCTCTCCTATTTACATCACATACCCCACGTAAAAATCTCATTTCCGCAGCAGTCATTTCCCGTTTATGCTTTTGCAACCTTTCAGTCGTAAAATTAACATTAAGTATATAATATTTAGTTTGAAAATAAAACTACATTTGAATGAAAAATTATTAATAATTTTACATACATACACACAATCACGCCATATACGAAAAAGGGTGTGGTGTGGCTCAAACTCTTTCCATTATCCCAAAATCAACCATCTCCAAACATTCCTATCCAAACAAGCAACTTTAGCTTCATTCACATTTATAATTTCTCTCATACATGCTCTTTTACAATTACATTTATTCCAGAAAAACAAAGTTTCTAAATAGTAAATAATTTTATACAAATCTTTTAAAATAGTTTATACTATTATCTACTATTTTTTATTTTTTATTAATTTTTCAATTTCTATTAGAAAAACATACATTTTTACTTTTGAGTTAAAAGTAAAAAAATTGAATCTAAAGCAAAATTTCTCTGTACATTAACATAAAAACAAATTTCCATATTCTCACCTCACTTTTTCGTGAAAAAGTGCTTTTATCATTAATTTAAAATAACTTTTTGCTTCTGTTTGTCATCAAATATAAATAATTTTCTATATTTGATCACTTTTATTATATTTGGTATTATAAAATTTAAATAAACTATTTTAAAATGCTTAATAAATGATTTTAAGTGAACGTCAAAAGCACTGTTTTGAAAAAACACTTTTTCATATGAGGTGAGAATACGGGACATAATATATATAATTAATTAAATACTGTTATAAAATACTAGTTTTTGTAGTACCAAAAAAAAAAAAATTAACGCCACCAATGGTTCTCTGTTAGTAAGCAAACAGACAAATATTATTTGCCCAGCATGTGATGTGTATATTTTCTTCTCTATCTTAGTATAGCGATATTTATACGTGCCCACAAACGATGTTGGTAACAAAACATTTGCCGGTAGTTGTGGTGTGAGTATACAATTTCAGACTTCAGCTTACACGGGTCTCATTTTCTCATCAATGTATCCAGAGCCGGAGTTATAGTTTATTAAAAAAAAAAAACCTATAATGAAATAAAAATGGTGCCCTTTAGACTACTTAAAAAAGTTTTGCACTGGAATTTTATTAACATTAATTTCTATAAGAAGCCAGTTTTGTCGCTTCATTTTCTTTAACATGTCAAATTTTGTTTATTTAAAAGATTTTATAAATGCAAAAACGTATTTATTGAATCACGAAAAAGTCTTCTCTCCCTTTTTGTAAAACACGACATGATTCAGAATTCTTCTTTTCTTATGGCAATTATTTAAATACCACACATACTTATCTTAAAATAGTTTAATAAATAAATATTTATTTATCATAGTAAAGAATCTTTCAGAAAATAAAAATGTTTTAGGTTTTAGTTTTTTTTTAATTTAATTAAAAATTTAATTTAATTAAAATCTAAATCATTTTTATTTTAATATTTATTTATGTTGAGGTCACAAATATAGAACAGTAGTAATTGACTAAGATGGTTTGGTCATTTCGAATGTTTAGTTAAAAGAAATACATGTGAATGATATTGAAGACATAAAGTCGTCGTGGGCGTCCGATGAATAGATGGAGTGGTATGATTGAGAATATTCTGAGTGAGCTAATGTTTCCAAATGATAGAAATAGATGAGATCAGAAACATCATAAAAGTTACTGGTGTGGATAGAAATGTTTGGCGAAAACTAATTTCTTATGGCTATACTTGATTTAAACTAATTGAAATGAAATTGTTATTTGAAATAAAGTTTAAGACAAATTATCTAAAATTTTAGATAAATTAACGAACAAAAATAGATAAATATATGACAAAGTAAACAGATTTATCTAATTATATTAGATAAATACACAGAACGTAATCACCTACTCTTGAATTAGATGTTTTGTTTAATATAAAAATTATCTATTTCGTTAGATAAAACAACTGAAATATTATAGAAATTATCTAATTTTTTATTTCTATGTAGACTTAATTTATTAAACTGATAATGAGTAAATATTCTAGAAATATTTTTATTATCGAAAAAAGAAATATATATTGTTTTGGTCAGTTCCCCAGTCAAGTGTGGGACCTAGGCTTCAGTTCTAATGGTAAATCCGGCCCTGAATATATCCCGTACTTGGTCTCTAGGTGAAATAAATTTTGTATGTGTGTATGTTCTACGATATTACTGCGTTTGTTTACCCAAAAAATATAGTATACAAACAAATCATACTCAATACCTATTTTTAGATTTTTTCCTATGATGAAAACCACAATATTTACTAGTTTTTTATTTATTTACTTTTATTTTAATTTTATATGTAATCAATAGAAATATTACTTTGTTTAGTGGATGTAGGTTTAATGAAAAAAAAAAATTGAACTGTTTTGCGTTTTCAAGAGAATTTTGTGTTTATACTGGTTCAGAAAACACAATCACACCATGTACCCAAAAGGGTGTAGTACAAATTATTTCCATTGTTCCGAGATTAGTTTCCTCCAAACATTCCTATTCAGAGAAGCAACTCTAGCTTCATCCACATTCATAATATACTCTCATGCATGTTCTTCTATTCCTACTACTTGGAAAGTACATCAATTTTTATTATGTCTGTGTTTTACAACTTTACAACTTATATATATATATATATACCGGGTGTCTACTTTTTTTTTGTTACATAGGGAATACAATGCTAAAATTTTCATTTGGTGATAAATTTTCCCCTAATTATTATAGAACAAAAGTACAAATACAAAAGTTGTTTAGAATTCAAAAATGCATCAAATGATGCCAAATTTATCAATATAGGATGTTCCGATCAAGAATTAGAAGCAAATTAAAATTTCCATTTTTGCGCTCTTTACATCAAAGTGCCATGGAAATTAAACAAATAAATGTTACTTTGATGTAAAGAGCGCAAAAATGGAAATTTTAATTTGCTTCTAATTCTTGATCAGAACATCCTATATTGATAAATTTGGCATCATTTGATGCATTTTTGAATTCTAAACAACTTTTGTATTTGTACTTTTGTTCTATAATAATTAGGGGAAAATTTATCACCAAATGAAAATTTTAGCATTTTATTCCCTATGTAACAAAAAAAAAGTAGACACCCGGTATATATATATATATATATATATATATATATATATATATATATATATATATACAGCCTGATTCAGAGTAAGCGCCTTATTTTTTTTTTAGCCACACTATGGGTACTACTTTCAAAATATTTGGCAGTAATATGTTTCAGGACATTCTCTACACGATGGTGATATCAGATTTTCAATTGGACGAATCATTTCAAAATGGCGACGTTCAACTTTTTATTTTTAAATGGGATGCCATAATTTTTTTATTATTATTGAGATTCTAAAAACATTTTTTTTACGATAGTATTTTGTTTTTCTTAAAAATTCATTTCTTTCCCTATCAAAAAGCAAACTAACATTTTAATCTAGTAGCCCATGAATGTTTTACACCCGATGTTATTTTTGTCCAAATATCAAGTAGCGGTAGACAAACTAGTTGTCAAACGTCAAACACCACCATTGGACGATGTTTAAATTATGTATTGAAAAAGAAGGAAAACATTTCGAGCAATTTTTGTAAATACCTAATTTTTATTTGATGTAAATTTTTAATTTTGAGTTTCAAAAAGTAGATGTAGATGACAAAATAAAGTTTAATTGTTTCTTTTGTGTCTACCGCTACTTGATATTTAGACAAAAATAACATAACATGCGCTACTAGATTAAAATGTTAGTTTGCTTTTTGATAGGGAAAGAAATGAATTTTTAAGAAAAACGAAATACTATCGTAAAAAGAATGTTTTTAGGATCTTAGTAATAAAAAAAAAATTATGGCATCCCATTTAAAAAAAAAAAGTTGAATGTCGCCGTTTTGAAATGATTCGTCCAATTGAAAATCTGATATCACCATCGTGTAGAGAATGTCCTGAAATATATTACTGCCAAATATTTTGAAAGTAGTACCCATAGTGTGGCTAAAAAAAAATAAGGCGCTTACTCTGAATCAGGCTGTATATAACAAAAATAGAGTTTTTGTTGGATACATTGCTCTTATAATTTATAAAAAACACATTGTATACAATAGTTTTTAAAAACACATTGTATATAATTTTTTTAGACACATCTTATATAATTACCTCGTACGTTGCATCTCCGTAAAATAGTACACTAAATAAATACGTTGCTTTTATACTATAATACGTAAAAATATTGCTTTGAAAAAAATATAAAAAGCAGGTAGCTTTGAAAAAAAATGAATAGTGTTTTTACGCCACAATATTAAATTTCGCCTTCTTAAAAATATCGAAAAACTTTCTTCCGAATGAAATGCCTAATAATAATTTTAATATAAGCACCAAAAGTTCCGTAATGAATATTTTCAAAAAACAAATAATACAAATTTTTACTTAAAATTAAAAGAACTAATTAAAAAATACGTGCGATATTCATGAGTTTTAAGTAGAAAGAGCGCAGTGTATAATTTGGCGTTTTAATTAAATTTCTGTGTTTAATATACGTGCTCAGATTGTCAATTACAGAACAACGGTGGTTATACGAAATTATTGTCACTGTTATGCCCATGACATATTTACTTCATTCAAAATGTTACTTGTCAAATAATTACGGCAAAGCTTGACTTATGCTGCAATAAATACACTGAATGTATCATCAAACTTGACACCTTTGTTACATACATATGTATATATCAATACTGTACAATTAATACCTACTACAAACAAGATTAGAAGTATATGGGAAAACCTATATATAGACCACTTTGACATTTTTCGGAAAGTTGGTAACACTGTATTTTAATAATATTATAATTTATGTAGGCACTAGGAGACACTTTTCTGAAAATTTGATCAAAATCGAATAAATGATGTAGCCACAATGAATTTTTAAAAAATTTTGTGATTTTTTTCTCGATAAGTTGGCAACACTGTATTTTGTTAAAATTGTATAATTTATTTAGGCACTAGGAGAATCTTTTATAAAAATTTGATTAAAATCGGTTAAATAAAGTGGTCATAATAAATTTTTTAAAATTTTAGTAATTTTTTTCTCGGAAAGTTGGCAACACTGTATTTTGTTAAAATTACATAAATTATATGAATACTAGGAGAATCTTCTGTGAAAATTTGAGTAAAATCGGTTAAATAACATGACCATAATAAATTTTTTAAAATGTTAGTAATTTTTTTCTCAGAAAATTGACAACAGTGGATATTATTAAAATTATATAATTAATGGGAGCATTAGGGAAATCTTTTCTGAAAATTTGATCAAAATCGGATTAATAATGTAGCCAATATGAATTTTTATAAACTTTAGTAATTTTTTCTCGGAAAGTTGTCATCACTGGAAAAAACCAAAAACCACATGACCATCTTGGGCACTAGACAAATTTATCCTGAAAATTTCATTAAAATCGGTTAAACCGTCCAGGAGGAGTTGCGGCCACAAAATTTTGACTTACGACCGAGCGAGCGAGCGAGCTGACGACGCACATCCATACACCCACATAAACTAAGTTCAAATTCGTCATCTAGAAGCTATATGAAGGTTTTCTATACAATTTTCTTTTTAAAAAAATGTTACAGACACCGTACCAAACGCTATACCACTTTTTCCTTGCAGTCAAAGTGGTAAAAAATTGTTTGCCTAATTTGCAAGTTAATTATAAGAAATAAAATTTGTTGTTATCTAGTCTAACAAGAACTGTAAAGTTTGATATTTGAATTAATTATTAATGGTAATTAATTATTAGGGTTTTAAAGATATTAATTGAACGTAGCCTAAAGGCTTAAATACATGACAGATGATACAAATTGTAGGACATTTTTCAATTTTAAAACAAAGGTTTTTTTGTATACAGGCTATAATTTTGATATATGATATTTTTATGGAAAAAAATTCAATTAAAGTTAATTTATTGATACGTTTTGCCTATGGGACATATTCGTTCTCTAAAAGAGATAAAGTCAATATGAATGAAAAAAACCTACACAAAAAGAGAATTTTAAATTTTTGAAAACATCGACAATAATGAAATACTCCAAAAAATGTAGGAGGATAAAATTACTGTACAGGTGTGGTACTAATATTATTTCAGTTACAGAATAATTTACTGCAATGTTTATTTGCGCAGTATAAAATAACAACAAGATTAGAAATATATGGGTAAACCCATATATAGACATTTCTCGGAAAGTTGGCAACACAATATCTTATTTCTATCATAGTTAATAAGTAAAATAAAAAGAAATTGTTGTTTAATTAAATGTTGCACAAGTATTTATATTATGTAATTGGAGATCAACCCTAAATCCTTCAAATCCTTTTGGTTACGAGTAGAATTATGTCGATATTCTAAATATTTTACAATGCAAAACGATTCTAACTAATTCTGATGAACTATTTAATTGCTTTATTGATTTTTGCAAATTGAAACAATTCTGAATTTTTCAAAACAAATTGATAATTTATTGACGAATTTTGGTATTTTTATTCAAGTTTATCAAATAAATATATCTAGAGTGTTAAACATTTGGTTTTTAAAATGTATCTATGTATGATAAATGTTTATTATTATTGTAATTTTGTGTGTAAAATACGTCAATTTATTTTATTAGATTAATTAATATTGTTTCTTGATATTTCTTTGAATTCGTTAATTTGTAATTGATATTATATACTAACTTCAAGTTCTCTAAACTCAATCTGAATTTATAATAATATTCTGATATATATATATATATATATATATATATATATATATATATATATATATATATATAAAAATAGTAGATAGAGTTGAAAAAATTAACATTTTTTTTCGCTAAAATATCGAATTTAGTTTTTTTTTAAAAAATCAAAAATGGTGAAAATAATTCTCATACAGTATTCCTGCAGTAAAATCTATTTATTCAGCGGTTAGGAATTAAGTTTAGCTACAGTTTAATGTGCGCCAATATAATATTCGTCACTTTCTATCTTAAGAAATACCTAATTTCATTTTAAATGGTATTAATATATCAATGACCATCTAACAGCTTATTAATCTACTAAACCAAAGTTAAGCATTACATAAATCAATTCAGCTGATATCTGTGTTTATTATTGTTCAATTGTACCTTTAAATAATAGGCAATAAATAATTGTAAATCCTAAACGAACATGTATATTTGAAATTCATAATAAATATGTCGCATATCATACACACACACACACACACACACACACACACACTTATTTAGAACAATTTAGTAAGTAGTCAATAATAAATTGTCTCCATCATTGAATTTCACTGAACGTCATATGCAGCTGTAGTTCGTATTACGGTGCACTGCAGAAAATTTCATTAAAAATTCATTTGCCGATATTGTCAATCGGTGCGCTAAAATTGTTGAAAAAATTTTCGAAATTAAGCTAGACAGAAATTTTACATATATTATCAATTTTTTTTACTGTTAAACCAATTTTAAATTTAAAAATAATAAATAATTTTATTTATTACTTGATATTGTAAAACACCATTCAGATTTTATATAAAATTTAAAATGCTTTAGAAAAAATTTCTGCATCATTGACTTTCTGATTTATTAAATATGAAACTAAAATAATACAGAATTTTAACTTCAAGTATTTTAATTTTTATTACTTAATGTAAAATCTAAAAATCATAACTATATATATATATATATGGACCTTTTTATCTACATGGTTTCATAAAACTTTGCAGATAACTCGGCCATTGTGAGTTTAATTGTTTTTTTGTAATTACATTTTTTATTTATTTTTTTGTGTTATATTGTAGTGCCTGAGGAAGGAAATAAATTATTTCTGAAAGCTTGCGCAAAATGAATTGAGTTGTTTTATCTGCCTGACTGTTAATCCCGCAATAAACAAATAAATATAAATTTTTCCAGTCACTAAAACATATCTATATATATATATATATATATATATATATATATATATATATATATATATATATATATGTCAAACTCAAAATTGAAATACGATATTTATCTTTTGGTATCAATAGAGTATAATTTAGTTAACTAACCGTAGCGTTGTGATATCACAGCCGAAGCCTCGCTATTAATTTTCAATTTGTGATGACGATCGCCCATAATTGCATAGCCAACTATACCAAAAATGACAGCGATATAGTTTGGCGTGTAGACGAAGAGATATATTCATAAAGTGGGTGTAGAATCGACGAAATAAATTTATGTAAATTCTATAGTTAGTTTTGCTTTAATATCATCATTAATTTGATATTTTGACATTTATAAACTTGGAGAGAATATTTAAATATAAGGACATATAATACTTACGTCGTAAAATATTAATTATAAATTGTAATTTATATATGTTATTCTGCTTTATAATTAGATTTAAAATATATTGTAATAGTATCCATAATGTTTGAAATGTAAACAAGACATATGAACTATAAAATAATTTTCATGAAACCAAAATATCTCTAGGATAAACGCGTAATTATAATTTGAAAAAATCGTTACAATAATATTAATATTTCAACGTAGGAATAAAATCCATATAATTTTTATTAACTTTATTGTAATATAAAAACTGTTTTAAGATGAATTTTTGTTTAATTATTTATAAAAACGACGTTTCAACGAACTGAACATTATTTCAACAATTGGAAATACTGAGCCTTAGATGATTTTAAAAAATACTATAGGCCATATTCTCACCTCATTTATAAAAGTGATTTTTGCAAAAAGTGCTTTTGACGTTTACTTAAAATTATTTATTAAAGACTTGATAATAGTTTATTTAAATTTTATAATACCAAATATAATAAAAATGATCAAAAATAGAAAAACTATTCATATTTGATTAAAAACAGAAGCAAAAAATTGTTTTGAAATTAATGATAAAAGCACTATTTCACGAAAAAGTGAGGTGAGAATACGGGCCTTAATCATTATCTTTATCTAGATTCATTTTTTTCTTTACCTGCTCCAACACTGCTACACTTTACCAATATTTTTTCATAAAATAAATCGCAACAGCAACTCATATTTTTCCATTCTTTTTCTGTAGTCCGCTTAGTCAGCGTATTATTGTGCTTTAAAGTCGACGAAGAAAAGCCAATTCATTCAATTTTCAAGTGACTTGTCTTGCTACTCCGTCGACAAGTAAGCGAATTTTGAAATTTTTCTAAAAGATGCATACTCCTACGTGGTTTCTGGTTTGTGAAAAATGACACATAAAAATTTACACAATCGCCTGTTATATTTTATACTGATATATATATATATATATATATATATATATATATATATGTCTTTATTTTCTATGCTATAGAAATATTCTATATATTGATTTCATACACTAAGAAAAATGCGTAGTTGGCCCAACAAAATAGAAATGGTAGATATAAATTGTAGAACATGTAACATTCGGACTTGGTCATATTTATAATCAACAACTCGACCTAATATCAAGTTTTTGATCTTATCTTAAGTGATTACTGGATTTTTCTTTGACTATAAAGGGTTTCGATAGAAGCAAATTTTTTTATAAAGAATAAGTTTTTCTCCTAAAACTCATATTAATTTTTTTTTTCCTTATAGGAAACCTCATCACTTTACACACTGTATAGTGTAAATACGGAAGGTAGCCGTAGATAAAATTAATTTTGAGCGTAAATAGGGTAGCGTAAATAAGACTTTAACATATCAAATGTAATTTTTTATGTATGTTTAAATAATATTGTAATATTGAAGTTAAAAAGAAAGTTTTATTATTTAGAAGCTAAGACAAATAATAATAAAAGTAAGTACAGAGATGTAGATCGGAGCAGCAACATAGAAGGTTAACTCAAATAAAAAGGAAATAAAATTTGTTAAGAACAAGCAAACAGCAAACTTTCAACTACTTAACGCTTGCTTGGTAGAATAAAAATTGCATATGGTCCCTGACGACTTCTGTTAGCTTTCCTTGAAACATTTATATGTCTTAAGATTAAAATTTAGTATTTATAAAATAAATTCATTTAACATAGTAAAAAAATCTTTCAGAACTAATTATATTAAAATCAAACGGCTTCAGGTTATAGTTCTGTATTAATATTTAGATAGATTAGTGTATGATGAGTGTGAAATTGAAAAAAATGTTGTAGCAAAAGTTGGTGTTAGTCAGTTAAGATGGTTCGGACATGTTGAGCGAATGCGTCTAATGAACGTCTGGTTAAAAAGATTTATTTGAATGATTTTGATGGTATACGTTTGCAGGTGGACGTCCGATGAGTAGTTGGAGTGATATGATTGAGAGTGTTTTGCGTGAGCGAAAGTTTCCAAGAAGTAGGAATAGAAGAGCATGTATGAAAGGAATTATGAATGTGGATGAAGCGAATGTTGCTTGTTTGGATAGGAGTGTTTGGAGGCGACTGATTTCGGGATGATGAAAAGAGTTTGTGCCACACCCTTTTGGGTACATGGCGTGATTGTGTATGTACGTATGTATGTATTTATATGTCTTAAAATTAAAATCTAGTATTTATAAAATAAATTCATTTAACATAGTAAAAAAATCTTTCAGAACCAATTATATTAAAAATGAAACGGCTTCAGGTTATAGTTCTGTATTAATATTTATTAATAATCGATGTTTCGACGAACTCAATGTACGTCTTCATCAGGAAAAATTATATAAATGACAGTTACAGTAAATAAATGAAACACAGAAACAAGTTACTAGGTATCAAGATAAGTGAAGGTACTAATTTAAATTTAAATTTAGTTCTTTTTAAATTGAAAATTTATAAATTTTGTTTATAAACTCGTATATGTTGTTTAAAATATGTTGACTCATAGATGTTGCAAATTAATATATAAATATAATAAGTAATTACTCGTAATAATAAAATTTCTAACCTTTGTTGAATTCTTCGAAAATCCTGGTATTTTACTTGAACTTCACTGAAAGCTTCTGAAGTCTTCTGAAATTAAAATTCGAATTAGAACACTTTTTTCACTAATAATTTATAAATATTATTAATACAATTCAGTTCGCAAATTTTTATATATTATTTATTATTAATATCTGTCTAAATAATAAAAAAAAAATGCTTACTTATTCACATACATTGATTCAATATGTAAAACACAAAATTTATATTACAACTAAATTTATTTAGTTTGTTTAATTCTATCACATAACCTAATTATCATTAATTAAGTAGTTAATTTTTTGTTGTTGGTATATGTTCAAGGTATATTTTGACGATACAAACATCCATGCTCTTAGGCGAGATTCAAACCCGGGCCAGTACAGGTACGGCCGGTATCAGACACCGAGCTGATAATTAAAGAAAAACTATTAACGCTTTACATATTTATATATATATATATATATATATATATATATACCTAACTCTTTATTTATTTGGTGGTCAAAAATAAATTCGACAATTAAGCACTAATTGTCAGCAAATTAATCTAAATGAAAGACAAATGTTCTGCAATTTGCGTAGCATTTGTGTGCGTTGCGTAAAATCATGAACCACTTGAATTGTACATTCATTAATCATTTTGTAAAGCTTCCGACGTCCTACCTACCTATCTACCTACTTTTAGCCTGTATTATATCCACAATTACAAATACAGGTTTGTTTAAATTAAGTCTATAGAGCTTTAAGTAATTTTGAAAATTAGTTGTATTATAAAAGCGGAAATTTTATTTATTACAACACTTTTCTTGTTTATTTTAATTTTGTAACATTAATAAAATTGTATAAGCAATTTCTTTCTTATATATTAAGTTCTAAATGATTAGTATCCAAAATTCTTATTACCTAAGACAAAAAATTTATAATTCATAAGTCTTGTCCTGCTGATTAATTTTAAAATTAATATTAAAATGTTAGATCAGTGCATAGTATACTTTACGTATTCCACTCTAAAATAATAACCATAATAAATCAAATAAAAATAAAACAACACTGATTTGATTGAAGTAATTTGTAATATAAAAATTCTGAAACTGTATATACAATAAAGTTTTTTATTCCAAATAATAAATATCAAAAAAATAAAATCTCAATCTTTTCACGCCAAATCTATTACAGAACGTGTATTGCAAAGTAAAATGCGTAATGAAACGAAACATAAAATATTATAAATGTATAGAAAAAATAATATAATATGAAAACAATTGTATAAATCCATTATTACATTTCAAAAAATGATACATTTCGAAATTGTCCAGTTTTAAAAAATACATTAATAGAATAAAACGGCTTTAGGTTGTAGTTCTGTATTAATATTTATTAAGAATCTACGTTTCGACGAACTCAGCGTACGTTTTCTTTCTGATGAAGACGTACTTTGAGTTTGTCGAAACGTTGATCATTATTAATAAATATTAATACAGAACTTGAACCTAAAGCCGTTTTATTTCAATAAAATGAGTTCTGAATTATAAAATTGTAATTCTGTAAACTTTTCGCAATAAAACAAAGCAGGAAATGTAATTTTAAAACATGTTCAAATTTTAACACCACTTCCACAGAGTTATTGTAACTCTATATTTAATTCATAATTGAATTGAACTTGGAAATTTAATTTAACTCTCTTTTGTGAAATATAATTCCAAATTTAATCTCGAGTTAATTATTTTAACTCGAGTCAAATTTTAATTAGCTATTAAGCATATAAACTCTTTTATCCGGAAAATTTTTGTTCATTCGGAACCATTGTCGGTTTGGCATATGCCAGACTTTAAGTAAATAAACTTATATTTTAACAAAAATATCAATTAGAATATCAATTGTAATAAGTGCAATTATTATCGTGAAATTGAAAGGAGAGTAAATGCTGGTTGTAAGGTTTTGGGTGCTTTGGGAACTTTTGCTAGGAATGTAAATGTTTCAAAAGAAGCCCGTTTAAGTATATACAATGCAGTTTTGGTGCCTACGGTGATGTATGGTAGTGAATGTTGGGTTTGGTTGCAAAAGCATAAACGGAAAATGACTGCTGTGGAAATGAGATTTTTACGACGGGTATGTGTGTAACTAGGAGAGATCGGGTACGAAATAGACTAGTGTATGATGAGTGTGAAATTGAAAAAAATGTTGTAACAAAAGTTGGTGTTAGTCAGTTAAGATGGTTCGGACATGTTGAGCGAATGTCTAATAAACGTTTGGTTAAAAAGATTTATTTGAATGATTTTGATGGTTTACGTTTGCGTGGACGTCCAATGAGTAGTTGGAGTGATATGATTGAGAGTGTTTTGCGTGAGCGAAAGTTTCCAAGTAGTAGGAATAGAAGAGCATGTATGAGAGGAATTATGAATGTGGATGAAGCGAAAGTTGCTTGTTTGGATAGGAGTGTTTGGAGGCGACTGATTTCGGGATAATGAAAAGAGTTTGTGCCACACCGTTTTGGGTAAATGGCGTGATTGTGTATGTATGTATGTATGTATGTATTATTTGATCAAAACAAAACAACTGAAAAATAATATTGTTGATAATAAAAATAATGTTGTTGTAAATTACAATTTTTTTTAAATAAAATAAATACTTTAGGGTGCTTTTATAGAAAGATAACGCCCTAAATGAATCCAAGTTTACTGTACTGAAGTTAGATAACTTTATTAGGCAATAAACGTAAAAAATTTCTATTGGTTTGTATGAATGTCCAAGGAAAAGATAGAAAATTAAATAAAAAATTACTTTCTTGAGTTGTTTGAAATATCTATTGAATATGACAAACTTTTACAAAATCATAAAAATAGTTTATCTAATTTTTAACACAAATTTTAGAACAAATTTTGTTAGTTTCCAAAAGAGTCATAGCTTTTTGCGCATCGTTGCAAATATTCCGAAAAAAGTACTTTTTCGTTAGACTATTAATCTGATTAAACGAAAATTAATTTCTGTTTTAATAAAACAAGTTTTTGTATATAATCAAATTAATAAACTTAAAAAAATTAATCTTTCAAAACTAATTATATTAAAATAAAAAAGCTTTAGAATTAAGTTCTAAATATATATTTTATTTAAAAATCGACATTTCAATATTCTCTACATATATCATCAGGAAAAAACATACATGTTTAGAAAATCTTCGTGATGTAAAATTCGAAGATATTAAAATAATTGCAAGACCCAAAAATAAGAGAAGCAATAGAAATTTACAAAGAAAAAAATAATATCAATAATAAATAAAATTTTACTTCCTTTTAAATTAATAATTTATATTTTTTTTTAAATAATTTATTAATTTTTTTAATCTAGTAACTTGTTTCTATGTTTTATTATTTATGTTATTTCTATTATTTTTCTCTGATAATGATATACGTAGAGTATATCGAAATATCGATATTTAAATGAAATATGTACAGAACTTAATCTTAAAGTTTTTTTATTTTGAAATAGTAAAGTTAGTTGTTTATTTTATAAGTAAACAAATTAATTTTATTTCTTTCTAGTACTATTTTATTTTTAGTGTATTTTACGATGGAAAATGTAAACATTGTCCTAGTTTGTGTATTTCTTTTTTATCTCTTGTCATGTTAATAAAATGTGTAGTGCAAAGTTTCATGACATGCTATATATATATATATATATATATATATATATATATATATATATATATATATATATATATATATATATATTGTTCTTGTCATTTTCGCTTGAAAGCAGTTTAGTTTATCACTGGATCTTCTATCATTAGCCTTTATCATTACTCTTTAATCAATATACTTACTCTGTCATTTAATTCTGTCTCAGAGTAAAGCAAGGGATGGTTAACCTTTAGTCTTTAATTTAATAAACTGGCACTGCTTACTTTAATATGATGAAATAATTTTCTAACTTTATTATCTCTTATTTAAAAAGAAAAAACTTAAGAATTAGATTACTTACTAAATTTAGATTTAATTAACTAGTAATATTTATCAACAATATTTAAAAAAAAAATATTAGCTTCCGAAATACGTATTTAGCTTTATTTTAATTTAAGTGTGGTTTTGGGATTTTTTATAAAATTATTTTTATAATATTATTTTTATTACGGTCTTTTATGTAAAATGGCAATTTTTTTTATAGTGTACAATGCCGAATTTTTGACGGACACTTAATTAATATTATATAAAACACCCTATATTTTTAACACAAAACTGAAATTACTACACAATTCGTAAAATGCACGACTCTGTTCGCATTTATGTGTGTCAACCTCGTCAAGACGAAGAAGAATAAGAAGACGTTAGTTGTTATTTTAAGTGTATATACTTATAAAACGATCTCAGGCATGTATGTTAGTTAAGGGAATAAATTAAACACTATATTAAAAAAAACAAAGACTATATATTGAAAAATGTCGTTGCTCTAATAAAAATACAAGCGCTATAAATAAGCAACAAACGCTATATATAAATAACAAATGCTATATTAAGTAACACACGCTATATATAAATGACATGTGCTATACAGAATTAACAAACGATATATATAAGTAACATATGCTATACAGAATTAACAAACGCTATATATAAGTAACATATGCTATATTTAAATTACAAATGCTACATTAAATATTACTTAGATTTGCAAAATAACCTCAACATCAATAAAAAAGTTTAAAAAGACGGATTTAAAATTATAGGGGAAATGGACAATAATCAAACGGATACAAATAAATAAACATTCTGTATTTTAACTTTATAACCAAATATGAATAAGATAAAACAATAATCAAACGGATACAAATAAATAAACATTCTGTATTTTAACTTTATAACCAAATATGAATAAGATAAAACAATAATAAGATAAAATTCATTGAACAATTAAAGCCTTCTTCGCCTTGGATGGGCGACCCACATTCCTTTTTTTTCCTATTGGAATATTTTTAGCCTCAACTGGAGGAACAATTAATTTCAACCTGATTGCCAGCCCCAAAATATGCTTGCACATATAGTTTTTAAGAAATGCTGGACAATCACAAGTACTTTTTAAATAATTTTACTTTTTTGGGTTTAACATTGTAATCTTCTTCAACAAATTGTTTAATTGCCATTCGTGCCTCATAATTTATAGTCTGTTTTGCTTTATTTTCACTTAATGCGTGTGAGTGTTCAGAACTTGATCTGTACAATAGTACTTCATTGCTTGATGAAAAGTAAAACAAGCGAACTCTGCCAGCACACTGCTCTCCTTTAAATTTCACCTTATTGCATCTATATATTACTATTATATTTCCATCACTGTCTTTATAATTTGTCCATCGGCTCCAACATTTTTCTTGGTCAATTGCACTTATTGCGGAAACACTGTCCGGGAAAGAGCATTCCTTGTTCCATATTATGGGTGTTCTCTTCTTCCTTTTCTTGGGAACTTTGTTTTCCACTTCTTCATCGGACATATATTCCGTAACATATTCTTCCATCTAGTAGAGGATTAGATGTAAAATTATTTTATTACAGCTATTTAAATTAAATTTACAAAAATAATTAAATTAAACATACCTGTGAATATATTCTATCCTGCAATTGAAGACAAATATTTCAGACGCAGGTGCTTCGATGTTTTGATTTAGTTTGTGAGGACGCGGGACATTTCACTAGACATGAATATAGCAGAAATCTATAAGTTTAATAAAATTGTATATATAGCAGAATTGTTTTACATATATAGTAATATGTATTTCAATTTATTATTAAAGATTTATAGCAAATTGTTTTAATTTTTATAGTGTTTATCATTTCATAATATAGTATTTGTAAATTTCTTATATAGCGATTTTATATATTATATATAACGTTTGTAATTCTTATTATAGCGTTTGGTATTTGAATATATAGCGGTTTATTGGTACCCGTTAGTTAAGGGTGTTGACATTATTAACGTACAGTCTACCTCATTATGTATTTACACACGTGACAGCGTTTACTAGTTCGTAGCATCCCAACAGCAAATGTTGTTTTGTCAATTAATATTGGGGGGGGGGAAGAAAGGGCTTCATTAAAAATTCATTAATTCACAACTTTGAAAACAGTGTCACGGCATGTTTGCTCCCAAACGCAAAATGCAAATTTCCCGCTTACTGACAACGTTCTTCTTATAGACCCTTTTCGTTCTCTAATAATTTCGTTGCTTCCTACAACTCGAATAGTATAACTCTTATTGTAATATTTTTAATATGATATACTATGTGAAGAAAATTTTAAGTTTCTTATTATATAAAATAGAATAATTTCCCTTAAACCACAAAATATTAAATGAGTAGTTGGAGTGGTATGATTGAGAGTGTTTTGCGTGAGCGAAAGTATGAGAGAAATTATGAATGTGGATGAAGCGAAAGTTGCATGTGTTGAATAGGAATGTTTGGAGGCGACTGATTTCGGGATGATGAAAAGAGTTTGTGCCACACTCTTTTGGGTACATGGCGTGATTGTGTATTTTATATAAATATATTTTATGGTTTAAGGAAAATTATTTTATTTTATTAACTTTTCGCCACAGTAAGATGTTATTATATGTTTAATATAATTTTGATAGTAATCATCAGATTTTGATGGCCGGTATACATTGAAATTATAGAATTTCTGGGTTGGGCAGACGTTTTATCATACATCTTAGATGGCATCCTCAGTGCTTGGTGACTGAATTCAATCATGAAACACATTCTACGCGGTAAAAACATTTGACACTATTCAGTGTTTCGTTTGGAAGATATCAAAATAGTGTCATAATTCCACTATAGATAAAAGATATGAAAAAAAAATCATTTACTGATATTACCCATATTTTTTGACACTATTATTAAACTTATTAAAATTTGTAATATATTAAAAAAAAGTGTCATTCATCACACAATAAAAGTGCTATTTTTTTAACATCATATCTAAATGATTTTTTACTGATCTGTGTTTCAAATTTAGTAAATCACGTTATATTCAACTTAGAAAAAAAAATGATTCTGTAAAAAAAAGCTTATTTTGTTAAAAAGTTAAATTTTGCATTAAATTATATATGTATGTATATATTTAAGACATTATTTGTATTTTAAGTATAAGAAGTAAGTTCTAAAATACCATATTTTTTTTAATACATAGAGGCATTCATATGTTAAAACAAGTTTCTATAGTACTACAGAGCTTATAGAACAATACAGAATACTAACATTACTTAAATATTTGTTTATATATAATATAACATCATTTACTATATTATATAATTTTATTTTTGATTCTCTAGCATTTATTAAAGCACTTAAACACACATTAATCTTTTGAGTAAGACATTTTCTATCTCAGGTTTTAGCAAAACTGTCTTCAAAGCCCCACCCTTTCCCGAACTAACATCTATTAGTATTTTATATTTTATTTCGCTCAAATCTTCCAGCTATTTTTCATTTTATTGTGTCTAGTTATTTCATAGATTGCTTTTAAATAACCCGTGTCAAATGCACTCAGCTTGTTCATATATAGCAATTCTTCATACGACGTACAAAATGTTTATAAAGCACTCAAGTATATAATTAACTTTACATATTAAAAAAAAAATCTTGTATGCACTATCGGTCTAAAAGTATATTTATTCAGGAAGTGCATAAAGTTTTCTTTTAAACTGTAATTTTTTTTATATATTTTGGGTATATCTATCCAATGTGGAAAGCTTCTTAAATAAAACTCATTTAAGTTTCAAAACGGCAAGCTTTCGATTTATATTAACTCTTCTTCATAGCCTAACTGAGTTTTTGTTACATGCCATAAAACATGTGTCAAAGATACAATAATTTTCCGTATACTCAAAGTTTGATAAGTAAATCACATTAGTATTTGTAAATATATGTCAAATAAAATATATAAAAATTATAAAAGATATTAATTATTGTTATTAATACTATGATTATTTAGATATAAAGTATACGATGTATTATTGAAAAACATGTAAACAATCAAGTATTATTATAAGGATGCTAATTTTATGATCTATTAATAATTCAAATATTACCTATGAAATTTTATATTTTTACCTATAGAAAAATCAATCATTTATCTATTAATAATTAAAAAATGATCTATAGTAAAAAAAAATACCTACACCAGCCTACTAACCTAACCTACCCTAAATAGCCAATTACGTAAAAATACTGTATGTATAAATAGCCAATTGCGTTTACATACCGTATGTATAAATAGCCACTTTCTAAATTTTATAGATCAAATTTTATAGTTCGATAATTATATCAGTAGATATTTGATTATTTCCATAGGTCGATAATTATTTTCATAGGTCGATAAATATTTCTATAGATCAATAATTAATTCTATAGGTCAAAAATTAAAACCATAGATTAATTATTTAATACATAGGTAAACTATTATTTTCATAGGTACTATTCGGTAGATCATATGTTTTTTTTATAGGTCAAATATTTTTATCTTTATTATAACTCATTAACTCCAATTTTTTTTTTAATTTTTAATCTTTATGTATTATTTGCAAGGTATATTTTTAAGTTGGCATAGTAACGATAATTTAAAAAAATCTAAATTACTGATTATAAAAAAGTATGAAAATTGAATGAAAATAAAAGCTGTGGCCAATAAATGGTTTCTAAAAAATATATCAAAATTTAACAAAAACAAACTGTAATTAAATTTTAGAAAAACACAAAAAACATGAAGAACAAACAGCTAATGCAACAATTTAGATTCAATGTAACTACTTAGTATGTATAGTTAGACTATGCTATTAGTAGCCGGTATACGTATTGTATACGTAATTAATTAAACCAATCCCAAATTAATTTGTTTACTAAACAAGGTTGTTTAAACAACTACATCAAAAACATTAATATAGTTTTGATAGAAGCAACTTTAAACTATATATATATAAAATAAATAATTTTCTCTAAAATTTTTTAAATTAATATTTTATATATTACAAAAATAATAATAATGAATAAATATTTTATTGCTATTTGGCATATTTATAATAATAGTTTAAAATATTTAATAATAATTTAGTCAGTGTATTAATTAGAAATTAGAAAAAAAAACATGTTTGATTTGATTTTAGTTTTCAAAAATTAGATTAAAAAATAAATTATGGAATATTGACTTAATTGCACTATTATGATCAATAAATTTAGCTTAGATCTAAAATTTAAATGATTTTAAGTAAATTTAAATTCTAGTCAATATATAAATACTTTAAGTGTAAAAAAATTAGCATAAATTCGTTCAAATTAAAATGCTTTAACTGCTAAATTTGAGGTTAGACTCGTTGACAAAATTATTGTGAAAGATGGAATGTTTGTAATTTTTTTAAATTTAGATGATTTTGGAAGGTAAGAAATTAAATATATACATTATATAAAAATAAAATTCTTTAAAAAATTTCGCTTAAAAATAAATGTTCAGAAATACATACATACATACACAATCACGTCATGTACCCAAAAGGGTGTGGCACAAACTCTTTTCATCATTCCGAAATCAGTCGCCTCCAAACATTCCTATCCAAACAAGCAACTTTCGCTTCAGCCACATTCATAATTCCTTTCATACATGCTCTTCTATTCCTACTATTTGGAAACTTTCGCTCACGCAAAACACTCTCAATCATACCACTCCAACTACTCATCGGACGTTCACGCAAACGAATACCATCAAAAACATTCAAATAAATCTTTTTAACCAAACGTTCATTAAACATTCGCTCAAGATGGCTCCGAACCATCTTAACCATCTTCAATTTCACACTCATCATACACTAATCTATTTCGTACCCGATCTTTCCTATTTACACCACATACCCCACGTAAAAATCTCATTTTCACAGCAGTCATTTTCCGTTTATCTAAATTTCTTTAATTTAGTTTTATTTAAGCTAAAGATCTTTAAATTGAAATGTAATGACCAGAATAGCAAAATTAAACTATTTCAAAAAAATGACGTATTTTCTATCTACTAATTCAAATTATTATTCATAAAATATTATTTTTTATGTAGAAAAATCATCAAAAATTGTAAAGTCTTTATTATTTTCGTGTAAAAACTTTCGATACCATTTAGACAAGAGTAGTAGATAGTGGTTACAAAAATTTAATCTAGTTTAGAAAAACCCATTTACTTGATGAAATTGTATAGGCTATGTGAATGAATAAGCCGACATACAAAATTCATAAGTACTCCTTCAGAAACTAAATATAAATTTGTCGTATAATATAAAGAATTTATTTAAATGTTTTATTTATTTTTGATAATGTTACAGATATCAATATCAAATTCTACAATCATTTATATTCTTATACTTATTTTACACGATACATTTTTCCATATAAAAATACAATTTTCTGTACAGAATTATATATATATACCGGGTGTCTACTTTTTTTTTGTTACATAGGGCATAAAATGCTAAAATTTTCATTTGGTGATAAATTTTCCCCTAATTATTATAGAACAAAAGTACAAATACAAAAGTTGTTTAGAATTCAAAAATGCATCAAATGATGCCAAATTTATCAATATAGGATGTTCTGATCAAGAATTAGAAGCAAATTAAAATTTCCATTTTTGCGCTCTTTACATGAAATGAAATTATTTGTTTAATTTCCATGGCACTTTGATGTAAAGAGCGCAAAAATGGAAATTTTAATTTGCTTCTAATTCTTGATCGGAACATCCTATATTGATAAATTTGGCATCATTTGATGCATTTTTGAATTCTAAACAACTTTTGTATTTGTACTTTTGTTCTATAATAATTAGGGGAAAATTTATCACCAAATGAAAATTTTAGCATTGTATTCCCTATGTAACAAAAAAAAAGTAGACACCCGGTATATATACAGCGTGTAAAGTGATGAGGTTTCCTATAGGGAAAAAAAATTTAATATGAGTTTTAGGAGAAAAACTTATTCTTTATAAAAAATTTGCTTCTATCAAAACCCCTAATAGTCAAAAAAAAATCCAGTAATCACTTAAGAAAAGATCAAAAACTTGATATTATACCGAGTTGTTGATTTTAAATATGACTAAGTCCGAATGTTACATCATTTTACATTTTTTGTATAGAAAAATGTATTATATAAATCCAGCATTAGTTAAAACGATATTAAATTAAATCATCAGTTTCAATAACAAATCTAAATGTCAAATTTTTATTTTATTTTTGTAATAGCTTCTATTATTATATATTATACAAAGAAAGCTAGTAGCTAGACAAAAATAAAATAAAACTTTAATAAAATGCGTTTACATAATGAGAATAACGAACAACAACGCAATGTCTACAACTTGTTACGGACAACCTGCTGAAACCAATTTATTTGTAAATAGAACACATTGTCATTTATAGTCAGTCAATTTCAGAAATATAAGCGTTTTTATTTATTTTCTCTATTTATACGTAAAATAGTCGGTTATTATTTGTCTGACGTAAAAAATATTGTAGTTATTTTGTTAATATATTTACCAACTTCACAACAAGTGAACAACATATTTATATCATACAAAAAATAAAATATATATTAACATATTATGTATTTTATTCTTTTTATAATGTCATGGTTGTAATATTGTATATTTTTATATAGCTGAACTGAACTACAGAAGAGGCGGCAAGGGTCACTGCATCAGATATTCCTTTCGAAACCATTAACTTTAAGTTAATGGTTTCGAGGGGATATCTGATTCAGTAACCCTTGCCCCCCTCTCTTCCCACAAACCTGAAAAGAACTTGAATATCGTACTTAGTTTCACCTTTTTTTTCAAATTGGACTGATAAACTGAGAAAAAAAATGCTGTTTGCAGCGCCATCTATCAAAGATAAAAAAAAAATCTCAAAATAAAATTTACATACTTTTTAATGGTCTATCCGAATCTGTAATAAAAATTAGGGAGTTCCATTTAAGATTCAAAAGTTGCCCCCCGTTCCCGCCCCCCTGGGAGTCCAGGTGGGAGCAAGGGTCTCTGCATCAGATGTCCCTCTTGAAACAATTTACTTTTCATCCGAAATATTTTTTTGTCCGATGCACGATTTTAAAGTTATTGCAAGTGGCGGATTAAAGTGGGACACCTCAGTATATTTATTTTGTTAATAAAACTTTTGTATTACAAAGTAGATATGATTATTTTAAATATTGAAAAAAGTTTACGTTTAAAAGACAAGTCTTTTATAAAATATAAATTTTGTATTAAATGCTTTGAAGTATTTTTGTTAGGCAAATTGAAAAGGCCGATGTTTTTAAGCAAAATATGGAAATTTACCACATTGCTTCAGGCTAGAACAGTATAAACCTTTGTTCATTTAGTAAGAGTTAATTTTAAATTCAGTATCACTGTGACTTTTACTAATATTTTGATAACCTGAAAAACTTTTTCATTACCGTTATAGATAATTTTTAATTAGAAGCGAGAATAATGACACGAATAATATATTTATTGAAATCATCACTTTCTTCTTTTTTTTTTCAATTTTTATGCAAACAAAATAAAATAGAACAAGCATTTTGAGTGAATTCATTTGTTTGAAAAAAGTCCTTTGATTTCAGACGCACAAAGCACGGATCAATTCGAAACCAAATAAAATGGTTGACAAATAAAATTTATCTGCTTTATTAAAAAATTATTTTGTCAAATGAAAATAAGAATTAATTATTTAGTTGTCGGTTACAAAGAAGACTGGCTAAATTAGTTTTTAATGTAATTAGTATTTAATGAAAATGTATAATTTTAATTAATATTTTGAATTTTTGATTTTTAATATAAATTTTTAAGGTGTGTACGGCTGATTATTCATATGGTCCCGGGTTCAAATCTTGCTTGGTGCATGGTTGTCATCTAAAATACATTAGATATTTACTAAAATAATTATTGACTATTATTGACCTCTGTAGCTGTAACCAGCGGCATAGCCAAGAACTTGTCATGGTAAGGGTTACTAAAGAAATGATATAATATTAATCAATACAGATAATACTATAATTTGCATAAAAAATAAAGTACAATAAAAATTATTTTGATAAAAATAAAAAATGAAAGTGTGAATTTGAAAAATATGACTTCTGACTCAGAAAAAAGCTATAATGATTAAGGATTATTAATCATTATAGCTCTTTTCTGACTCAGAAATCATATTTTTCAAATTCACACAACTCCGTTAATTTTGGACTACTAAAAAGCATATTTCATTAGCTTTTTGGTGATTATTTTGAAATATTTTTAAAGTGAATACAATAAAAGTTATATCCGAAAATGTCTAAAAAGGCGATTTCTCCTATTTAAGCTAAATGCAAATTTTAAGCCTTAAACAGGCACGGGTTAATATCATCTGACAGGTCTGGGAAGTGTATGGACATTTTGTTTTATTTATTTGGAATAATTTTGGCGGGTGGGAGCAACAAATTTCCGATTTTGCCAAAATAAGAACCACCCTAATATATATATATATATATATATATATATATATATATATATATATATATATATATATATATATATATATATATATATATTTACAAAAAAAGGTTTGTTTAGTATTACAATTATAAAAGCACGTTTTTTTTACAAAAAAAAATTGTATTCCAAATTTTAATGTATCCGTTTAAAATTGTATCTAAATTTTGACGAAATTTAATATTTTTCAACTGGATTTTTTTCTGCACATAGTAGTTCATAACTTTCAAACTGAAAATTTATTCAATAATATTGACATAAAAGTCATAAATAAGTTTTCAAACATGATATAACTACCATATCGTATGTTCTTTTATAAATAAAGTTTGGATATAACAAAATCAATTTTATCTTGACGAAAGTTTGAGATGCTATAAACAGAGTGAATTGGGTCAAAGTTACTAATATTTAGATAGATTATAAACAGCTTCACGTTTTAGCAAGTTACGATACACTTATTTCACTAACACCTTAGTATGTTTTCAAATCATTTTTAACTGCTTAAATTCTCGTGCTGGCATTACATGATATATTTTTCTATGCAAAAATCTACACGATTTTTAAAATTATGAAAATATACATACATACGTACACAATCACGCCATGTACCCAAAAGGGTGTGGCACAAACTCTTTTCATCATCCCGAAATCAGTCGCCTTCAAACATTCCTATCCAAACAAGCAACTTTCGATTCATCCACATTCATAATACCTATCTCACATCATGCTTTTTTATTTCTACTACTTGGAAACTTTTGCTCACGAAAGCCACCCTCTCAATCATACCACTCCAACTACTTATCGGATGTCCACCTGCAAACGTATACCAGCAAAATCATTCAAATAAATCTTTTTAACAGCAAACGTTCATTAGACATTCGCTCAACATGTCCGAACCATCTTAACTGACTCTAACACGGCAACTTTTGCTACAACATTTTTTTTTAATTTCACACTCATCATACTCTAATCGTATTTCGTACCCAGACAACATAAACATGCTAAACATATTCTGTACAGATTTCTATACAGAATCGAATATTGGATAGTGTAAATAGAAAATTTTGTTTGTACAGAAAATTGTAGTTTTTTTTTTTGTATAGAAAATAAATTGTGTAAAACCCAGCATAATGAATATTTTTATATTGAACACTGAAGATGAAGTGTATTTAAATGTAAATTACTCAAGCTAAAATTAGATATTTATATATAAATAAATTTTATAAATATTTTTGTGTATAAAATGTTATAATAGATACAAAATATTTATTGCAAATAATTTATTTAAAGAAATAAAAGTGTCTTAATTTGTTTAGTGAAATAATATTTGGATTTAGCTTTTACTGCAATTTAATTTGTAATTTATTTATTTAGTTGAATTTTAACTGGCGCTGTGTAAATAAATTATTACAATAATATACCATATGTTAGTTTTTATTTTTATCTAATAATTGTAGGTAAATAATTTTTAAATATATATATATATATATATATATATATATATATATATATATATATATATATATAGGTATATATATTATCTATAATAAATGGTGTATTTTAATTGATTTTCTTTGTGTTTTTTATAAATTTCTTTATAATTTATTTATTATAATTTATTTTAAATAAATAATTATTATGTGTTCGTATAATGACCATTTTTCTACATATTTTTTTTTTTAAATATATGTGATAATCTGAAGTTACAAATATAGTTTTTGCATATAAATATATGCGTGTAATGTTTTATTAGCATGTTTTATATAATAATAACATGTAATTACACATAATTCGTAAAAGTTAAATAATTTATTAGTGGAAAAACATATTTAGCGTACAGAATTTTGTATTAAAAGTTGTTTTGTATTAGAAAATTTAATATAGTTTAACACAGCAGTTTTCAAACTTTTATATATTTATTATTTACATATATTTTTTTATTTTCAGTATTACAGCTAAAACTTAGTTTGTAGTTTAAACTTAGTTCAATAAAAAATAGGTGGATTACCGAACAAGTTAAACTTGCAGCACGAGTTTAAACCTAAGCGGTCATTCATAGCCACTTGAACTTAGTTTACGGGCAAATTGAGTGTTTGAATCTAATTAGTTAGCTCGTTTACATGATATGATAGTGAATTTATTAGATTGTTTTGTAAATATTCAGGAATTAGATAGAAATTAGAATTAATAAACAAACAAATAACATACAAAAAAATATGTAAGACCAGATAATGTCTGTGACAATTATTGTATATTTTTTTAAAAGTGCTTGTTTATTAAAAACATTAAATTTACTCATTTTTATTCTTAAAATTAAGTATTTATAATGTATATTCAAAAATTTAGTTTTTTCATTTTCCAAAATTATATATTTTAAATTTTTTATGACAGGAATTTTTTTATACAAATATTTAGAATTTTTCAATTTCTTTAAATGGAAAATATGACATTTTCCTTTTCTATTTTAATTTCAATATAATACGCATAAATAAACAATATAGTATGAAAAATTTAATTTTAAAATTTCTAGAAAGTATTTAAAAATATTTTGAATTTTGACAGATGTCAATATCATTTCGATACAAAAGTCGTTATACTAATCCAAACCATATAGAAGATTAGCTAAACTTTACTAATATGGTAATATAAATAACTAATTTAAGCAAAATCTCTAGAAAAAACTATACGGTATATAAAAAAAAACCGTATATGTTTATCGTTTAAACTTTACCAGGTTTAAGGATTTTAAAATAATGGTTTGCATTTTTTTCTAATGAACGTTTGGTTAAAAAGATTTATTTGAATGATTTTGATGGTATACGTTTGCGTGGACGTCCGATGAGTAGTTGAAGATGGTATGATTGAGAGAGTGGCTTGCGTGAACGAAAGTTTCCAAGTAGTAGGAATAAAAGAGCATGTATGAGATAGGTATTATGAATGTGGATGAAGCGAAAGTTGCTTGTTTGGATAGGAATGTTTGGAGGCGACCGATTTCTGGATGATGAAAAGAGTTTGTGCCACACCCTTTTGGGTACATGGTGTGATTGTGTATGTATGTATGTATTTGCAAAATAACTAAAAAAAAATCGGTTAACCGATTTAACTTAGTAGGTTTAATTTACCGGTTTGACGTCCTGTATAAAAACATGTCACAACAAATTTTAAAATATACAAAAAAAATGTAACAAACTAAGATGCATTTTACAAAAAAAAATAAACAAAAACATAAAATCACGTATATGTCGTTTTATATTAATTTACATTTTTTATAATAAAAATAAAATAACCTCTCTAAAAATCTGAACAATTTATACATTCACACACACACAGTGATTATCAAATTTCTCTTTAACAGCAACGGTGTTTCCCACCTGACACACACGCACACACACACACTGACACACATACACACAAACCAAGCGTGCAGATGGGGTTAGTGTCGGCGTCGTCTCGCGTCGCGACGGAGCAGGGCCGCCGAGCCGAACGTTCGTAACGTCCTGCTGACCGCCAGCACTCAGTTGAACTTGGACAGCAGGCGCGAGCTGTCGGGAAACATTTCGGTCGAGAAATTTATATCCGACTAAGTTTCAATTTTTACGCCCGATACTTTTGTGCGAACTTTCTTAACAAATCGTACTGATTAAGTTTGTTTGTTTTTGTTTTTTTTTTTTAATGAAATTCTGTGTTTCAATGATTAAAATATATATTGTGAATTTTTCCGAAAATCGTTGTTGATTGTTGAAAATAATTAAAGTATTCTGTCTAATAGTTGTTTTATATTACGTAAGTTGGATGTTATTTGAAAACTTCAATATTCTTATAAATGTTCTATTTTATATATTTATATTTTGTTATAATTATTTTTCTAAATGTTTCATTTATAATTGTCGCATGTATAAACATATTTAAAACGGAAAACAAAAACAACTTTTGCATAAAAGTTGTTTTGCGTGTATTTTATAACGGTACAATATTTGCATAATTTGTCGTTAACAATTTATCTTATGATTAATTTTTAACCTTTAATTAATCTTTATTAATAAATTATTATTTTATTAAATTAGTCATATATAAATCAATAATATTGTAAATAAATGATTATTATACTATATTAATAATTATAAATAATTTAACTGCAACATATATTATTTTTATTTAAAATACAATATTTTTATTAATTATCTTTTCTTCAATATCTAATTAAATATTTTTTAAATATCTACATTAATATTATTATATTTTCATGTCATTTTCTTTTTTTTTAAAAAAACTGTGTCCCATTTATTTATAAATTTAATTTAATTTATGTTTTTTATGAAATATACATTATTTTTGTATCACAGATATTTTTATAATATCTAATATTATAAAATTCAAGAAACCTATTTTAAACTGGTTAATAAACTAATTAACGTGAAAAATACTTTTGACAAAGTGAGATAAAAATACAATTCATTAGTTTTATTTTTAAGTTTATTTTTCTAATATGAAATTAAAATTATCATTAGATAAAAATTAAACATTTTTAGTTCATTGACGTAACGTTTAAATTGAAATATAGACACATAAATTTTATACTATATTTAACTGAACATAAAATGTACTTTTTTTTAAATTCTTATCATAAATTTTTTAAAACTAATAATAGATTTTATGTATAGAAAAATATTTATTTTAATTTGCTCACAACTTAATAACTCATATTTTATATATTTACATTATAACATTAATTAACTATTGAAAAACTAAATAATTTTTTAAAATACTCTGAAAAAATATTACTTTAAAATCAACATTTTTACTTTTCATTCAAAGTAGTCATACTTTTGATCTATAAAATTGAATTTTTAAAATACATATATATATATATATATATATATATATATATATATATATATATATATATATATATATATATATATATATATAGTATAACTATTTTAAATTTTTGTTTTGTTCCCATTCAATTTGAGAAAAAATCTATATTTAAATTAAAAATATTTTTTTTTAGAAAACATTGTGTTTGCATATTAAATAGTAAATAATTTTATACAAAACTTTTAAAATAATTATACTATTACATAATAAAAGTCAAATTTTACAAATCAAAAATATGTTTATTTTTGAATTAATAGTAAAATGTTGGTTGTAAAGATATTTTTAACCAGTAAAACTTTTTTTCAGAATTCATTATATAAAATAAAACGGCTTTAGGTTTAAGTTGTATATTAATAATCGATGTTTCGACAAACTCAACGTCCGTTTTCATCAGGAAAACTGATACAAATGACATTTACAGTAAATAAACAGAACATAGAAACAAGTTAATAGGTAACAAATAAGTAATTAGATCTTATAAAATTTATAAATTAATAAAAAAAAATTAATTAATTGAAACCAAATTTTATTTAAAGTCACTGATTTAAATAAAATTTGGCTTCTATTAATGAAAAATTTTAAAAAAATTTATGATCTAGTTTCTAGTTACTTATTTGTTACCTAGTAACTTGTTTCAATGTTTTATTTATTTACTATAAATACCATTTGTATTAGTTTTCCTGAAGAAAATGGACGTTGAGTTCATCGAAACGTCGATTATTAATAAATATTAATACAGAATTTAAACCTAAAACCGTTTTATTTAAAATATTTTTATTAGTGTAGATATATTTAAATATTCTACATGTTATTTTTTTATTAATAACAAAATTATATTATAAATACCAATGCGCATACAATTTTATCGTTATTATAAATTGTCAAACAACTGTAATTGTATAAAAACTCAATGGAAAACTTTTGAAATGCATGTTTCAATAATAGTACACAAGTGGCTGACTGACATTGATAAAGATAATTAAATTACTCGTTTATTTTTCCTATTATCATTTCATCTATCTATCGCCTTTGCGAGAATTTATTAGTCAGTAAAACTACCCATTGTCCTATCCTTAACTTTTAATAAAATCAAAAGTATTATACATTACTTAAGCCAATTATAATAAAAGCTTGCTTATTCAGACGTAAATTTTTGTTATTGGATATCTTCTAAATATTGCGAGAAGATGGTTAATAAAAATTATATTTATAATAATAATCTTCTTCAGTTGCAATTTATTAAATAATATAAAAAAAAACTTTAGGATTGAATTCTGTACATATTTTATTTAATTATCGACGTTTCGATATACTTTACATATATCTTTATTAAAATAGTAATATATTCTTTTAAATAAATCATCTCTGAGTGAGTATTTGGGTATCGTTATATTTTATTAAAAGTTCTGTTCTATAATTGAATTTTAAAAGTAGCCTTAAATTTAACTTTGTGCTACGTCAAAATTAAATTGTTAAAAGAGACATGTTCCAAAAGTTGTATTTACTTAAAGTACATTAAATAATTGAAATAAAGGTAGACAAGTTAAGTTCACATTAATATAATTGAAAGTTCTAAGCAAAAAGTTAGTAATTTAAGTAACTTTTCCGGCTCAAATAATCAAATTGTATTTATCTTTTCGAGAAGAGACATACCTATCTTTGAATTTACCGTTACAGGTTAATATTTGTCAAAAAGTAATAATTTTTTCCAAGTTACAGACATTATATTTATCATTTATTAATAATATAATAATAATTCACTAGATTTATACATAGGTTTGTAACATTAACTTAATAATAATTTAGTTTTAGAGGATACAATTTTTGTTTTAAATTTAAAAATATATTGTGGAGGTAATAACTTTGTCACATTTTAGATAATTAAAATATTTTTTTTTAATTGAAAATAAAAAAGATGAAACAATTTTGGATAAAAGTTTATAGAAACATTGATTATTGGAAAATAGTCAACTGATATTATTTAATAAATAATTAGTAATAGAAGAAATTCAGTCAGTTATATATTTTTATTCTCTTCTATGCCAACGTTTCGGCAATCACTGTTGCCTTCTTCAGGACAATAAATACAAATATGTATACACATAAATACATACATATACAAAAATATATAGAACAACAGAATAAAAACATTTATAGCAGAATATTTTTAGTTGATGTTACATGTGTGAAACATAATTAGTGTTCAATATTATGTAAAGCAAATATACATTACTTGGTCAAAAAATTAAAAAAAAAGTAAATGCATGTCAAAATATCATTTTAATAATAAAATATCACGTACAAAGATAAAAACACTCTATAAAAACAATGTATGAAAAACACAATCTAGATGTCGTACAAGAAAATTTTTTATATTCTGTAAAAAGATAACTGATAACTGAGAGTGGCACAGACAGCCAAGATTTATAGGTATAATTGCATGACACTATAATACATACAGCTTAAATCATTGATATCATTAATTAATATGTAACATTTCTAGAAATAAACTTTTTTTAGATTATTTAATTAACAATTATACAAAACTTAAGCCTAAAGCTTTTTTATTTTAATATAATGAGTTCTGAAAAAATTTTTACTACGCTGAAAATAAAACAAAAATGTATAAATAATGAAATATTTTTTAAGATTAATTGCTTTATAATATCATCGGTTTAAAGGTAAAACTCATTACGTAACAATTTTTTATTTGAGATACAATATTAAAAAAAATAAATAAATAATTCTGAAAAAAGGAAAATTCTGTATATTTCCACAATTTTTGTGTAAAAGAAACTAATCCTCCTTATCAATAAGATGCTTTTGAAAGTATAAGAATCAAAGAGTTGTAACTTTATTATGTTCAACTCGATTTTCAGTATAATTTACTTCGTGATTTTTACCTTCAAAATGACGATGTAGTAATTATATATTAAAGTAGAGAAACCATTTATTACAGTCGAGTTGTTAAATTTTTTAAAATGCACTGTAGAAAAGTTGCCATTTTACATAAAAACAATAAAAATTATTTTCAAAATTTTTACAAATAAAGAAATATTTTTTATAATTGTTTATTTTGACTTATAACGGAAGTACTTCAGCACTTCCGGCTAGTGCGTTTATAATTTGTAGACAAACACCAAAAAGTTTTACAAGTACCCCGCCGCATAGAGAGATAAGCTTTAAAACTCTCATTTTTAGGAAAATATATCAATAATTTTAAAGAACATTTTCATGAAAAATTAGTATTTTTTGCAATGTGCATTTTTTATACTTTTACTAATTATATGAAGTAATTAATATTAATTAATATTATTATAAGACGTAATAAATATAGTAGTAGGAATAAAAGAGCATGCTGTGAGAGAAATTATGAATGTGGATGAAAGTGCGAAAGTTGCTTGTTTGGATAGGAATGTTTGGAGGCAACTGATTTCGGGATGATGAAAAGAGTTTGTGCCACACCCTTTTGGGTACATGGCGTAATTGTGTATGTATGTATGTATGTAATAAATATGATTTAGTATCAGATGAGTAATATTTCGTTATTTTCTATAGCAGTAGTAAAATGTATAATTGTTCTAGATAAAAAAAAAATTAATTTTCCTAATTAAGAATCCGATGTATTAATGGTATATTTTAAAGCTTTAGTTTATCAGCTAATTTTAATCAAATTTGCAAAATAAATTTTCTTAGTTTACAATAATTACATAATTTTATTTTTGTACAATAGCAATTGTCTGGGAGAAAAAAATAAAAATTTTAGGCCAGAATTCTCACCTCATTTATAAAAGTGATTTTTGCTATAAGTGCTTTTGACTTTTACTTAAAATTATTTATTAAGCACTTTATAATAGTTTATGTAAATTTTATAATACCAAATATAATAAAAATAATCAGAAATAAAAAAAAGTATTCATAGTTGATCAAAAACAGAAGCAAAAAATTATTTTGAAATTAATGATAAAAGCACTATTTTATGAAAAATTGAGGTAGAATACGGGGCCTTAGTTTTTTCTTGCTTCACTGTTTATTCGGTGTTTATTTTACTAATTAAGCTATATAAATGAATATTTTTCAACAGCGACAAATCTCTCTATAAAATCTAATACTAATATATGTATTTACTATTAAATTCTAGCTTATAAAGCAGCTAAAGTACGCTTAGTAATTTCAGTACCATAAATTTAGTAATTTACCATAAATATATGTGTGAACAAATACACTAAATATAATCTGCACCCTTATTCAGCATGTACGCAAAATATAAACTCAACTCATATTTCAAAGGATAAAGTTCTTCGTTCTTTACGTTTGCCTAACCCGCATTTATCCTATCGCCTTGCTACCCTACATTCCTGTCCTTATACATACACTGTGGCTAATTATATACAGAGCGTATCAAAAAATGTGTGTTTACCTGGAATGATTAAATGCCTCCAATTAGAACTTTTTATGTGGCATAATGAAGATAAAGTACGACGTTTAACCTGGTTGAATTTTTCGTTTTCTTTTGATAGAGGAAAAAAAAAACAGGGAAAAAGAATCTATTTATAGTGAATAAACAGTCACTGAATGTAATGAAATTATAACTTAATTAACTTATGACCTGTGACATTTTTACGTTAAATTATGGAATCAAATTAAAAAGAAAATAAAAACTGGTTTTGCAGTACGGGTACAACAGTAATATAAAAATTGCAATTTATGCAAAAAAAATCTATAAAGCGAACAATGAAAAGTTTGGCAATTTCATTAGTAAAAAAGATAATTTATGCATGAAATCCATTACATAATACTTTTTCACCTTTCAACTTGCACCTAAGCTGAACAAGTACTGACAAAAACATATAAAGTACTAAATACAAGACAGCAAGTACTTATATTTTGTAAAATATTTAAGTATTAACTACCAGTACATACAAAAGTACTTAAGTATTTTTTAAATATTTTCATGTTAAATTTTATTTACTTAAAATAAAAAAGTAAAATATCTTTCAGAACTCATTATATTAAAATAAAACTGCTTTAGTTTATAGTTCTGTATTAATATTTATTAATAATCGACGTTTGGACGAACTCAACGTTATTTCTCTTTATATGGAAAAAAGATACAAATGACAATTAAAATAAATAACAAAATATAGAAATATACTAGGTAACAAAATAAGTAACAAGATCATAAAATTTATAAATTTTTAATTAAAAGAAAACACATTTTAATTAAATCAGTGCCCGTTCATACTGAATGATGATATCTTTTTCTTTATAAATAATTTCTATTGCTTCTTTTATCAATGCTACTCTTAATATTGATGGGTCTTGCAATTATTACAGTATTTTCGAATTTTACATCATAAACATATTCTAACGCATCAATACTAACAGCAGATTGATAAGAGAAGCAATAGAAATGTATAAAGAAAAAGATTATAAATTTTATTATCTAGTTACTTATCTTGTTACCTAGTAACTAACTGTAAATGTGAGTTGTAACTTTTTTGCTGATATTAATTAATATTAATACAGAACTATAACCTAAAACTGTTTTATTTTAAAAAAGGCTTTCGGATTAAGTGCTGAATAATTTTTAATTAAAAATCGACGTTACAGGAAAATATCATCAGGAAAATATAAGCAAATTAATATTTAATATTAATAAAAAAAGAATAGGTCTATTCAAAGCAATCATACTTATGCCAGTAGAACTTAAAATCTACGCTTTTTTGCAAGGTTAAAGTCGACTTTAGTTAAAGTATTTATTATGAAATCGACGTTAATATTATCACTAACAGATATTATGAACAGATATTTTACGCAAAAGAAGGAGTCGCAGAATTTTTTTTTATATTATTACTACTCACATCACACACGATATAATAATATATAGATATGAATTATTTATGATATGTTTTATTACTTCCCATGTTAATTGAAACTTGTAATTATAAATAAAAATAGGTGACACGTAATGGGAATGAAATATATTAATTATTGCATTAAAATATTAAAAACTTTCAATGTAAACATGTAAACATCTAAACATATACAGGGTGTAACAGAATAACTATTCCTAATTTTAACTGGAGTATCCTGGGCTCAGAATATGAAGATTTAATGCAAATCACTGAGATAAAATGTGGCTCCTTACTGAGCTACAGGGTGTTTTATATAAAAATTTAAAAACGATTTTTGCCCAGTACTTTAAAACTATTTGACGTATCCTTATCATACTTGGCAGGAAATGTAGGTACCGTACACCATACTAAATTATGTTAAATAAAAGTTTCTGGCTACTGCCAGTGGCGTACAACAGGGGCAAGTGAGAAGTTGATTCTTCCTAAATTCTACGCCACTGGCGAAATTGTCATTTTAGCACAATTTTTCGATTCTCCAATACTTGCTGTGTAAAAAACATACTCTTCCTTTGTAATGATAAAGTCACTGTTTCTCGAGATATTTAAAGTTAAACATAAGCTGCACCCTTGGAATTTTTTCAAAATTTGCTCAAAAAAATCTGAAAAAATTCAGTAAAATATAGAAAAAAATTAGCTACATAATAATTAAGTAACTTTTTTTCTAGCTCGTTCTGATTTGGCTGTAAAAATTATTGAAAATAAAAAAAATAAAATGCAAAAAATATTAATTTTCAATAATTTTTCCAGCCAAACCAAAATGAGTTAGAGAAAAAGTTACTTAGTTATTATGTAGATAATTTTTTTCTCTATTTTACTAAATTTTTTTAGATTTTTTTTAGCAAATTTTAAAAAAACCCTAATGGTGCAGCTTATGTTTAACTTTAAATATCTCGAAAAACAGTGACTTTATCGTTACAAAGGAAGAGTATGTTTTTTACACAGCTAGTATTGGAGAATCGAAAAATTGTGCTAAAATGACAATTCCGCCAGTGGCGTAGAATTTAGGAAGGATCAACCTCTCACTTGCCCCTGTTGTACGCCACTGGTAGTAGCCAGAAACTTTTATTTAACATAATTTAGTATGGTGTACGGTACCTACATTTCCTGCCAAGTATGATAAGGATACGTCAAATAGTTTTAAAGTACTGGGCAAAAATCGTTTTTAAATTTTTATATAAAACACCCTGTAGCTCAGTAAGGAGCCACATTTTATCTTAGTGATTTGCATTAAATCTTCATATTCTGAGCCCAGGATACTCCAGTTAAAATTAGGAATAGTTATTCTGTTACACCCTGTATATACTTATACAAAAAATATTTTAGAACTTTATTATTAATTTATTAACTGTGCTATTAAATCCAAAAAAAAAAAAAATATTTCAAGCAAAAAATGTAATGTATTTATACAAACATTTTCTTAATTTTATTTATACCTCAATATTAAAATTGAAAATCTTTCTCTTCTAACTTCTAACACATGCTATTATTAAATTTAATTTTTTTATTCCTATTTCTTATCATTTATGTGATAATGTCAAAGTGGTCTATATATGGGCTTACCCATATACTTCTAATCTTGTTAAATTATATAATTGCATATTTTTAAAATATTATTTCCTAAAAATATACATAATATATAATTTATATTCAAGTAGTGTTATAGGTAATAACAGTTACAAATATTTTTATTTTTTTAACATTAAACTTGCAAGTACCTACACTATTTTTATTCTACGACTAACACTTTCAAGTAGTATTCCAGATAAATTTTATGCTTTTATTTGCATTTATATTTGTGAATGCATTAGTATTGCAGATAAAATAAAATTTTATTCAGAGTTTTATCAGATTCACGTTTGTGCGATATGTTTTCAACTTAATTACGGTTAACTTTATAATTAAAATATTAATTAGAAATAATTATTTCTACGAAATTTTACTAAAATACCTGGTATAAGTATATTTACAAATTTTATTAAATAAATTAATTTTAAACACGGATTTTTGGCAGTTTTGTCAACATCAGAAGAATGAATAAGAATTGTGAACACATACTGAGTGTTTTATTAAAATTTTATATTTACATTATTTTTACATTCATATTATTTAGAAATAGAATTTGATAAGCAAAACAACTTAATGAAAAAGATTTTTTTTACTGACTCTCACATATAGAGAGAGAGATATTGTAATTATACTAATTTTAACTAAATTTTTACAAATAAGAGCTTTTTGTAATATATCACCTGTTTTTTGCGTGATGTAGACACATGTAGAGCAAATTTTTTTTTTAAGTTTTAGAATAACAAAAAAAAATAAATACATATAAGAAAACTAAATGTTTCAACACAGTAAAATATCTTTCAAAACTCATTATATTAAATTAATTAATTATGAGAGGAATTATAAATTTGGATAAGGCGAAAGTTGCTTGTTTGGACAAGAATGTTTAGAGGCGACTTATTTCGGGATGATAAAAAGAGTTTGTGCCACACTCTTTTGGGTACATGGCGTAATTGTGTATGTATGTATATATGTAAAAATACTCTCTATGTATATGAAATTATACATAGAGTATATCCAGACGTTGCTATTTAAATAAAATATATATGCAGCTATTTTATTTTAAATATTTCAAATTTGTACCACTTGTATTTAAGTAATATGTATAAAGTTTGAATAACTATTCATAATTTCTATTTAAATAGACATAAATTTTATATTTTTGAGAAAATATGTGATAAAATTTTATTTTTCGATCCCTAATCTGAACTGAGCAAATATGCGTATAAAATTACTAACGCGTCCAGCTCTACACTGTAAAAAATCGATGTAAATTTACAATGATAACCATGGTAATTTTACAATGAATTTCACTGTAATTTTCATTTTTTTTTGTAAATTTACTAAAATCTGTAAATATTACAGAAATTTTATAATATTATTTAAATTTTACAATTTTTATGTATTTTTACATTTGAATACTTATTTTATGTATAATTATACAAATATTTTTATAGAAAAATGTAAAAAATTATAAATGTAATAATGACATTAGTAAATGTAATAATTACATTAATAAATGTAATATTTATATTAATAAATGTAATATATACAACAGTAAATGTAATTGTTACATTTATTAATGTAAATATGTACGCATAAATGTAATATTTACATTCACAAATGTAATAATTAGTTTAAAAACTAAAAATATTACAATTACACTGAGAAAAATAGATATTTAACAAACTGGATAATAATAAGTAGATATTTATTTGAAATATACAAGTATATTTACTGTATTCACAAATTTATACATTTTTAAAATCTACTCACATATATATTTTAATACTATATTAAGAATTAAGACTGTAATACTATATACAAATTGATGGTATTAAATTTTTGTTTTTATTATATTTATAGTTAATTTTTAAATATACTTATTTTGTTATTTTTAATATCTTATGTTTGTGTCACCATTTTAAATATAAATAGCGTTACGGTAACTATCCATTTTTCTCAGTGTAGTTATGTAAATTTACTTAGCAAATGTAATATTAAAATGTGTTACATATTTTAATTGTAATTTTACATATAAAAATAATTTTTGTAAAAATACATTTTTTTGTAAATTTACAATGATTATCGTTGGCAACAAAGTGTCCAATGATTTTCATTGTAAATTTTTTTTACAGTGTACTACTAATTTTAAACCGAGTAGTTACCAATTTATTGTTATTTAGATTACTGATTACAAATTGAAAAGAACTCATCATTATTTTACCGACGGCGACAATGAAACACGAAATCTAATTAACTACCAAACACAAAATCGGTAACAGGTTGCTTCTGCCTAGGTTTTCTAAAACAATGAAGCGCCGTGCGCCAATTTCTTTTCATTTGTTTTGCCGTGAAAGAGGCAAGAGAGAAAACGAGATAACCATTAGATAAGCGTTGTCTTGCACCGAGATAAAATGGTGTTTTCATTTGATTGCGAGGCGAAATGAAGGTGGACAGTGGATGCAATGCGACAGTAGCGCTGCGGCGGCCACGATGCAACTTAATTTAGAAACTAATTACCTGTAATGCCACCGTACCCGTGTTGGGCGTAAACTTTGTGGCTGTACCACGGAATTAAAGTCGCGCTACAAAGCGCGCTATTGCTGACGTGATTCGTTCATTGGAACTAACATTTTCCGAAACAGCACTCTAAAATATATATATATATATATGTAATTTTACCTACAAACCATGAGACACTATGATGCCCAGTATTTCTAGATATTTCTACATAATAATAATATCAGAACTATATTACAGAACTGTACACTGAGAAAAATGGATAGTTACCGTAACGCTATTTATATTTAAAAAGGTGACACAAACACAGGATATTAAAAATAACAAAATAAGTATATTTAAAAATTAACTATAAATATAATAAAAACAAAAATTTAATACCATCAATTTGTATATAGTATTACAGTCTTAATTCTTAATATAGTATTAAAATATATATGTGAGTAGATTTTAAAAATGTATAAATTTGTGAATACAGTAAACATACTCGTATATTTCAAATAAATATCTACTTATTATTATCCAATTTGTTAAATATCTATTTTTCTCAGTGAATTAACATTACGTACATTATTATTAAGTTTCCAAGTAGTAGGAATAAAAGAGCATATATGAGAGAAATTATAAATGTGGATAAAGCGAAAGTTGTTTGTTTGGATAGGAATGTTTGGAGGCGACTGATTTCGGAATGATAAAAAGAGTTTGTGCCACACCCTTTTGGGTACATGGCGTGATTGTGTATGTATGTATGTATGTAATATTATCAACAAGATGGAAAAGTACATATGTATGCAATATTACAGTTCCTTTTTTAGTAGCCTCTTTTAGTAAATTTAGAGAACTTCAGTAAAGCTGTCAAGAATTTTCCACAAATAGCTAAAATTTGCTTAGTTCTGTAATATTATTGTTGGTATAATTACATACATTTCTAGGATGTATTTTGAAATAAATTAATTACACTTAAAATATTTTATTAATATTATTACACAAAATATGTACTAAGTTTAATTATTTTGATGAATTATTACAGATATTAATATGCAGACTTACATAATTTAAGATATTATACCAACAATATGTAATTCTACATTAAGTATGTGATGCAATTTGGGGAAAGTAAACAATTTTACATACTTATTAGGTCATTTTTACGTACCTTATGTCACTTACTTATGTTATGTTACGTTACTTACTTATGTTATGTTACTTCTAGAAATATTTGATAAATAAAAAGAATCTATATTATTTCGTTTGTCTTGAGTGAAATAATTTCAAGTATCCGACAAATTGGATAAAAATAAAGCAATTTCTCTACGAACACACCAAGATTATTAGATTTGTTCTTATTAGATTAATTCGAGGAAATGGATTGCTGTTAATTCTACCAAATTTAGCTTCTCAAGCGTAATCTGTTTCAGTATAATTAGTACCGTCTACTCACATATAACTAAAAACTAATTACCAAACGTGTGAAATGTGCATATTAACGCATAATTCGTATTAAATTAATACAAATTTAAATGTAAAGAAGTATAAACAATAAAAATAAATTATTTGAAGGTAATAATAGATCATTAAATAAAAAATATATTATTTCCTTCTATAATCTATTTGGACGTTTAAGCAATATTTTTAATGCGTATGTTACAATTAATATTTTATAATGAATTTTACAACTAATATGTAATAATAATAATAATTATTATTATTATAGCTTACTCTAATAGAGCGAAGAGTGAACAAAGCGCATTTTGGGTATCAAAAATATTGGATAAGCGCAGAAAATCAGCATTGAATAATCGCAATTGAAAACATTGAATAAGCGCAACAAAATATTAAGTTGGCTTAGGGTAGGTTAGGTATGTTATTCAATATAATCATGATGCGCTTATTTAACATATTTTGATGCGCTTATGCAATGTACTCAAAAAAAGGCTATATGCGCTTCCTCAACACGCCCTAATAGAGAATACATTTAAATGCAATTAACTATAAAAATACAAAACTTTAAAAAAATATAAAAATAAAAATGTTATATTCTTATGTATAAACCTATATTAAATAATATATAAACATTAACATATATATATATATATATATATATATATATATATATATATATATATATATATATATAGTTATTTGAATAATTACACATCGAATTTAATTAGAAAATTAAATTAAAAATTGTCAACTGCCTCGTCTGGGACTCGAACCCAGGACATATAGGTCGCTAGCCTAATGCTCTCCCAACTGAGCTAACGAGTCAAGACGAGAAGGCAACAACTTTTAATCAATGTAAAGTATTCATATGTATACATATGAATACTTTACATTGATTAAAAGTTGTTGCCTTCTCGTCTTGACTCGTTAGCTCAGTTGGGAGAGCATTAGGCTAGCGACCTATATGTCCTGGGTTCGAGTCCCAGACGAGGCAGTTGACAATTTTTAATTTAATTTTCTAATTAAATTCGATGTGTAATTATTCAAATAACTATTTAAACTAATACTCTGCCGACAGGTGATTAATATTCTAACTAATATATATATATATATATATATATATATATATATATATATATATATATATTCTTATTTTGGCAAAGGCAAAAATTTGTTGCTCCCACCCGCCAAAATTATTCCCAATAAATTAAAAAAAATGTCCATACACTTTCTAGACCTGTCAGATGATATTAGCCAGTGCCTGTTGAAGGCTTAAAATTTGCATTTAGCTTTAATGGGGAAATCGCCTTTTTAGACATTTTGGGATATAACTTTTATTGTATTCATTTTAAAAATATTTCAAACTAATCACCAAAAAGCTAATGAAATATACTTTTTAGTAGTCCAAAATTCATGCCATTCCGACAATTATTAACGGAGTGGTGTGAATTTGATAAATACGATTTCTAACTCAGAAAATAGCTATAATGATTAATAAAATATATATATAGATATATATATATATACCTAATCTTAACCAAAATAAATCATTTAAATATAAGTATTTTAAATCATTAAAAAAATGTATAATTGTACAACTTAACATTATTTTTTTTGGCAAGATGTTGCATTTTACCACTGCTTCAAAGAACATAGAGTTTTATGTTCGTTTGTAATTTCTGCAGTCTAATATAAAATTTCTAGGATTTTGTGTTTGATACGTATGCGTTTCCTGAAAGTTCTATAATATACTAGAAAAATATTGTGGCATTAAACCTAATTTAATTTATGTACAAATACGATGCTTTGCATTAGATACAAACATAACATTATCTTATTTTTATTGGTCATATGTAATCTTGATATGTTAGGGTAAGAAAAATTATAAGTATTGTATATTAATTTGTTATTTACTGTACATTTTTAATTTAACGTAACATGATATTAATAACATGATACCGCTTGAAAAAAAAAACATTTTTATTGAAATATATACAACTATTATTTTCAAATTAATTTGTATAACTTTTATTGTAGATTTGAAAATATACAATCAGCTAATTATGCTAATTAGACTATATGAATTGTAAATGTTAAAATGTTTTATTCACCTGATTACAGCTTAATTGAGCAATTAATTATTTAGTAATTGCAATTCTAAAATTAACATAAAACTTACAAGTTTCTTCAATAACAAATCAAATAGTAATTACAGTTACTTTTCAGTTGTTTCTATAGCATATCGCGATTCGCTTTACAATAAATTAGTTTCAAATTAAACTTTAAATGAAACAAATTATAATAATTTGAGTTTACGTTCGTAGAGAACTTTAAATTAGCTAACCCATTTGATATTAATGTTATATTACTTTTCTAAAGTAAAGTTTGAGGAGTGCATATATTTATATTTCTGTCATTATTGGCAGAGGTAAATTTACAGTATAATATAAATGCAGACTGAAGTTTATCTACATTTCAATTGAATTTTTGTATTTTTTTTTTGCTAGCATGAACAAGTAGAAAAATTGTTTGTTTTAAAAGGAAATTAAAATACGTAGTTTTAATTAAAATAATATTTTTCATACATATGTATATAAAATTTGAATCATATTTCTAAAGTTAATAAAAATATTAAAATTTAACATTGTAAAACATCCTTTAGAATTTTTCTGCTACCAAAACTATTTTATGTACTTTATCTACGAATGTAAATGTTTCCAAAGAAGCCCGTTTGAGTATATACAATGCTATTTCGGTGCCTACGTTAATGTATGGTAGCAAATGTTGGATGGGGTTAGGTTAGTAAAAGCATAAAAGAAAAATGATTGTTGTGGAAATGAAATTTTTACGTGGGGTATTTGGTGTAACTAGGAGGAATTAAGTACGAAATAGATTATTGTATAATTTTAAAATAATTTAGTTTCAAAAGTTCGGTGTTGGTCAGTTAAGATGGTTCGGTTATCTTGAGCAAATATCTAATGAACGTTTGGTTAAAAGAACTTATATGATTTTGAAGATATACGTTTGCGTGAGTAGTTGGAGTAGTATTATTGAGAAAATGTTTTGCGTGAGCGAAAGTTTCCAAGTAGTACGAATAGAAGAGCATGTATTAGAGGTATTATGAAGGTGGATGAAGCTAAAGCTGCTTGTCCGGATAGGTATGTTTGGAGGAAACTGATTTCAGGATAGTGGAAAAAGTTTGTGCCACACCCTTGATTATGTCATAATTATATATTAGATGAATTATTCTTCTATGCAGTAGAAAATGTATATATAAATATTTTTTTTTAATTAATATGATAAACATTTGTAGTATATTAGCAAATCCTATTAAATACTTAAATACTTTTTGAGTATATATTATATAAAAAAAAAACTTTTCTGACAAGAAGAAATATTCTGCAAAGAGAATTAACTCTTGTCAAGTCCAGATCCAGATACTTTTTTCATCTTCGCGATCCTTTAATCTCAATTCTTTGCCTTTCGTTCTTTCCGATTGTGTTTTGTTTTATTTCGTGCTTTTATTTCTTTCTACGCACAATATTTCTTTTCTTTATTTTTAATTACCTTTGTTTAATTTCATACTCGGAGGCACTTTTTTCTTGTATTATTTTTCAAAAATCCTATAATACCTTCCAAAATAATTACACAATTTCTCATTGACTATAAGTATCTTGATATTGTTTTCTTTTGTTTAAATTTTTTTTGAGACGGTTTTGATATACGAATATTTTACAATGTGAAATGGGGATAATATCTTAAATGTGAGATATTATTTTGTTCATACAATGTGAGATTTTCAGCTCTATTATAAATTAGAAAATTACACTTCTTACATTATGTAATATTAACATGCTTCGTTTAGCTTCGTGAAACGGAATAATATGGTTTAAATATTCTCTTAGTTATATATATATATATATATATATATATATATATATATATATATATATATATATAATATTAAATATAAAATCTAAAGGGAATCTTTTGTATTAACATTGTGAATTGTATAAGTCAAATCTTTTATGTTTTATTTAATTTTAGAAACATTTCCATCTACAATAATATAATTTTATACTGCAGGCTTTTAAGACTGTTGTGTTTACAAGATATGTTTAAAGGAAACTAATTTCTTGGGATAGTGAAAAGGGTTTGTGCCACATTTTTTTTGGGTACATAGCGTGTATTGTCTATGTATGTATATATTATAGCGGCATAAAAAATTTTTATGGTTTTTTTTTATGATTTTTTTTTATTCTTTAAAATAAAAATAGGTGGTGCGTCGAATAATGGAAAGCGATTAATAACTTTAATCACCAAAAACAATTATTTATTTTTAAAACAACAATATATTGTTTAATACTTGTCAATAATTTTTGGATAAAAACAAAATTCCAAGTATTTTATAATTGTTTATACATTTTATTTTTTCATCTATAAGTAACACAAGTGTGTTCATACTATCTAGAAAATATTCAAAAACAAATTAAAATTATATTACACTAATCTTTTAACAATAACCGATTTTATAAAATTCATTTTGTGTTTGATTATATTTTATGTGTGTGATTTCAAATTGATGTAAAATACAAAATTTAATATATTTGGGTATATGACGTGATTGTGTATGTATGTATGTATTGTCTTTGCTAGAATTTAAACCTGGGACCGCCTTCTTTCTAAATTTATTAAATCAACTAATTATATTTTAGTTTACTGTAAAATTTAAATATTTGTAAAACTATAGTATCAGATAATGATTAGCTAGATAATTTCTATTCTATTACAAAACTATGACATAAATCAAACATTTTTATCGTCAGTCATTTTCAATAGGATTTTATAGATGAGAATAAATAAAATTTAATTTACGCCTTGTTCAATTTTTACAGTGTCACCATTAATTTTTAATAACATCCAGAGCAGAGATAGAGAGAAAACTAAAGCTTTTTCCTCATATCTGACTCACTTGTTAGTTACCGTTTTACGTTAGGTCATAAATTTGCAGGACAACTACCTTAGATACGTCCTTTTCTTTCAAGACATAAAATCCACGTCATTTCCACGCTTTTCGTATTAAACTTAAAACAGAAAAAACAAAAAACAAAAGAAAAAAATCAGTATTCTCGCAACTCGCTCATAATTTCCTGTCTGAAGAAAGCAAAATACTCAACCTGGTGCCGCCACTCGCCTGGCTGGCATTTGTTGCACACTTGACGCCATAAATATTCGTTTGTTTCTCGTAACAAAAATGGCCGCCTGATGGGACAGCGTCATTTTGTGTTTATCAAATGGGTTATTGTAAGAGGACCCATACGAACTAGTGTTTATATATTGGGTTTGGATCAATAACCTGCTTACATAGATGCATTCGCGTGCTATAAAGATTTTAGAGCAATGCTAGCGGACATTTTCTAAAATGATTTAAACGTTTGAAACGATGTTGTTAAATTAGGCTTAATTTTAAAGAAAATTATCAGCATTTTTCAAAAAATAAATATCAATTATCACACAAGACAATATCAGACTGGATCTTTGTAGAAAGAGGAGGTTCTCATCTGAATGACTAAAAAGTACGCAAAGTTTGTAAATTTTTTATTTGCAAATGAAAAAACATAGAAGGAAACGGTTTAAGGATTCGAAAAAATGTTATTTTGGTCTTTATTTTCAAAAATTGTATTTTATAAAAAACGAAATAGCGCCCGTGATTTACTGTTTTCGTCGGTCATGTCAGCGCGGAATCGCTAAACTGCGTGAATTGCAGCGTCTCTGGATTTATCTGTAACAAAAAATGAACAACAATGCCAAAAAGTAAACTAAATTTACTGGAGTATAGACTTAAGAACGTGGAAATAACTTAAAATTTGACGATGTGGTACAATCTCAAACTTTGAGGTCGATTTTTAGGCTTTTTTTCCACTTCAGGACCTTACAAAAAATAGTTAAAACAAACAATTTGTAAATTTTATAGGTCTATACTCCAGTAAATTTTGTTTACTTTTTGGCACTGTTGTTTATTTTTTGTTACAGATAAATCCAGAGACGCTGCAATTCACGCAGTTTACCGATTCCGCGCTGATAAGAAAACGGTGAATCATGGGCGCCATTTTGTTTTTTATGAAACGACAATTTTTGAAAATAAAAACCAAAATAACATTTTTGTCGAATCCCTAAACCGTTTCCTTCTATGTTTTTTCAATTGCGAATAAAAAATTTCCAAACTTTGCGTACTTTTTAGTCATTCAGAGGAGGAGAACCTCCACTTTTAAACGAAAAATTTTTCTTCAAACAGAAATTAGTTATCGCCAAATATTCCTCTTCAGACAAGCAATTTTTACTTCTCATACATATTTATGATATCATATGCGGCCACGAATATTCTAAATATCTAAATGATTTCTTTTTTTTACCACCTTACATATCTATATCACTCCATCAAATACATGGTATATGCGCAAATAAAATAAGGTCTGATTTTTTTTTGCTTGTGACCGAAATCTAAAATGATTATGTACGCTGCTTGCCAATTTTACCTTCAGCAGAAGTTTTTGCCGCATGCTGTATGTGAAAGAAAATATAAACTTATATTATATTCTAGATATGCAAAAAAATATGATATTGACAGCTTATATTTAAGCATATCTATACCTACATGATTTATAACAAATATTATTTTCGAAAATCAATTTTAATTTTAAGTCTATATTGCATTAGTAGAGTTAGTAGCAGAATATATTAGCATACTTTTTCTCTAAATCACTCTATTATAGAGTAGATAGTGTAAATGTTTACAGAAAACTATTAACATTGTAATTAATTAAAAATCTATAAATTGTATAATCTAGTTACTTATTTGTTACCTAGTAACTTGTTTAAATTTTTTGTTATTTACTGTATGTGGTGTAAATAGGAGAGATCGGGTACGAAATACTATTAGTGTATAATAAATGTGAAATTGAAAAAAATGTTGTAGCAAAAGTTGCCCCGTGTTAGGGTCAATTAAGATGGTTCGGACATGTTGAGCGAATGCGTCTAATGAACGTTTGCTGTTAAAAAGATTTATTTGAATGATTTTGATGGTATACGTTTGCAGGTGGACGTCCGATGAGTAGTTGGAGTAGTATGATTGATAGAGTGGCTTGCGTGAGCGAAAGTTTCCAAGTAGTAGGAATAAAAGAGCATGTATGAGAGGAATTATGAATGTGGATGAAGCGAAAGTTGCTTCTTTGGATAGGAATGTTTGAAGGAGACTGATTTCGGGATGATGAAAAGAGTTTGTGCCACATCCTTTTGGGTACATGGCGTGATTGTGTATGTATGTATGTTACTTACTGCAAAGTCATTTATATTATTTATCCTGATGAAGACGGATGTTGAATTTCGTGGGAACGACAAACATAACAAAATAAAATAAAAATATGAATAAAACATAATAAATTATAAACTAAATAACTAATTATTGTCATTTAATTTTCAGAATGTTAATATCAGCAAATTTGCGAGAATCCAATTTGAAACTTTTAACGAAAATACGTAAAATATTATAAATTTATGACTGTCATATATAACACGAGTAAATTTTATAATATTATTTAGTGTGCAAAAAAAGAAGTGACAAGTATATTAAGAGTTATAATAAATTTTGCCTATATCATACATTTTAAGCAACCCACTGTGCCATCTAGTACATGTGGTTGTGTGAACAGCAACTCGTTCGCTCTTTTATTAAAAATGACTTTTGAATTATAAGAGTAATAACTATAAATATTCCCTTCTTTTTTAAAAAAAAATTAAACTGTATAATAAAATACAATTTTTCTTTCTAATATTTTCTTAAATTTTACCAAACAATTGAAGAACGTGTTAAAAATTAAAAATTTTTACCACTTTGACTGCAAGGAAAAAGTGGTATAGCGTTTGGTACGGTGTCTGTAACATTTTCAAAAAAAAATAATTTGTGTATAGAAATCCTTCATATATTTTAAAAATTTATTATGACCACGTTATTTAACCGATTTTAATCAAATTTTCACTAAAGATTCTTCTGGTGTCCGCATAAATTATGCAATTTTAACAAAATACAGTGTTACCAACTTATCGAGAAAAATATTACTAAAATTTAAAAAAATTCATTGTGGCTACATTATTCATCCGATTTTGATCAAATTTTCAGAAAAGTTTCTCCTAATGCCCACATAAATTATAATTTTATTAAAATACGGTGTTGCCAACTTTCCGAAAAAAAAAAATTAAAAGTTTTCTAAAAATTTGTTATGCCCGCATTATTTATCCGATTTTAATCAAATTTTTACAGAAGATACCCTTAGCGCCTATAATATTATATATTAACAAAATACAATGTTGCCAACTTTCGGTGAAATTTTTTTTATTCCTATGTCTTATCATTTATGTGATAATATCAAAGTGGTCTATATATGGGTTTACCCATATACTTCTAATCTTTTTTTTTTAAGAAATAAACTGTATAATAAAATACAATTTTTCTTTCTATCTAAACCAGAAATTTTGTTTCTAATATTTTCTTAAATTTTACCAAACAATTGAAGAACGTGTTAAAAATCTAACTTTTTCATAATAAATTTTATTACAACGTATTTTTAGCGTTAGAAACATATCAATATGTAGAATTGTAGAAATAAACTCACTCATTGTCAAGTCAAACTTTCTATTCGTGAAAAAATTACTACTATATCGTCTAAATTATACAATTATGACAAACATAAACAATGGAAAAAAAAATTACTAACCTGCGGCTGTGTATTACATACTGTAAATTGAAAACACTAACCTTAGTTCACTATATTTATTTAACAAAAATCGTAAATTGTTTATTATTTAAATCGTTCATACTGTATGAAAGTTCAGACGAAACTAAATTAATGTTATACAGTAAATTATTTTTATTAATTGAATTATAATTGAGTTACGTCAAAAATTCGAGGCACAGTAAACAATTATTTTGTCAATTTTTTTTTATTAAACATAGACGTGCATATTTAAAATATTAATAATTTAGTATGCAAACTAATGCATATAAAAAAAAACAGTCTCAACTACACCAATGATACAAAATATTTTTCCTATATTTTTCATTTTTATTTATCATTAGTCTAACACCATTATACAGTGTGGAAATTAAGTAAGGAATAAATTCAGTAATTCAGTTGATATTAATTTTTTGAAAAAACTTTCAAAGGGGTATAGCGATCTTGGCTACAGCGAATATTCTCAGCCTATTTTCAGTTTTTTTATGTCATTTGTTTTTCATGTTATGACGTCATCGACTTTTTATTTAAATGACAACCTATTGTTTTTGGTAGTACTTTTTATTCCGTTTCCAACCGTATAACATTTTCAATATGTTATATTTGAATAAAATATATAAAAAAAAAATTTTTTTAAAAACCACGCTTATATTTAAATGCACTAAAAAGAGGAAAATTATTTTTTTCTGGTTATCCAAAAGTTTTAGAAAGAAATGAAAGCGTGGAGCGCCAGGAAACTATATATTTCGCAATAATGATTAAACGCTTCACGCTTTTATTTCTTTTTAAAATTTTTGGATAACGAGGAAAAAATGTATTTTCCTCTTTTTAATGCATTTAGATATAAGCGTGGTTTTTTAAAAGTTTTTTTTATATATTTTATTTTCTGATTTTTAGTCTTGTCGTCTTGTCATATCTTGTAATCGGTTTTAAATGTCGTTTTTAAATATTGTGTTGTCTCCTGGAATAAAACTACATGTAAAATTTCAGTAAGATTAGATGATAGGAAGTGGTCTAAAAATTGGTTACAAGATTTGACCGTGACAACCGCTGACGACGCACATCCATACACCTACATAAACTAATTGTAAGTTCCGATTCGTCATCTAGAGGCTATATGAAAGATTTCTATACAATTTTTTTATTTTTTTAAATGTTACAGACACCGTACCAAACGCTATACCACTTTTTCCTTGCAGTCAAAGTGGTAAAAAATATAGGTTGTCATTTAAAAAAAAAGTTGATGACGTCATAACATAAAAAAACAAATGATATAAGAAACTGAAAATAAGCTAAAAATATTCGCTGTACTCAAAATCGCTATACCCCTTCGAGAGTTGTTCCAAAAAATTAATATCAACGGAATTACTGAATTTATTCCTTACTTAATATTCACACTGTACATTTTCATAATAATTTAATATAAAATACATTTTCTCTTTGGTTAAATTTATTTGAATCAAATATTCTAGAAATACATACATTTCAAATCAATATTATAAAATAATTATAAATTTTATTATATTTTATTAAACGCATATATCAATTTCTTTAACAGTTAGCAAAATGCATGTAATATTATATTATAATCAATTATTTTGTTAAATTTTTTTATTAAACTGATTTAACAATTAACAAAATAAACCTTACCCTTGGAGTTTCGCTTGTATCCTCTGATTAAAATACACTAATCACTTTCACTACACTATCATTATAAAAATGTTTAATAATAACGAATTAATATAAATTGATTTCAATATCCGAAATTTTCAAAAAATCTATTATAACATCGCACTAAATTGAACTCAAAAATATTTTCATTTTATATCACAGCAAATACACGTATGAAAAAACATTGAAAATTATTGTAAAAAATATTTCGTACGAGTATACAAATATGCGTCTGAACCCGCTTACCTACTTGTAAACACTAAATAAAATCAAATTTAACAAAAACCTACCAAGCCACGTCTAAAAACAGGTATAAACAATTCAATTTATTTTTAGTAAAGACAAAAAATAATCTTCTAAATTTTTTTTCAAGGACATTGATAATATACAGAACCCTTAATTATTATTGTTGTTACGCAAACTCAAATACCAAGATATGTTTTTCAAATAATATTTAAAAAAAAAAAATAAATTTAGATATACAGGGATGTACTATAGTTATATTTAAACTATCAAATTTTATCGTATTTTATTAAAAATCATTTATCTTTATTTAACTTATATGAAAAGTAATACAGAAAAATCTAAATACATCTTTGTCTAACACATGTATTTAATACTGTTTAAACACTGCTTATAAACTTGTTAAGTTTCGTTTTTTAGATTCCAAGCTAAAATAAATCAATTTTATACAAGGAAAAATACAATATTCAATATTATCTTTCTATAATATTTTTCTTTTATTTTTTATATCTTTTACAATAATTTTAATTTGGCGAATTTTATTCATTAATAAATTTTATTATATAATTTTAATATTTTTAAACTTTCTACTATATTATAATAAAGACATAGAACAAACAAACGTTTTAGAGAATTAAATTCTTGTGTCATATGAGTGTCGAGTTACGGGCCAGGCAAATCTTTAGTTACCGCCGAGAATTGTTTGATTTCTCGTGTTGATTGAATTTGTAATTTTTCTTTATTTTATTTACTAACATGAGCTAAAACGAGCGTTGAGTTTCGTCGAAACGTCGATTCTAAATAAATATTTATACAGAATTTTAACCTAAAGCAGTTTTTTTTTTTAATTTGTATACATATTTCAAAAGCATTACAATAACACAAAAAATCAGTACACAGTTATTTTTCTATATAACTTACATGGAATAAAAATATATATATTTTAATATGCCGGAAGGAAAGAGACATACGTATACAAGATGTAGATAGCAAAAAGTTGTGCAAAAGCTCACGGTAGCGGTTTCTGTCACATTCGTGCTTTTTTCCAGATTTTTGAACGAATAAAATAAAGCGGCGCGGCGGCACGATGTTGAGAGAAATTAGATTTTCATCACAGATATGGGTTTCATCTGTCAATGGAAATATAGTGTGTCGTCTGTTTTCATATTCAATATTACATATATACTATAATATACTATATATATATTATATATATATATATATATATATATATATATATATATATATATATATGTAAACTGATAAATTTGCAAATTGTATTGTCAGTTTATGTTCTGTCCAACATAAGATAACATTTCATTTCAGGAAATGGAAAAAATGAGAAAACATATTCAGTATGAAATTCTTAAACAAGGTCGCAGCACAATATTTTATATTAAAAAATTTGCAACAATTAAAAAATATTGCATAATAATAATAATAATGATAAATAACATGTATCGTGTGAAAAATGTTAAAAATATTTGTCATACAAGAGACTTACTTTTTAATTATTATTATAATTATTATTAATTTGCCAAAATATAATTATTATTATTATTAACAAGTAATCCATGGGTAACACGATACTGGTGTAACATTCGGACTTACAATAGTCATATTTAAAATCAACAACTCGACATAATATCAAGTTTTTGATCTTATCTAAGATAAAAATCCAGTAATCATTTAAGATAAGTTATCTTAAATGATTACTGGATTTTTCTTTGACTATTAGGGGTTTTGATAGAAGCAAAATTTTTAATAAAGAATAAGTTTTTCTCATAAAACTCATATTAAATTTTTTTTCTCTATAGGAAACCTCATCACTTTACACACTGTATATATATTTCAAAAAATAATATTAAATTGTTCCTGAAGATGTCAGAATATTGAAAAAAAATTCAAACCGTTTTCAATCCGGTTTTTGTTCCGGTTTAGTCAAAATAAAATATATCGGTTCGGTTCCCGTTTTAATTTCGTCAAAAATAATATTTTTATTTATATTTATGTTTTTTTCTTCTTAATTCTGAGTAACAGAAAATTATTGAAAAACAATATTAATTTCTCTTTCTATAAATATCAAACAAACACATTACACAAAATACATAAAATTCAATCAATTTTCAATTTATCTCGTTACACTGTTCATTTGGAAACCTATATAAATTTTAGGCAACAAAAACTTTCAGAAATACTCTTGTTAAAATTGAATTACATAAATTATAAAAATAAAACAAAATACAGATTTACATATATTTAAAATATGTATGTGTGTATTATATGATATAATACTAAAAGTACTAGTATAGTACTAGTATAATAAATTTAAAATGAAATTTTATTTGATGATTAAATGTGAGAAATGTTTCAACTAACATTAAAATTTTAGTAGCGCGCCGTATTATAAAAGTTAATATTAGTATAAAGTAAAATTTATGATTAAATATTTGTTTATGTTGCGTGTTCTTTTATGATATGCAATGAAAGTTGCTGTGAAATATCTTATAATGTTTTAACTACATTTTAAGATTACTGTCCCGCATGTACTACACACACACAGTAATAACTAATTTTAAATTTAAATTTATTTGTTCTAAAACTATATAAATTGAAGAATTATAAGGTTGTGTGCCGCTATTTTGGTTATTAAAATTAACTTAAATCTTTAAACTTAAAGAACTTTAAGTAAATTCCAATTATGACTACTTAAATACTTTATAATTATGTAAAAAATTTAGCTAAATATGAGGCTAGATTCATTAAGCTAACAGAATTAGTGTAAAAATATTTGAATATGAATAAAGTTGAAAGTTTCAGCTGTAGGCACTTGGTGAAACATTTTAATAAAAATAAACAATAAAACACTTGGTGTAAGTTTCACTATATTTATTTGACTTAATCGATTTCGGCTTTCTAGGCCCTCATCAGAAGTTTATACAGAATGAAATATTAAGATTATTTGTAGTTCTTATATACTAAAATTACAGACATATTACAATATTATAACGGTACAAGGATACAGACATTTAACAATAATATAACAGTACAAGAAATATTAAAATCGGGTAAAACCTTTTATAAGTACTTCTAATGAATTTGAGTTGAACAAATCTGTTTGGTCATTAAGTACATTTAAACCCATAGCTATTGCTTTTTAAAAAAAGCAATAAAAAAAAAAAAAGCAATAGCTATGGGTTTAAATGTACTTAATGACCAAACAGATTTGTTCAACTCAAATTCATTAGAAGTACTTATAAAAGGTTTTACCCGATTTTAATATTTCTTGTACTGTTATATTATTGTTAAATGTCTGTATCCTTGTACCGTTATAATATTGTAATATGTCTGTAATTTTAGTATATAAGAACTACAAATAATCTTAATATTTCATTCTGTATAAACTTCTGATGAGGGCCTAGAAAGCCGAAATCGATTAAGTCAAATAAATATAGTGAAACTTACACCAAGTGTTTTATTGTTTATTTTTGAATATGAATAATATAATATTTATATTTAGATGATTTTGGAAGGTAAGAAATTAAATATATAAATTGCTAATATAGAAATTAAATCCTTTAATTGGTTTAGTTTTAAGATGAATATTCAGAATCGCTTTATCTAAATTTCTTTAAGTTAAAGCTTTATTTAAACTAAAGATATTTAAGTTTAAATATAATAATCAGAATAGCGGCATTAATTTCTTTATTAACTTTAAATTTTCATATAAAGTAATATGACTTAAATTTCTTAATATCCTAATATCTTAGCATGTCATAGATAGTTTTAAATTTTGCACATCACTCGCTCATACATTCTTGAGAATGGTGTAACAACCGAAACCCGTAGAGTCCAAATAGAAAACATTAATATTTTTTAATTCTTTATTTATAAAGTTTTAATAATTTTTTATAGTTGGCAAAATTATAATTACGTATCTAGAAAAATCTACGGTAATTGATTAGTCTCGAATAAATAGTGTAGCCAATATAAAATTATAAAAAATTAATATTTTTTCTCTCGGAAAATTCGTAAAATAAAACTACCCTGATAATTTGATGTACACACTCATAAATTAAGTTGGATTCTATCATTTAAAGGCTACACTATATATATATATATATATATATATATATATATATATATATATATATATATATATATATACAAGATTGCTATAATTTTTCGGGTTTTGAAAATGTTACAGACACCGTTCCAATTATTATACCACTTTTTCTTTTAGTCAAAGTTGTCAAAAAGACGAAAAATCTATGTAAATGCAGGATATTCAGTAGTTGGCATTTTAGCTAATTTTTTATATGACACAAAACTTAAGTTGCAAAAAACTTAATCAACGAATTAACTAGACAACTAGATTGTCAACTATTCTCAACTATGGTCAGTTAGTAAATTAACAAAATTTGGTAACTTACAATTGTGTGACCGAAATTAAGTTTTTTTGTTACGAATTTAATTGTATATGTCGAAAGATATCAGGAAAAACTTAATACTGATGTAAAACAAAGTTTATATTTAATATAGCGTTTAATAAGAAAATTATTTTTGTCAAATAGCAATACTGGTACTTTTGTCTTATATAATTTTCTTTTACTAATGTAAAGAACTAGAAATTTGATAGTTAAGTTTCTTGTTACATACTGTTCAAGCCATTAGATTTTTCGAGGGAAAATGGTTTAGGAGAAAGTAGTGCTTTCGTAATACTTTGATGTTGAAGAATGCTTTAAAAACAAGCTATCATATAAACTTGAAATTTAATATTTAAGTTTAATATTACATATATATTTACAGATAAACTGACACATGTATTTGAAAATTGCTTATCAAAAACTTATATTTCTAGTTATCTTTTAATACTTTGAGAACGTACATATTTAATATATATTCAAAAACATTTATATACAAATATTTAAGAAATATTATCAACTAAAAAATAAAATAACAATAGAAGTTATTAATTAATTAGAAACATTTTATTAATTAGTTTCACTCAGCAATTAATTCAACCTTTCGGTTACCATCAGTATACAATTTTCTGTTTGTTTACACTATTAAAATTGTGCGATATTTACAAATGGTGTAACTATAGAAGTAATCGTGTATGAAATAGATTAGTGATTAGTGTTTGTAAAAAATATTGTTGCAAAAGTTGATGTTACTCAGTTAAGATAGTTCGGTCATCTTGGACGAATGTCTAATGAACGTTTGGTTAAAAGAATATATGTGAATGATTTTCAAGGTTTGCGTGGTCGTCCGATGAATAGATGAAGTGGTACGATTGAGAGAGTGGCTTGCCTGAACGAATGTTTTCAAATGGTAGGAATAGAAGAACTTGTATGAGATAAGTTAGATGAATGTGGATGAAACTAGAGTTTTTTGTCTGGATATAGAAATGTTTGGAGAAAACTAATTTCGGAATAGTGAAAAGAGTTTGTGCCATACCTTTGCTTCATACCGTCATTTTCCTGTTATGCTTTTGTAGCCAAACCCAACATTCACTACCCATACATCAATGTAGACACCAAAACAGCATTGTATATACTCAAATTGTAATTATGTACAAAAATATAAGTATAAGAAAACAAAACAGTATCTTTAAAAAAATGTCACCTTGAACACGGTATCATGTTAACCGGTAAATCACAGAACACGCAACCACATTTAAAACTTGTCACCGGTAAAAAGTTTTATCCGATTAAGTTTGTTCCTCGTCAAGACAAATAAGACCTTTTGACGTTATTTTTAGAATACTTTAGAATGTTTCTTTCTTGAAAATGCAAACTCAAATATATTTATTTTCTGTATTTTCAAGCATAATATGTTGTTATTATTATATAAATAGATGCAGAAATATATTTAATATTTTAAAAATATATATTAAATAATAATAATAATGTTACATATTGTTTTATACAGAAGATGTACCTAGTTATAACTTTTTTATATTAAAAGTAAAAATATAAATAAATTTTAACATAGTAAAAATCTTTCAGAACTCTTATTAAAATAAAACGGATTTAGGTTATATTTCTGTATTAATATTTATTAATAATTAACTTTTCCTAATGAAGACATACGTTAAATTCGTCAAAATTATTCTATACTTTTTAGTTCGTTTTAAAAACGTGGTATAATAAATTAGTTTTTTATTTAAATAATTATTGCTACTACAAGCATTAAGAAATCTCCTGGAATTAAAACAAAAAATTCTATTATACAATACAATAATTACTGAATTCATTAGCGTAACTTATAATAAAGTAAAGTATGTTTCCATTTAGCAAGCTTTTTAAGTACGAAGAATTAATAGCATTGTTTTCAAAGCATAAATAACGTGTTTTACAATCTCATTAGGTCTTATACGCTGAACAGAAAAATCAGTAATTTTACCAATGCTTTTTTGTTTGTTTTCCATTAATGCCAGTGATTCTAAAAAAATTTCTTTCACATAACACTTTTAACTGTTTAACAATTTGGCAGCACATTGAGGTATTAGCAAAATATATAAAATCCAAATGATTAAATAGAAATAATAGTCAAAAACTAATTAATGTTTTGTAGCAAAGTGGTTGAGAACTACTACTTTATACCAACTTCATTTTCAGTCTGTTTGTTTTTTTCAGTCGTGTGTAGTTACAGTAAATAAAAATAATTACTTGCATTTTTTGCTTGTAAAAAAATACAAACAACCAACCAGGGATGTAAAATGCTTCTATGTAATTAAAAAAATTAAACAAATACGATAAAATAAAATTACAATAAATATTTTACTCGCTAGTTAGAAATTATATATTTTTTGCCTGTCTGGATAGGGATGTTTGGAGAAAGCTGATTTCGAGGGTGTCGTGTCACTTGCGTAAGTTTCAGATGCGTACAAACATTATTTAGTATCACTTGCGTACAAATAAGGGTCGGCTTAAGCCCAGGTAGTGAAAGTAGTTAGGCCGAGTGTCAGATGCGTACAGCGATTTTACAAATAATCAAGTTAGTATTCAATTTTAATATTGACCAAGTTTATATTTAGTGGTTTAAATTTAATTTGTGTAGATTAATGGGCAGGGCCGAGTTGTCTCCCAAAATTTGAAATTATACCTGAGACAAAAAAAGGTCATGACCGAGTTGTCTTAAGCGCATGCTCTCCCAAGATTAAAAGGTCACGTAACCTAACCTAGCCAATCATTTGCGCCAATGAGATAAGCGCCTATATTGAATAATAACATAACTAAACCTTAAACTTACACTAAGCCAACAGTGGCGCAGATGATAGAGTTTTGTGGCGCAAATGATTTACCACTATTTACGCAAATGACAAATCGACATTTCCCAACCCTCTGTACGCATCTGACACTCGGCCTAAGTACCTTCACTACCTGGGCTTGAGCCGATCCTTATTTATACGCAAGTGATATTAAATAATGTTTGTACGCATCTGACACGTAGGAAAGTGAGCTTATTTCGATTTCGAGTTAGTGGAAAGAGTTTGTGCCACATCCTTTTGAGTACATGATATAATTATATATTTTATTCGTATACATTACAATATAAATAACATAGTAAAAAATCTTTCAGAACTCATTATATTAAAATAAAACGGCTCTAGGTTTAAGTTCGGTATTAATATTTATTAAAGATGAGGCTATTTATACATACGGTATGTATACGCAATTGGCTATTTATACATACTGTATGTAACCAAATTTAACATAACCTAACCTAGTAACCTAATCTAACCTAAATAGCCAAATGCGTAAACATACTGTATGTATAAATAGCCAATTGCGTATACATACCGTATGTATAAATAGCCACTCATTTATTAATATTTATTAATAAAACTGTTTTATTTTACAATATAAAATACCTATATAATTAAATTTTCTCATAAAATGCAAAATTAGATCTTTTAAACAACTTGAGTTGTTCTTAGTAAAATTTCAATTAATTAATGTCTAGTGAAAAATGATGTACAGCTTCCATCAGTAATAAATCAAAAACAATTGCAATTTGATATTTTACATTCAAATTATCGTGCCTTCGTTCCAATTCAATATTATTGTTAACAGGATAGAATAACAGACTTGAAAATATCATATGCACTCAATAAATATAGAGTTTCCAATATTATTATTTAATTAAATAAATTTGTTCGTGATTTATTTATACTTGTATGTGTGCTATGTGCTGTTTAAAATAAAGGAATCCTCTAAATTTTAAATTCGTTCTTTCATATTTCATTATTAAAAAATAAAATTTTATTTTTATTATTACACTGTAAAAAATCGGTTGTAATTAACAACAATAATCATAATTTTGCTATGTATTAATTATAATTTTTAATTTTCTTGTAAATTTAAAAAAATTTTATATATTTTTATATTTAAATCTTTATTTTATTTAATTAGACAAACATTATCATGTGAAAAATACCTATTATTAGTAAAATTATATTTTTATAAGTTTTTTTGTAATATTAAATATATTGTCTGAATTATTATATGGATTTTTGAATCTAATTTATTGTTACGAATCTTTCAAAATACATTATATAAAATAAAACAACTTTCGGTTTAAATTCTGTATTAATATTTATTTATAATCTAAAAATACTACAAAATATATATATATATATATATACCGGGTGTTTGTTCGTTAAGTTCGTATGGGCGTTTAACATGCAAATTCGATAATTTGCGATATACTTCTTTCTCGAGTTAAATTCGGAAAAATACTTACAATTATTGAAAATTCTAAAAAACATTTTAGAATTTTCAATAATTTTTCCTGCCAAACCAGAATGAAGTAGAGAAAAAAGTTACTTAGTTATTATGTAGCTATTTTTTTTCTTTATTTTACTGAATTTTTTCAGATTTTTTTAAGCAAATTTTGAAAAAAGTCTTAATTTGAAAAAATCCCAAAAATCCTTGTCAAATTTTCAAAAATTCAGTTTTTAATTTTTTCTCCTAAACGATGCATTGTAGAATAATGATTTTTTCACTCAATTATCGTACTCATTATTCTGCATTTTTTCATATCATGCTTATTTTCCTAAGAAAAAATAAAAAACAAAAAATCAAAAAAAAATTCTAGCGCCCAAACGGCACATGCTAGCAAATTAAAACTAAAACCAAATTATAGAACTTTTTATTGTCTATCAAAAAGTATTTCAAGTATTTCTCCCAATTTAACTCGAGAAAGAAATATATCGCAAAATATCTAATTTGCATGTTAAACGCCCATACGAACTTAACGAACGAACACCCGGTATATATATATATATATATATATATATATATATATATATATATATATATATATATATATATTACTGTAATAATACATACATACGTACTTTTCCTGATAAAAACGAACTTTGAGTACTTAAGCCTAATGCCGTTTTATTTTATCAATATTAATCATTATAAAAGAATAAACTGCGTTAGTTGCTTATTACATTTTGTAAAGTAGTAGTAAGACTTATTGATGCCTTTCTTCCAAATTTTATCAAAATCAAATTATATCCAAGCTACCAGGTAATAAGTAAATTGAATTACCTATAACATCTAAGCCAAGTCACAAAGTTCTTGTAAAGTTTTAGATAAATAACAATATTAGATTAAACAAGAAAAAAATACACTTCTTAATTTAATCAAGATCAGAGTTACTTTTTTTATCATCCGAAATTGAATTAATTTTCTAACAAAACAAAACACAAATTACTCACCTAAGGACTGTCTGGATAAAATATAAAATAGTTAATCATAGAATAAATGTATACTCTAAAAAACATATGTAATTCTACTTACAAACTATGAGACACTTCTAATGCTCAGTATTTCTAGGTATAATTTCTCAACTGCTGTAATTTTACCATAATTGTTTGAAAATATAAAATTTCAGAACTATTAGCAACATTATGTAATATGATATTACCAACATATGTATGTAATATTACAGTTTTCTTTTTTAGTAAAGTCTCTTTTAGTACACTTGCAGAACTCCATAAAATTTGTTGTCAGAAATTTTCCATAAATACGTAAAATTTGTTTAGTTTTGTAATATTGTTGTTGGTATAATTACATATAATGCAGTTTTGTTGCATATGTTGATGTATGGTAGTGAATGTTGGGTTTGGTTGCAAAAGCATAAACGGAAAATGACTGCTGTGGAAATGAGATTTTTACGTGGGGTATGTGGTGTAACTATAGGAGAGATCGGGTTCGAAATAGATTAGTGTATGATGAGTGTGAAATTGAAAAAAATGTTGTAACAAAAGTTGCCCCGTGTTAGAGTCAGTTAAGATGGTTCGGACATGTTGAGCGAATGTCTAATGAACGTTTGGATTTTGGTGGTATACGTTTGCGTGGACGTCCGATGAGTAGTTGGAGTGGTATGACTGAGAGAGTGGCTTGCGTGAGCGAAAGTTTCCAAGTACTAGGAATAAAAGAGTATGAGAAAGGAATTATGAATGTGGATGGAGCAAAAGTTGCTTGTTTGGATAGGAATGTTTGGAGGCGACTGATTTCGGGATGATGAAAAAAATTTGTGCCACACCCTTTTGGGTACATATATGAAAGATGTATTTAGTTATACTAGCAATTAATAATTCTACATTAAGTATGTGATGCAATTTGCAGAAAGTAAACCATTTCACATACTTATTAGGTCATTTTTCTTTACTTTGTGTGATTATTATAAATTATGTGCAAAAATACAGAATTTTGAAATAGATATACAGAATATTTATAGTAAAATGAAATTATAGATTTTTTTATAGTAAAATGTTACTATTATTTTTCTGTAATTTTTTTTTTTTACAGTGTCATATAAATAATATACACTTATTCTATGGTTTACTATTCCATATGTTATACGAAGTTAAAAATACCGAAACTGGAATCTATATGGAACTAATAATATTTCAAAATTAATTTAATAGAGAAAAATGCGGAGTCAGGCAAAATTTAATAGAATCTCATGAAACTTTTAACGAGCTCAGAGACACCTGAACGCATCTCTCAGGACTTTATGTTCGCATATTTTAAATAGGATAAAATACAAATTTTTTTTGTTAAAAATTTCATTAGCGCTGCATAATAATTACACAAATTGAATGGGTAAAGTATTATTGCTTAGTTTTTATTTTTGTTTTATATTATTTAATAATTATAAACATTGTTTATACAATGTAGGATCAGTATTTTCAATTTATACTTAAGATAATTAAAAAATCACTTGTAATTGGCTAAAAATATATCTTGATAATAAATGACATTTTATTGGCTAATTTTAAAATTATTCCAAGAATAAACTTGGAAATACTGAGCCGTAATTAATTATTAAAATACAAAGAAAAAATGTTTCTTTGAAATTAAAAATACATTTCTATAACATATATTTATTGATTTTAAACAAATTTATTTAACATAGTAAAAAAATCTTCCGGATCTTATTATATCAAAATAATATATATATATATATATATATATATATATATATATATATATATATATATATATATAAAGAGAAAATATTTAATTTATTTATTTATTTTCGAAATCAATATTTTTAATTAATATTAAAATCATAACGCAGCTATTTAAAATTCAAATAAATTATAAGTAATTTACGTATTGTTCTATTTATACATACACTTGTAATGCACTAGTAGTGTATGTAATTACTAGAATGTAAGTTGTGGTTTCATGTTGTGCTTGTATTTGTGTAATTATTTGAAACTCATTATAAAGAGCAAACACTGCTTAATTATACATTACTACATGGAAAATTATAGTTTATTAATTTGTTGTTCAATATACGAATTTTGTTGTAAAATTTACCATTTTTGTCGTTCAAAACACATTATTCATTTGTCCTTATTACTACAATATGGCCGCGCTTTACTCTTATGTGTAAATAGTGAACAAGAGTTATATTTTTGTGTTTGTTTGTGGATATTTTTTGTAAACAAATAAATTAAAATAATAAAACAGACTTTATAGTAAATTTAACAATTAATAACTTTGATATTAATACTCATAAGTACACTGTGAAAATAAATTTTTATATTAAAAATTACTATAAAATTATAGGGAAAATAACTTTATTTCATTAATTATGAAAATTTAGAAAAAAAATTTAAAAAAAAAATTACACACAGACATATATGATAATAGTAATAATATGTAATATTTCATAAAAAAAAAGTGGATGTTGTAGTTGTTACAGATAATATTACTTATTTTTACTTAAAATTACAGAATGTTTCTATAATTTTCAAATTTTTATTGAAACTTATAATAAATAATGTAATAAAAGTTAATTATAATTATAATTTTATGTAATTGTACAAAATTATAATTTTATGTAATTTTACATGATATGATATATATTTTATAACAAACTGTGTTTAAAATTTTACAATTGTTAATTATATTTATATAGTTCAGCGTAATATGATTTTCCGTAATATTTATAAAAATGAACATCATTTTTTGTTAAATATTACATGCTATGTGAAACTAAGTTCTATGTAAAATTACATAATAATCTAAGGCATCTTTTACCCATAACTTTTATTGTAAAATTACAGAAAAACTTTTTACAGTGTAGCATTTTTTCAAAAAAACTTAACATTTGTAATTTGGAGCTGTAGATAAAATTTTATATGCAAAAATTTCATATAATAACTCATATAATAAAACCCAACTTTACACATTTGTTACATAAATAACTATTATATTTGATAGAAGATGGAAGGTAAGACATAAAAAATGCAGACTTAAATATTTGTTATGAAATTGTACTTATTTCTATGCATTTGTATATTTAAAAGTAAATAGAAATATGAAAATGTAAATAAAAGAAAGATAATAAAACAGCCTACGTCGCAGCAGAAATTAAATTAACATTTGTTTTATACATATGTATATATATATATATATATATATATATATATATATATATATATATAATCGCAAACAATGAGAAAAATTATAAAATAAAAGCAAATAATAAATAAAACGTCTGTTTTATTCGAAAATTCAATATTTCTTTTGTCATTTAAGTTTGTTTAAGGGGGTAGTACACTTTGAACGTCCAAAAAGTAAGGCATTTTCGTTAATTTTTTTAAGCAATAAAACACTAAGGGAGGGCAAATATGTTATAACCCATTTATTACTCATCCTTCGAACTACAATTTGTATTTTTTTGAACTCGATCGGCGGCCCCCCGTGGCCGGTGCACCAGGTCGCGCGGGCGTCCTCGCGCGGAAGTCGGAAAACGGCGTGGGAAAATACTCCTTCCCATGTGATCCTGGTACATAAATCGAACAAAATCTTGATTAGTAATGAAATTTGGGTTAGAAATACGTATTCCGATTTTTTTTAAATTGATTTTTTCAAAAGTTGTGGCCTTAGGAAAAAAAAGTCCATTTTTTCACCCTAAAAATGCTTACAAAATCGTGGATTAAAAATCCATTTTTGACAAAATCAAAAATGTGGATACGTATTTCTAAGCAGAATTTAATTCTGAACAAGAAAACCTAGGCGATATCCAAATTTGATGATAACTGGTTAGAGTTATTTCCCACGCCAGTTTGAAAAACCTCGTTTCGAGATAAACGGCGTTCATTTTTCTCGTGGAAAAGTATTTACCTTCAATCGGCTATGCCGGCTCCATACATTTTTTAGGAAATCGCTTCGTAAAGCGGTAAGGAATATTCTGGCGGACTTGGAGTCTTTTCTAAATTAAAGTATACATCCCAAGGAACATTTTAAGAACAAAAAAAAAAATGCATTTTTTTGAAAAGTCAAAGTGTACTCCCCCCTTAAGTTTAAAATATACATTTATGTGCATAGTGAATGAAGAAAACAATTCTCCAGGAATGGAAAAATACGTATACGTAAGTCACAAATGCATACATCCAGAGCCGGCCGAAGGGCGGTGCACTTTTCGGGACCATCCACTGAATTATTTTCAAATTTAAAATTTTCATGTTTGATTATCTTATCTATCGAAAACAAAATAACAAAAATAATATATATATATATATATATATATATATATATATATATATATATATATATATATATATATCGTTTTGTTATTACATATCAATTAAATACGCTATAAAAAAAAACTAGCAAAAAATACTAGTAAAATTTTACTATAAAAAAATCTGTAATTTCATTTTACTATAAATATCCTGTATTTTTATCTCAAAATTCTGTAAATTTGTACATAATTCATAATAATCACATAAAGTACTTTCTGCAAATTGGATCACATATACTAAATACAAAATTACGTATTCTTGGTATAACTTTATAAATTATGAAAAATTACAGCTTGCATATTAATATCTGTAATAATTATTGTAAACTACATCCTTTATGTAAACTTACAAATGTATTACTAAAAATAATATTATGGAAAATTCCTGACAGCAAATTTGCTGAAGTTTTGTACATACATACCCAACAGGAAATGGCACAAATTCTTTTCATCATCCCGTAATCAGTCTCCTCCAAACATTTCTATCCGAACAAGCAACTTTCGCTTTATCCACATTCATAATTTCTCTCATACGTGCTCTTTTATTCCTACTACTTGGAAACTTCCGCTCACGCAAAGCCACCCTCTCAATCATACCACTTCAACTACTCATCGGATGTCCACCTGCAAACGTATACCATCAAAATCATTCAAATAAATCTTTTTAACCAAACGTTCATTAGACATTCGCTCAATTTTGCATCGGGTCCTGCAAATTTTCAAGCCGGTTCTGTATACGTCGACAACAAAAGCTAACACAAAGAAAACATTGCAGTTTTATATTCGTCGTTTGATACAGTTACATGTTGGTAAAAATAGACCTAGCCCTTATGTATAGGGAAAAAATTATGTGGTTTTTACTACTGTCATTAACGTATACTTTATGAATATATGTGTATAAACTGACTTTGTCATATAGTTTATGAGCAAATTAATTTCGGATTTATTAAGAGATACTGAATGGTAATAGTTAGTTTGTGCTACATATAAATTTAATGCATTTTTGAAGCATTAAACTAAAGTTTTATTGGATAAATTTCAGTTCTAATTATGATTAGTTAGTAAATGGAAATTCATTTACACTTTGTTAATGGTTATTATTATTGATATTAAATTAAAACTTTTATAAACTTATGCTTATGTTATAGAACAGATTGATACATTATTACATACCTACTCGATGGCACATCTGTAAAAAAATAAAAAAATTAAAAAGAAATAGTAGTAAAATTTTACTATAAAAAAATCTGTAACTTCATTTTACCATAAATATTCTGTATTTCTACTTCAAAATTTTGTAATTTTTAATATAATTTCTAATAATCACATGAAGTAAATAAAAATGACCTAATAAGTATATAAAATTGCTTATTTTCTACAAAGTATAATTTCTTAAATTATGTAAAATTATAGCTTGCATATTAATATTTGTAATAATTCATCAAAATAATGAGACATACTTTGTGTAATAATACTAATAAAATATTTTAAGTGTAATTCATTCATTTCAAAATACATCTTTTATATACAGGGTGTTTCACAACTTAGAGCAAAAAATTAAAGGGTATATTCTGTACGACGTGCTGATCATGAAACAAAAAGAATTTTTTTAAAATTCGCAAAGTTAAGGGTAGTTTTCTTGAAGTAGACATTTTTTGAACCACTGGAGTAGCATACGTCATAGAAAGAAATATTAAATGAAATTAATTATCAAAGAAACATTATGTAACGTTAGTTTTATTTAGAGACAATAATTGTTTTGAATACAAAATAATTTATAATATTAATGCATTGTATTATTTAATATCAAGATAATTTGGGAAATAACATATCTGAAGCACAAAACTACAAATACTGTTCAAAATTTGCACCATTCATCCCTACACACATTGCAGCACGTTGAATTAATGACCTAGTACAGTCTTGACACGAATTTTGAAGTTCTTCTTCGTTTTCCGGCGCATTTTGGTTGTCGTAGACGAGGGATTTAAAATGACCCCAGAAATAAAAATCCAGCGGATTTAGGTCAGGGGATCTAGCAGGCCAAGCTACAGGTCCACCGCGACCAATCCACCTGTCCTCAAACACTTGGTTTAAATGTTCTCTTACATTTAGAGCATAGTGTGATGGCGCACCATCGTGCTGAAACCATGTCTGCTGACGCACATTTAAAGGCACATTTTCAAGTAGTTCTGGCAAAGTATTTTGTAAAAATAATAAATAATTAGCTCCAGTCATCCTATTTGGTAGAATGTACGGCCCAAGTAATATTCCATTAACAATACCTGCCCAAACATTTATCGAAAAACGATGCTGAAAACTGCCCCGTACAACAACGTGTGGATTTACTTGACTCCAATAATGAGAGTTATGATAGTTATGCACTCCCTCCCTCGTAAAAGTAGCCTCATCAGAAAATATGATGTACGAGGGGAAATTCGGATTTTCAGTGTGTTTTTGTAAAAGCCAGTTGCAAAATCGTACTCTAAACTGATAGTCAGGTTCTGTTAGCCCCTGTACCCGTTGAAAATGGAATGGGTGGTAGTTTTGATCTCTTAAAATTCGCCATACTGAACTATGTGATACTCCAAATTGTTGAGACGCTCTTCGGGTACTAATAGTTGGTTCAGCAAGTACAGCGTCTAAGATATCATTAATCATATTGTCGTGTTGATGCTGGCGGCCACCACCTCTCCCACGATTAGGTTGCACATATCCTGTGTCTCGAAGGCGCTGGACTATCCTCACAAACGAACGGGGAGTGGGTAATCGGCGTAAAGGATAACGTTCAGCATACAGACGTCGTGCCAATAACGAATTTTGCCGTGCTTCGCCATAAATTAACATCATGTCCACTAATTCACTGTTACTAAATGCATTCATTTTAACAAAAACTACACTACACTGCTATTCACTGTAAAATGAGAACAGTGCACCAGCAAAGATAATAATAATTAACAGCAATGTCGACGAAAGACTACCTACCCACTACCTATCAAATTAAATTAAATTATTAATTAAACTATTACACATTTTATTAGTATTAGATATTACGTAAACAATTACTTTCATTGTAGACGATTTGAAAACAATTATTAAAAATAACTATCGACCAGTGGCAAAAAAAATGTTTGCTTGAAATACGATGCAATTTTTTTTGCAAATTTTAAAAAAATTCTTTTTGTTTCATGATCAGCACGTCGTACAGAATATACCTTTTAATTTTTTGCTCTAAGTTGTGAAACACCCTGTATATTTAAAAATGTATGTAATTACAATAATATTAATATTATTTGATGAGTGTGAAATTGAAAAAAATGTTGTAGCAAAAGTTGGTGTTAGTCAGTTAAAATAAAACGGTTTTAGGTTGTAGTTCTGTATTAATAATGTACGTCTTCATCAAGAAAAAAAATACAAATGACATTTACTGTAAATAAATAGAACATAGAAACAAGTTACTAAATAACAAAATATAAGTAACTAGATCATAAAAATTAGAAAGTTTTAATTAATGAAAACCAAATTTTATTGCTATTGTTCAACATGCTTTAGAATATCTTCATCATGTCTATTTTTTCCTGATATAGATTTACGTTGAGTTCGTCAAAACTAATATTAATACAGAACTATAATCTTTAGCCGTTTTATTTTTATATATACTTATTATAAATATTTATTCAAAATTATTGTTCAGATATAACTTAGTAATCTACGAATGTCATATGCAGCTGTTTCAAATTGACAAAAAGGGAAAATAGCAAAATACGAATAAATTAACATCAGAATTGTCATATTTTCATATTAATTCGCCTATATTCCGAACAGAATAATCTGCAAAATAAATCAAATCAGCCGAGTTTTCGATAACACATATAGGTTGTATGAATTATGAATTGTAAACAATATCTCACTATTTGGTTAATATAGGTTTTCGAATGAACAGTAAAATTCAAACAAAAAATTTAATTAATATAATGTATTTTAAAATGTACTCTGTTTATTTATCTACACATGCTTATTTTATGCATTCATAGTTTTTGTTATTAAAATTATATTTTATGAAAATAAAATTATTATATATTTTTTTTGTAGTTAAATTTTGTAGAAAAAATATTTTTTATAAAACTGAACTATTATATTTATATATTATAATAAAAAAAGTTTTAGGATTATTAATTTTAAATCTTTTTAATTTCAATATAACGAGTTCCAAAAAATTAATGAATATTATCTAAAAACTGTATAAATTATTGTGACATAATGACATTGAACTTTTGATTGAGATAAGTGTCATTCATTTGTCAATGATATGACAATTGTTATTACCAATTGAAAATCTACCAATTATTTTTTATGTATGTACTAACATACATAATAAACAAAATTGTAATGTATAAGTCAAATATTTTAATTATGTTAAATTCAAGATTGTAAAAAATCTATCAGAACTTATTATATTAAAATAAAAATGCTTTGGGTTTTGATTCTGTTTAAATTTTAATTAATATTCGACGATAAATTTTGTAATCTAGTTACTTGTGTTATTTATGTTATTATTATATATTTTTTCTTAATAGCTAAAATTTGTTTAGTTCTGTAATATTATACATATATACACAATCACGCCATGTACCCAAAAAGGGTGTGGCACAAATTCTTTTCATCATCCCGAAATCAGTCACCTCCAAACATTCCTATCCAAACAAGCAACTTTTGCTTCATCGCACATTCATAATTCCTCTCTCATACATGCTCTTCTATTGCTACTACTTGGAAACTTTCGCTCACGCAAGCCACTCTCTCAATCATACCATCTTCAACTACTCATCGGACGTCCACGCAAACGTATACCATCAAAATCATTCAAATAAATCTTTTTAACCAAACGTTTATTAGACATTCGCTCAACATGTCCGAACCATCTTAATATAATGAGTTCTGAAAGATTTTTTACTATGTTAATAAATATATACGTACGTAAGGAGAAATAGTAATAAACGTAATAGAAATAGAATAGGAGACACGAGTTTAGAACTAAAGTACAAAAACATTAAACTTATTAAACTTAATTTACTGACAAGTTGTATACAAAATTGTATCTACGACTCCAAATTACACAAATAAACAAAATGGTTTTTATGAAATTATATAAATATGTTAAGTTCAATCACATAAATGGTTAATTTTTTTACTATGAAATTTAAAACAAACTTATTACATTTATACATCTAAATTACTTGTATCATAAAATAATTATAATTATAGTTAAATAATTATAGAAAAAAGAACATGTAAAATTAAACATACTTTTAATTTAATTTATGACATGCGATAAAAACTAATTACAAATTATTTTTGTTACAGGTTCCAAAGATCACATCAGTCATCAAATCATTATAAAGTTTTTCTAAACAATTTCCCGTTCGTAATAATAGTGTAATCGGTGTAATTTATGTACTCTCTAAATATATGGTTGTAACTACAAAATCAAGTCATTAAAAACAGTGTAAAATTTTAAACAATTTCTACTTTGTAATAACAGTGTAATCGGTGTAATTTCTATACTCTTCAAATGTAAACAAAAAGTTTTATTTTGAAAATTGTCGTAACTACAAAATCCAGTCTTTAAAAACAGTGTAAAATTTTAAACAATTTCTTCTTTGTAATAACAGTGTAATCGGTGTAATTTCTATACTCTTCAAATGTAAACAAAAAGTTTTATTTTGAAAATAAATTGTCGTAAACACTTTGGCATCAAAACTTAGTTTAAAAAAATGTAAAATCACATCGCGTCATTAAATCAGCGTAATTTCTGTACTAATAAAATATGTTGTAAACACTTTCGCGTCAAGACTTAGAAATGCAAAAATCGCGAGAGCAAAAAATATTACCATATATTCAAAACGACAAATAAACAACATCTTTTTTTCAACTTTATAATATTAGACATTATAATAATCTCGGCGCGCGAATGTAAATAATTATAAAACACAAACAATGTGATAACAACATTCACACATCGTCTGTATTCAATGACGGCGATCAGTTGTGTGCAGTTCGTATTTGTCTTATTCCGATTCAAATCCGTAATAGTGAATTTTATTGGGCGGAAGTGCGCGCGATAGAGAAGGGGGAACTACAACACTTTTCCCCTCCCCCTGCAGCTCAAACCGGAAATGGACTCGTACATCGATACGTCACCGTTTACCGTAATGGCGGATCTAGACGATTATAATTACATGGACATATTGGAACAGATGAATCTGACTGCTGCGCAAAAATTAGCAATGAATAATACGATAGCGTGTATGCGAAATTCGCAAACTGAAACGGTGGATAGTGTTAGTAGTGGTGTGAATCAAGATGGCTGCCGGGCGGATTTTGATGGACTCATCTGTTGGCCTGCGACCAAGGTTAATGCATTGGCGGTGTTGCCATGTTTGCCGGAGATAAACGGCGTCAATTATAATACAACACGTGAGTAGTTTATTTTTTAGGTCTTTAATAGTAGTTTTTATCACTTTGATTTTAAGGAAAAAGTGGTATAGTGTTTGGTACGGTGGCTGTAATATTTTCAAAAAAAAAATTTGTGTTAGAAATCCTTCATATAGCCTCTAGATGACGAATCTGAACTTAGTTTATAAGTGGGTGTATGGATGTGCGTCGTCAGCTCGGTTATAAGTCAAAATTTTGTGGCTGCAACTCCTCCTAGACCGATTTTAATGAAATTTTCAGGATAAATTTGTCTAATGCCCTAGATGGTCATGTAGTTTTGGTTTTTTCCGAGAAAAAAATTACTAAAGTTTTTAAAAATTCATTGTGGCTATATTATTTTGATTTTGATCAAATTTTCATAATAGTTTCTCCTAGTGCCCACATAAATTATAATTTTATTAAAATACGATGTTGCCAACTTTCCGAAAAAAAATTAATAATTTTCAAAAAATTTCTTATGCCCGCATTATTTATCCGATTTTAATGAAATTTTTACAGAAGATACCCTTAGCGCCTATAATATTATATATTAGAAAAATACTATGTTGCCAACTTTCGGTGAAAATTTTTTTTTATTCCTATTTCTTGTCATTTTTGTGACAATGTCAAAGTAGTCTATATATGGGTTTACCCATATACTTCTAATCTTGTTTAGTTTAAAGTTTAGCTTGCTACCTGAGCTTCCCTTAGAGCACGGGACGCCAGTGCGTTTAAGACGCTGTAGCTTCGTATTAAATATGTTTCTGGTCGAGAAATTCTTTCAAACACATATTCTAGACATGTAAAACTTTCAAAATATGGAATAAAAAAATCGATTTTTGAAAAAAAAATTAAAAAAACCTCCTCTTGTTACGAGGAGCAGAAACGAATCTGGGTGAAACATAAAAAGTGACATATACTATTTTTGCTTCAAACGGACTAAAAAGTAAAAAATAATTTCTGCTAGAAAAACGTGTGGTGCACTCTTTACTTATTAGAAGAAATTATTTTCTACTTTTTAGTCCGTTTTAAAAACGTGATAGGTATATTTTTTTTTTGTTATTTAAATAATTATTTACTGCTTTTTAGTTTTATGTGTGTACTCTGTATTTTCTGTAGTTGTTTGTCTAGATAAGAATGTTTGGAGAAAACTAATTTCGGGTTAGTGAAAAAATCACGCCATATACCCAAGAAGGTGTGGCACAAACTCTTTTTATTATCTCAAAATCAGTTTCCTCCAAACATCCTTATCTTAACAAACAACTTTAGTTTCATCCACATTCATAATTTCTCTCATACATGCTCTTCTATTCCTACAAATTGGAAACAATAAATTTTATTAAGATTAAATACAGTGATGTATACTACTGTATAATAATGTTACATTATTGTACTAGAAATGTCCTTCTACATAGGTAATACAGTAACGTAACTTCAATATTTTGATACGTTTGAAGGAAAATATTTGTATATTGTGATACCAGATGGAAACAAAAATGTGGTCGGTTTTAAAAAACAAAACTAGTTAATCCGTAGAGTGGTCACTTAATTTGTCGATACCAAACATTGTTATACTATTAGATGCAGTGCAGCAATGAAAATAATGCCAATAAATACGTTTTATATTTGATTGAATAAGAGTAATTTATATATTGGAGTCAGAGTTTTAAGTTCAAATATAGATTGATTTTTGTTAAACTATTCGCTCGATTAAACTTAAGTGCACTGCAATTTATATAAGTTTTGTTATGAGACTATTATTATTATTATTATTTTAATCTAATGTGAATTAGTGTTGAGTTTAATCATGGAAATTTACACTAAACTAAATGAAATATTCAAATAATGAAATTGTGAATAAAAACTGAACTTTGATCATACCTTTCATAATTTTGTAAATGTAAACATTGAATTATAGTTTAATATAAAAATTTTATGTCAAGGTTATGATAATTTAGATTATTATACATTTAAATAGCAATTAAATTTTAGTTTAACCATATTTTGAAAAAAAAAATAAATTAACAAATATGTATTGTAAGAGCAGTAATATTTAAAATCGATTTAACATTAATATAATTTGAATATATTTAAATAAAAAACAGGTAATTAAACATTTTGCATATTACATGACATAAATAGTAAACAAGAAATAATCTTATATTTTGATAAACTTTGACTTTTGATAATTAATAAACTTTAAAACATTTTTTTATTTCTTCTGTTCAATGTCACAGTTCATAAATTATTTAAAAATATATTTTCCATTCAATACCGAAAGTTATGTATATTTCCAAATTTCTATATTAGCAAGTAAAATGCTTCCTATTTCTCACAAATTTCTTGTAAATAATAGATTTTTATAAAAATAAATTCTATTATCAAGTTACCCTTGGAATAACAAAATATGCATCCATTTATATTCATTTCTTTTTTTTAGGAATTCATTTTACCATAAAATCAGAATACCTAAAAGTAGGTTATAAATTTTTTTTAGGAGATGTTCTGTTTTATGACGCATTTTATCATATTTTTGTCCGAAGCTGAAATAATGTAATAAATGTTTTTACATAATTTTTTCATGCATTTTTGTTACTTCTACATGAATAAATTCTGTAAATAAAACATAAAAAATTATTTATGTAATGTAAATAAATATGTAATATGAAAAATATATTTTGCAATGTTAGTTTTCAAATTAAATTAAACATGTTTTACATGATGAGTAAATAAATAAAAAAATAATAAAATTTTAGAGATATTTAACAGCAAATTTTATTGAATAATGGCAAAACAACTGTTCTAAAATAAAACGACTTTAGGTTGTAGTTCTGTATTAATATTTATTAATAATCGAAGATACCTGTAATAATTGTAAGACTCATTAATATTAACAGCAGATTGATAAGATGCAATAGAAATTTATAAAGAAAAAGATTACATCAATCAACTGATTTAAATAAAATTAAATATATATATATATATATATATATATATAAAATTTTAAGATCTAGTTACTTATTTTGTTACTTCACAGTGATTGATATTATTATCAATTACTGTCAAAACACTGTTTTAAATAAAATTTGGCTTTCATTAATTAAAGATTTGCAAAAAAATTTAATTTTTATGATCTAGTTACTTATTTGTTGCCTAGTAACTTGCTTCTATGTTCTGTTTTATATACAGTAAATGTCATTTATTTCAGTTTTCCTGCTGAAGACGAACGTTGAGTTGGTCGAAACGTCGTTTATTAATAAATATTTATACAAAACTTAAACCAAAAGCCGTTTTATTTTATAAGTCAGTAAATTTAGCATTAAAAATTAATTACGCGAAATTTAATCTTTTTTTATAACTCTAGTATTTTTATTGTGATAAAAATCTTAAAACAAAGATTTAAAATATAACAAAACACGACATTTTTTTTAATTAAAATGAAGAGGAAACATCATTATAGAAATTTATGATAATGAAGTACCTCTTTTGTTTCTAGTACTCTCAATTTTGAAGTCTTACATAGCGTTTTTTTTTTATTACAATTTTTAGATTTGTAGTGTAATTGAGATATTGAGAGATCGAATTTGCATCTAGACAAATATCTATTAAAAAACAAGATTAGAAGAATATGGGTAAACCCATATATAGACCACTTTGACATTTCTCGGAAAGTTGGCAATACTGTATTTTAATAAGATTATAATTTATGTGGGCACTAGAAGATACTTTTCTGAAAATTTGATCAAAATCGAATAAATAATGTAGCCACAACGAATTTTTAAAAAATTTTGTGATTTTTTCCTCTCGATAAGTTGGCAACACTGTATTTTATTAAAATTGCATAATTTATTTAGGCACTAGGAGAAACTTTTATAAAAATTTGATTAAAATCGGTTAAATAAAATGGTCATAATAATTTTTTTTAAATTTTAGTAATTTTTTTCTCGGATAGTTGGCAACAAAAATTTACTAAAAATTTTTAAAAATTTATTATGATCACTTTATTATGATCACTTTATTTAACCGATTTTAATCAAATTTTTATAAAAGATTCTCCTAGTGCCTAAATAAATTATGCAATTTTAACAAAATACAGTGTTGCCAACTTATCGAGAGAGAAAAAATCACAAATTTTTTTAAAAATTCATTGTGAATACATTATTTATTCGATTTTGATCAAATTTTCAGGAAAGTTTCTCCTCGTGCCCACATAAATTATAATTTTATTAAAGATATTGTGTTGCCAACTTTCCGAGAAATGTCAAAGTTTTTTATATATGGGTTTACCCATATACTTTTAATCTTGTTGTTATTTTATACTGCGCACATAAACATTGCAGTAAATTATTCTGTAACTGAAATAATATTGTACCACACCTGTACAGTAATTTTATCCTCTTACATTTTTTGGAGTATTTCATTATTGTCGATGTTTTCAAAAATTTAAAATTCTCTTTTTGTGTAGGTATTTTCATTCATATTGACTTTATCTCTTTTAGAGAACGAATATGTCCCATAGGCAAAACGTATCAATAAATTAACTTTAATTGAATTTTTTTCCATAAAAATATCATATATCAAAATTATGACCTTTATACAAAAAAAAACCTTTGTTTTAAAATTGAAAAATGTCCTACAATTTGTATCATCTGTCATGTATTAAACCTTTAGGCTACGTTCAATTAATATTTGTAAAACCCTAATAATTAATTACCATTAATAATTAATTCAAATATCAAACTTTACAGTTCTTGTTAGACTAAATAACAACTAGCTACTTAAATTTTATTTCTTAGAATTAACTTGCAAATTAGGCAAACCATTTTTACCACTTTGACTGCAAGGAAAAAGTGGTATAGCGTTTGGTACGGTGTCTGTAACATTTTCAAAAGAAAAAAAAAATTGTATAGAAATCCTTCATATAGCTTCTAGATGTCAAATCCGAACTTAGTTTATGTGGGTGTATGGATGTGCGTCGTCAGCTCGCTCGGTCGTAAGTCAAAATTTTGTGGCTGTAACTCCTCCTAGACGGTTCGACCGATTTTAATGAAATTTTTAGAATAAATTTGTATAGCACCCAAGATGGTCATGTGATTTTATATTTTTCCATTAAAGATATTGTGTTGCCAACTTTCCAAGAAATGTCAAAATGGTCTATATATGGGTTTACCCATATACTTCTAATCTTGTTTTTTCTGCAAATATTTTATAAGAAAAATGAAAAAGATATTTTTAACTTTTATAAATGACTTAAAACCTAATTTTGCGACTGTATTTCAGATTAATAGGTACGAATTAATTCTCAAAGATATATTTGTTACATTTGGTAGAGTTTCTGAACTGTAATGGATTTTTTTTCTTTCTCTAGAAAGAAATTAATGGCGTAGGAGCTACGCTATTAAGGTCTGCAATTACCATTAACACGTAACAATAAACGATATATGATTTATAATTGTAATTTCCAAAATTTGTCAATTCGTTTTTATTTTTTATTAATAGTTTTTGTACTAGGAAAAACGAAATTTAGGTTTTTTATTATATAATTTAACATAATGTTATCATACAAAGATATTTTTAAATATTTATTTAGTCTACTACTTTCTATTTTAAAAAATCTAACTATATATTATTTGTACATGTTAGTTAACTATTTATAAAAATAATGTTATGCAAGTTTATATTTAATATTTTGAAAGTCGAAATTAAATGATAAAAATTTGTCATCTGGCAGGAATCAAATCCAAAATCTCTCGATCTTCAATTTTAAAAATATTAAATATAACCTTATAATATTAATAATATTCAATTAATTCACTAAATCGTATTTATCATCTTAATAATATTAAGTTACTGCTAATATTTCAAAAATTAAATTAATTTAAGTTTATTGATAATTATTAACTATTTGAAAAATTACAGAATTTTGTGGAAGAAATACAGAATATTTATAGTAAAATAATATTACAGATTTTTTATAGTAAAATTTTATTATTATTTTTTGTAATTTCGCTATTTTTTCTTTTCACATTGTACCACTGTGCATCGCTAGATTTGTCAGAAATTATATATTTGTGCAAAAAAACATTAATTCTAACAAATCATGTACCAAATATAAATAATATTTATACACGCAATTGTTAGTAAGATTAAAGTTACTTGGTATGTATTTTTATTTATATTTAATTTAGTTTTGTTTGAAATGTTTGAATAAAATAATAGTATACATCAAACTCGAAGCAAAATGCTCTTTTTAGGTTTTGCCTGGATTGCTTGACCTCGGCTACGCCTCCACAATAAAGATCAGTTTCTACTCTTCATAACATAATATGATATAAATATAATATTGAAATAATTTTTATAAATCTATAATTATTGAATTTGTTAAATTGGTATTTGTAAAATGCCACTCACAACAACTCTTTCAAACCTAACATTACAAAACAGGGCAAGCAATTATAACGATTCACCACAGAATTTGACTAGATTACCGGGCCAAAATTTATGAACATGTCAGCTAACATTGACATAACGTTGTAATAGGCACACGTTTCGTATTAACGGACTAAAACGCTGTTAAATAACGGTTTTGTCATCAGTGTAGTTTGTAATAACGAACAATCTATGCGCAATGACACTCAATGGTAAAGTTTCTTTTTGGGTAATTGGAAATTGGCTTTGTTTGTCATGTCATCGAATTTTTTTGCTCCTTTTTTGTTTCCTTTCTTTCTTTCGTAAATTTGTCTAATCAATAAAATCATCTCTTACAGCACAAATGATTCTATGAGTCGATGAAATTTAAATACATCAGTGACGGCTTTGAGCTTTCAATTTTGAGGAGGCCAATATATATATATATATATATATATATATATATATATATATATATATATATATATATATATATATATAGATATAATAAAATCGGATTTTTCGAGACTGGATAACAATATTAGGTTATAGTATTTTTTTTGCTTAAATCGCCTTTAATTTATTTATTATTTTATTTAACTAATTAAATCATTAGTTCATTAAATAAACTTATGAATTTAATCCAGTTGAATCACATGAAAATAAGACTTTTTTCAAAAGTTGCTCAAAAAAATCTGAAAAAATTCAGTAAAATAGAGAAAAAATTTAAATATATAATAGCTAAGTAACTTTTTTCCTCTACCTCATTCTGGTTTGGCAGGAAAAATTATTGAAAATTCTAAAATGTTTTTTAGAATTTTTAATAATTTTTCCTGCCAAACCAGCATGAGTTTGAGAAAAAAGTTACTTATAGCTATTATGTAGCTCATTTTTTCTCTATTTTACTAAATTTTTTCAGATTTTTTTGAAAAAAAATTTGAAAAAAGTCTTATTTTGAAAAAAATTCAGTTTTTAATTTTTTTCTACTAAACGATGCATCCTAGAATACTAAATTATAGTACTCATTATTCTGCATTTTTCCATATCATTCTTATTTTCCTACACCTCACAGTTTTTGAGAAAAAAAAAAAAAAACAAAAAATAAAAAAAAAATCATATGAAGGTTTTAGAAGCATATTTTTACAACATTATGTTATTATAGAAGCGGTTTGTTTTTTTACATAATTTATTTTCAAATAAATTAAATAATTAAATTATTAATATTATAATTTTCATATTTTATTTTAATTTTTGATTGAGATGACGGTATATTTTTAGCCTTGTCTGAAAAGTCGTCTCTGAATATACGATAAATAAATAGATAAATGTTTGTTGTACCCTCGACAGAATTAATTAATATGTCACATGTCAAATATTATCAATCAATAGACACATTCAAATATGCATAAAATTTCCGTATTAGTGAACAATTACTGCGTGTAACATGATACCATTTTCGCATTAATTTATTATTGGTTTTACTAGCTGTCAATAATTTATTTGTATTATACAGCCTGTTTCAGAGTAAGCGCCTTATTTTTTTTTAGCCACACTATGGGTACTACTTTCAAAATATTTGGCAGTAATAGGTTTCAGGACATTCTCTACACGATGGTGATATTATATTTTCAATTGGACGAATTATTTCAAAATGGCGACTTTTAACTTTTTTTTTTTAAATGGGATGCCATAATTTTTTTTTATTATTGAGATCCTAAAAACATTCTTTTTACGATAGTATTTCGTTTTTCTTAAAAATTCATTTCTTTCCCTATCAAAAAGCAAACTAACATTTTAATCTAGTAGCGCATGAAAATGTCTTACACTCGATGTTATTTTTGTCTAAATATCAAGTAGCGGTAGACAAACTAGTAGGTAGTCAAACGTCAAACACCACCATTGGACGACGTTTCAATTTATGATTATATGATTACTAGGAGAATCTTTTGTGAAAATTTGAGTAAATTCGGTTAAATAACATGGCCATAATATAATTTTAAAAACTTTAGTAATTTTTTTTTCGGAAAGTTGAACACTGGATATTAATAAAATTATATAATTAATGGGAGCATTAAAGATATCTTTTGATCAAAATCGGATAAGTAATGTAGCCAATATGATTTTTTAAAAACTTTAGTAATTTGTTTCTTGGAAAGTTGGCATCACTGAAAAAAAATAAAACCACATTAAATTTCATTAAAATCGGTCGAACCATCTAGGAGGAGTTGCGGCCACAAAATTTTGACTTACGACCGAGCGAGCTGACGACGCACATCCATACACCCACTTATAAACTAAGTTCAGATTCGTCATCTAGAGGCTATATGAAGGATTTATATACACAATTTAATTTTTTTTATGTTACAGACACCGTACCAAACGCTATACCACTTTTTCCTTGCAGTCAAAGTGGTAAAAAGTTTAAAAATTACTCTAAAGTTAACTATGCAAGTGAATATAAAAAATATAATCCAATATGCTTGTACAAATGTATTAATGTCAAGTAATGAAAGCTTTTTAGCTATTCTGGGGCCATTTTGAAGTCAAATTTAATTAATCAGATTTCGAGCTAGGTTACAAGATTTAATACATTCTACGAAAATGTCTGTTTAATTGAGAACAATTGTATTAGTTAAGTGTGTTATATATTTAACTGTAATTAAATTTGCAATGAGAGTACTAATTTGAACTTATTGGAAAAATCAATAAATTAAGAGAATTAGTACTTTAACATTGAACAAAATATAAAAACAAGTTACTAAGTAAGAAAATACAAGTAACTAGATTACAAAATGATAATATTAAACTAAAATGGCATCAGATTCTAGTTCTGTATTGATATTTATTAATAATCGACGTTTCGGCGAACTCAACATTCATTGAGTTCGTCCCAGAACCTAAAGCCATTTTATTTTAATTTATTATAAGTCTTGAAATATTTTTACTACGTTAAAATTATTATAATTTATTAATTAAAAGAAGTCAAATTTTATTAAATCACTGGCTACTGACTGATGTTATCTTTTTCTTTGTAAATTTCTATTGTTTTATTTATCAATTTACCGTGAAGGCATTGATTAATATTAAACTACACTATAAAAAAAATGCGAAATTACAGAAAAATAGTGGTAAAATTTACTATAAAAATTTTTTTTAAAACATTGATGCGCTACTAGATTAAAATGTTAGTTTGCTTTTTGATAGGGAAAGAAATGAATTTTTAAGAAAAACGAAATACTATCGTAAAAAGAATGTTTTTAGGATCTCAATAATAAAAAAAAAAATATGGCATCTCATTTAAAAAAAAAAGTTAAAAGTCGCTATTTTGAAATAATTGGTCCAATTGACAATCTGATATCACCATCGTGTAGAGAATGTCCTGAAACATATTACTGCCAAATATTTTAAAAGTAGTACCCATAGTGTGGCTAAAAAAAATATAAGGCGCTTACTCTGAAACAGGCTGTATATATATATATATATATATATATATATATATATATATATATACATATTTTGTAAAATAAATAACAATATTAAATGTTGCAAAGTAGAAAAATAAATAGCTAAACAGCATATAAATCAAAATAAAAGCAAAACTAAAGATAAAAATGTTTCGCTAAGCGTTTATAATACGAGATAAAACGAGACGCCTAAAGTCAATATTTCCTTCGTAGGTTGTTCAAATGACAATCGCAAAGGCTCTTAACCTATTTATAGGAGCTTCTCCTGATTTCCAGTCCAGTAGTGGAACAGATTTCTCGTGTGGAACGAACGATCAAAGAGGGCGAAATACTGCAAGAGCATTTCTCTATAATCTTGCTTTGCTTGCTTACAGCACATTCCTTTATATTGTGCAGCTAGAAAATTGCATAGTTTAATGTAGCGAAATTACAAGAATCCTTGCTAGGATAGGTGACTAGAAAATTTTCGCATTTTTAGTATGAAAACTGCGATGATTATTTTGCTTTATAATATGTAAAAGAAGTTGCATATTGTTACTGAAAAAATGGAGATATTTTTCAAATACGTATATAACTTTATATTCTACACTAATGACTTTCATACATATTTATGTATATTTATATGTGGTATAAACTCTTATATTTTTCATATAGAAACTTTTGCTGTAAAAATAATAGCGAAATTACATAAAAATAGTAGTAAAATTTTATTATGAAAAATCTGTAATTTCATTTTACTTTAAATATTCTGTATTTCTACCTGAAAATTCTGTAATTTTGTACATAATTCATTATAATCACATAAAGTAAGTAAAAATGACCTAAAAAATATGTAAAATTGCTTACTTTCTGCAAATTGCATTACATACTTAATGTAGAATTACGTATTGATGGTATAATTTCTTAAATTATGTAAAATTACAGCTTGCATATTAATATCTGTAATAATTCATCGAAATAATGAGACTTAATACATATTTTGTGTAATAATACTAATAAAATATTTTAATTGTAATTCATTTATTTCAAAATACATTTTTTATGTAAATTTAGAAATGTATGTTATTATACCAACATTTATATCATAGAACTAAACAAATTATAGCTATTTATGGAAAATTCCTGACAGACGTTCTGTAAATTTATTAAAATAGGCAATACTAAAAAAAAGCTGTAATATTACATACATATGTACTTTTCCATCCCGTTGGTAGTATCATATTACATAATGTTTGTAACAGTTCTGATATACCAAAAAGTCCCGTAATAATAATTTTTCAGAAAACAAATAATCAAAATTGACTTTTTTGGTGGACGCTATACTATAAAATATACAATTTAAAATCGTTCATATGTTTTTGCAACATTTACAATTTAATATGTTAATTGTAGCGAATAAATAAAACGTGCGATAAAATTATAATGCATCTATAAAATTTAAATAACAACAAATTGTTTATAAATTAAATTATACACGTCTATTCGGTTCACATCTGTAAGACATCCTAGTGTTACAGATGATTTTGTCCTTTTTCAATCAATAGAAGAATTTCATTTACTAGAAAAACACAAAACATTCTGTAACATTACAGATCTTACAGATGTAAACTGAATAGACCAATTTATCTGAAAAAAAAATTATTTTTTTTAAACGATTTTATTGTAAACGATAAAACAATGTATGTGTTAAGTTGAACAAACAAAATTTAATGTGAAATAATTGTAGTACGGAGAGAGAGTGTTAATAGTATTTAAAATAGGTCATGTGTGAAAAAATTAATAAGAACAAATGATGCATACATAATATCGGGCAATATACATATAAAAGACGTCAGCATCACAGTCAACCATTTGCAAATTTATTATTTGTCCCGTTTAAATATTGACTCGAATTTTAGTCGAGCAAGTTTAAAGCTTGAATTACATTATACTTTTTTCGTCTAGATTCATACTAGATTTTTAGTTCAATTTTTCGTTCAAGTTTTGTTCAATTCTCATACTTTTTTCACAATCGGTCGTGTATTGTCGAATTACTTCGATTTTGTATTGCCAGTACGCCAACTTAAAAATATAAAGTACTTAATTTGACAGACACTAAAATACACATTTAAACAAAAATGGATACATGTAAGGTTGGTACAATTGCGTGCGCATGCGTATAATGTATCTAGTATGAAACTTGAATAGGAAAATAGAGCATGTTGTATATTTCTATACTAGGAAACTTGAAAGAAACTTGGATGCAAAAATCTGATATACATTATCACGTAGAACTGACTATCTGTACTTGAACGAAACTTGAACTTAGAAACCTAGTATGAATCTAGACGAAAAAAGTATAATGTAATTCAAGCTTAATATTTCATATAGAAACTATTTCAAAATATTGATAAATTTCAATTGTTTAAAATTATGAATTTGACAGTTAAAATAAATGAATAGAGTTACAAGTACAACTTTAACTATATACGTTTACAAATTTAATTAATTTAAAGCAATTTTGGCATTTAGCCAATAATGAGTAAAATGTTCTATTAATAAAAATTGAAATAAATAGATTACCCTGCATTGCGAATTGGCAAGAAACTATAGATATAAGCTATGAAAAACTGTACCTAACTTATCTTTATATTTACTTTAAGGAGAGGTTCTCCTTCTCTGAATGACTAAAAAGTACGCAAAGTTTGGAAATTTTTTATTCGCAAATGAAAAACCAAAGAAGGAAACGGTTTTTTGGATTCGAAAAAATGTTATTTTGGTCTTTATTTTCGAAAAATTGTAGTTTTATAAAAAACAAAATGGCGCCCGTGATTCATTGTTTTCGTGTCAGCGCGGAATCGGTAAACTGCGCGAATTGCAGCGTCTCTGGATATTTATCTGTAACAAAAAAAATGAACAACAATGCCAAAAAGTAAACTAAATTTACTGGAGTATAGACCTACAAACGTGGAAATAACTTAAAATTTGACGATGTAGTACGATCTCAAACTTTGAGGTCGACTTTTAGGATTTTTTTTCCACTTCAGGGCCTTACAAAAAATAGTTAAAACAAACAATTTGTAAATTTTATAGGTCTATACTCCAGTAAATTTAGTTTACTTTTTGGCATTGTTGTTCATTTTTTTTGTTACAGATAAATATCCAGAGACGCTGCAATTCACGCAGTTTACCGATTCCGCACTGACACGAAAACAGTGAATCACGGGCGCTATTTTGTTTTTTATAAAACGACAATTTTTCGAAAATAAAGACCAAAATAACATTTTTTCAAATCTCCAAACCGTTTCCTTCTATGTTTTTTCATTTGCGAATAAAAAATTTCCAAACTTTGCGTACTTTATAGTCATTCAGAAGACGAGAACCTCCCGTTAAATCTATAAAGATAAAATTAAAAATAATAAAAACAAATATTAGTAAGTTAGTTTTTAAAGCTTTGTATGGAAATAAAATTACATTTCAAGAATAATAATAATTTTTTAATTGCATTGATTCTAAAGAATACAATATTCAAAAGCTTTCAAAATAGTTATGCACTGTAACAGACCTTTATTTATTTTTATAAAAAATTTATTGTTATGAGTATAAACACTAGTTTATAATTTAAAAACATGTTTACTTCTGAGTTGAAGGTAAAACGTTGGATCTGTCGTTAAAAATTCAGCGTATTAACGAATTATGTATATGATAAACAAAAAGAATAATTATTTAAAATTAAACAGAATATTTAAACAAAATAAACAGCTAGCAGAATTTATAAATTATTTGATTAATTCGATTTACTATAATTTAATGTTATTGACAATAAACTAACATGTTCTATTTAAAACTGGCACAAGTTTGCAGGTTAATTTTATACTAAATGTATATTTTCAAATCAATTAAATATCAACAAATCACATGGAATATATTTGCTTTAAATTGAAATATTTTTAGTTATTGGTGTAAAATTGAACAAAATTGAACGAAATTTTGCGTACGAAAAATTTCAAGTCTCATCTTAAAGGCCATGTAAAATGATGGATCATTTGAACCATTGCGCTCCCCACAAAAAAAAATGTTTTTGACTAAAAAATTTTGACTCAATTTACCAAGAAGGCGTAAAATTTCAAAAAAATTGACGTAAATTTCCCTTAATTTCAAGAACTTACAATAAATTTTTGAAATGTACCCTGCATTTTGCGAATTCAAAGTTCTGACAAATTTTGAACATTTAGATCATTTTAACGATCAAACAAATATGTTCAATGGTAAAACACTCTTCGGTCAAAAGAAAAGTTCGAAATTGTGAAGCAACACAAGCAACTTTCGCTTCATCCACATTCATAATTTTTCTCTCACAGCATGCTCTTCTATTCCTACTACTTGGAAACTTTCGCTCACGCAAACCACCCTCTCAATCATACCACTACAACTACTCATCGGACGTCCACCTGCAAACGTATACCATCCAAATCATTCAAATAAATCTTTTTAACCAAACGTTCATTAGATATTCGCTCAACATGTCCGAACCATCTTAACTGACTAACACCAACTTTTGCTACAATATTAATATAAATACAAACTTAATTTATAGAATAAAGCAATAACGAAAATTTCCAAGAAAATTATTTATATTCTACAAATCAATAAAATACGCTTTATTACTAGTATGACACTAATACTAATGTTTTATGTAAATATTTTGCAAACTAAAATGGTTTTTTATCTTATATTGCAAATGGCTTCTACCACATTTCTAACAAAACATGCTAAACAAATGTTATTATTTGCGCACTTAGAATTTAATTGCCATCATTTTTGTGGTTGAATTCTAATGCGCGCAGCTATTCTTAAAGTTAAAATAAATGTAAACATAATTTTATGATTGTATATTTAATTCTATTTACATAAATATGTAGTAAGTTCATTTATAATACTTTATATTTTTAGTTTTAAAACGGTAATAAATTAAAATTTTCTATACACATAAATTATGTAATTTTACCTACAAACCATGAGACACTATGGTGTCCAGTATTTCTAAGTATAATATTACTCAACTGCTGTAATTTTAACATAATTGTTTAAAACATACATAATATCAGAACTGTTGCAAACATTATGTAATATGATATTACCAACGGGATGGAAACGTACATTTATATGCAATAATACAGTTTTTTTTAGTATAGTCTATTTTATTAAATTTACAGAACTTCAGTAAATATGCTGTCAGGAATTTTCCATAAATAGCTATAATTTGTTTAGTTCTGTGATATAATTGTTGGTATAATTACATACATTTCTAAATTTACATAAAAAATGTATTTTGAAATGAATGAATTACACTTAAAATATTTTATTAGTATTATTACACAAAATATGTACTAAGTCACATTATTTTCATGAATTCTTACAGATATTAATATGCAAGCTGTAATTTTACATAATTCTACATTACGTAGATATGTAATGCAATTTGCAGAAAGTATGCAATTTTACATATTTATTAGGTCATTTTTACTTACTTTATGTGATTATTATTATATACAAAATTACAGAATTTTCAGGTAAAAATACAGAATATTTAAGGTAAAATAAAATTATAGATTTTTTTATAATAAAATTTTACTACTATTTTTATGTAATTTTGCTATTATTTTTACAGCAAAAGTTTCTTTATGAAAAATAAAAGAGTTTATACCACATATAAATATACATAAATATGTATGAAAATCATTAGTGTAGAATATTAAGTTATATACGTATTATTTTCACATTATTTTCATGAATAATATAATTTAAAAAGTTTTAGCAACAATACTTAATTTTACATTAAGTATGTAATGCAATTTGCAGAAAGTAAGCAATTTTACATGCTTATTAAACATTTTTACTTATTTTATATGATTATTATGAATTATATATTTTATGTATTTATGATAAAATAAAATTATAGATATTTTATGGTAAAATTTTACCACTATTTCCCTGTAATTTCGCTATTTTTTTTCTTTTACAGTATTTTTCATTGTTTATTTTGATAAAAGATTAGAAAATGATCTACTGTTGCAAAATTTAAATAAAAATAATATTATAAAAAATTCCAAAAACACACTTAAATTAAAATAAAGCTAAATACGTATTTCAAAAGCTAAGCTTCCATCTTCAGTAGCAAATAAAATCTGTGATCCAAAGTAAATAAACACTTAAGCACTTGTCGAAGATCACTTTGGATCACAGGTAAGAATTTTGTAAATTTTATTTGCTACTGAAGATGAAAGCTTAGCTTCCGAAATACGTATTTAGCTTTATTTTAATTTAAGTGTGGTTTTGAGATTTTTTATAATATTATTTTTGTTTATTTTGATGTTTTGAGCAACAAAATTAATATCAAATACGTTTTATATTACAGATAATGTAACACGTTGGTGTCACGAGAATGCGTCTTGGGCCATAACGGATTATTCCGCTTGCACGGAACTGGAACAACCTAAATTTTTGCAGGAAGTTGAAATCACAACAACGATTTATTTCGTCGGTTATATAAGCAGTCTTATTGCGCTTACACTTGCTATGTGGATTTTCATATACTTCAAGTAAGTACTGCTATACACCTATTACATATGTACAACACTGAATGAATAAAACATTCTATATTATATACGCAGTGTATGGCAAAAAGCACTTTTTCATAAATAAAAAGAATGTTTTCTAAAAAATACTGAAAAAAATATTAATAATTAACTTAGTAAAATATCTTTCAGAACTGATTATATTAAAGTAAAAAAGCTTTAAGATTAAGTCATGCATAATTTTTAATTAAAAATTGACTCTACATTTTACTATACTCTACATATATCATCAGGAAAACATTATACAGAACTTAATCCTAAAGCTATTTTATTTTATTAATTATTTTTCAATTCAAATATATATATTTTTTTTAAATTTACTAGAAAGAAAATTTATTAAAAGTTTTTATCAATCAATATTGCAGCAAAATCAATATAATATTTTTTTAAATAGAAGTTTATTATAAAAAAATAAAACTGCTTTAGATTAAAGTTCTGTATTAATATTTATTCGCAATTGACGTTTCGACGAAACTCAACGTCTGTCTTCATCAGGATAAATAATATTTTCATCGAAACGTCAATTTTAAATAAATATTAATACAGAACTTTAATCTAAAGCAGTTTTATTTTAATATAATGAGTTCTGAAAAAATTTTTATTATTAGAAGTTTATTATTTCTTTAGTATTTGCTTATTATTTATTTGCTTTAATTTTGAAGCGATATTTTTTACTAATCCAAATAAACAATTTAGTCAGTAATATTTTTATATCGCAATAACTCTAAAAAAATGTAGTTTTATTATTTATGTAATATAATAATAAAACCTTATATTTAATATTTTTATTCCATTATATAAAATAAGGTAGAAGTTAGTGTTTGCTTGAATTTTTTACAACATTTTTTACGTCTTCATATGCTTGTTTATTTTTGCAAATTATCTATACAAGGATTGTATTTTTTACTACACATCTTAAACATTTTATGAAGACTGCGTGATGATATTACATTTTTATATATATTTATATATATATATATATATATATATATATATATACCGTGTGTTGACTTGGACCATCGTACATAGGGATTTAGCATGTAAAATCAGACATGTGCGATTTCCTGCTTCCCAAATTATTTTACAAAAAAAAACCTTATGATAAATGTTTTAGGGCATACTTTTCTGCATGTAAATCAATTACTAAAAGTTTTTTGGAACCTTCCTGACGTCAAGAATTAGGTCTAAATTTGTTAAGAAATTTACTGGAAAATGGCAGTAGCCGTAAAATTGGAACAAAAAAATCAAACAAATGCTAATGCACGGCCGACTAAAGCCATTTTCAGTCAATTTCTTGACAACTTTACGGCTAATTTCTGACTTTGGTAAGGTTCCAAAACAAATTTTGTTGATTGATTTACATGTAAAAAAGTATTTCCTAAAACATTTATCCCCGCAGTTTTTTTTGTAAAATACGTATCAATTGCATAGGCCTTATAACCACGATTATATATATATATATATATATATATATATATATATATATATATATATATATATATATATATATATATATAATTGAAAGGGTGTCGGTTTGATAACGTACATCTACGCTAGTGAACCTAATAGAGGGGCCTGTAAAATCGATAATTAATGAAGCATAATAAATCTTAAGTGTATTGAAAACTTTATCAGAAATTTAGTTGCTAATGGCATATATAGATATACCTTCAATTTACGTGAATAATGTATATACATAATTATATATTTATTATTTAGTCCATCAAAAGTGCTATACATATATAATATCATGTATGTTTAGGCAAATAGCAAATTGCTACAGAAACGAAACACCTGTTGAATTTACTAATAATTGCCATCTTTCTTGTTACAGAGACCTAAGATGCTTACGAAATGTCATACACACAAACTTAATGTGTACCTATATTTTGACTGATTTTGTATGGATACTTACTTTAATACTACAGGTACGTAATTTTGATATATTAATTTTTGTCTGTATGAAAAACTAATTAAACTCATATCTCATCAAAATCATCCAATCGTAAATCATTCAAAACAATATTGTACATTTTGTTAATTCGATTCAAATTCAACTGTTTATTTCTCACAATTGTATACGAAATTGCACTAACATTAACCATATGTTTCGTCTTGTTAAAACATTCTGTTGACATTTACAAAGGTAAACTAAAATAACTTTATTTAAACAAGAGTTAATTGCAAACTTAACAGTTGTTTATGTCTTACATTGAAAGATGAAGATATATGTATTAAATATTATAATTTTTACCACTTTGACTGCAAGGAAAAAGTGGTATAGCGTTTGGTACGGTGTCTGTAACATTTTCAAATTTTCTTAAATTTTCACAAAAGATTCTCCTAGTATTCATATAATTTATGTAATTTTAACAAAATACAGTGTTGCTAACTTTCCGAGAAAAAAATCACAAAATTTTTTAAAAATTCATTGTGGCTACATTATTTATTCGATTTTGATCAAATTTTCAGAAAAGTATTTCCTAGTGCCCACATAAATTATAATATTATTAAAATACAGTGTTGCTAACTTTCCGAAAAATGTCAATGTGGTCTATGTACCCATATACTTCTAATCTTGTTTTATATAATAAATCTGATTGTTTACTTGAAATTCCCACCGCCATTAACTCGAAATTTAAACAAAATGTTAAAATACTTTTAAAAGCAGAAGATATAGTGTATCAAATGACTATATTTTAACTACATTAACTACATTGCTACAATTTTAAAATCAGTATTTTTTTGTCCTTATCTGAAAAATATTCAAATTTCTTAGTTTTCTCTAAAGAAAGCTTCATTACGATAAAGTTGAAAAAGAGATAAAAAAATAAAACATTATATAAAGAATTGATTAGATAATTTTGCGAAAAAAATTGTTTTGAAGAAAATGTACTAAATTTCATTTTAGATTTTGACAAGTGTTTTATATTAGGAAAGTAAAAAGTAATTTAAAAAGATGTCAGTGTGATGGATAAATATTTGATTAATAAAAAATTGGAAAAATTACTTTTAGTACAACTTTGATATTAACATTTTATTTAATAATTATACCAATTTCTTCTTTTATGTTTCTGACATGTGTAATCAAATTTTTAACAGAATTTGAAATATCAATACAATATTTATTAATATCTCAACATAATATATGTCTTCATCAGGAAAAAAGATACAAATGACATTTATAGTAAATAAAAAAAACATGAAAACATGTTATTAGGTAATAAATAAGTAATGGTATAACATGGAATTTAGAAATTACTAATTAAAACAAGATTAGAAGTATATGGGGAAACCCATATATAGACTACTTTGACATTTCTCGAAAAGTTGGCAACACTGTATTTTAATAATATTATAATTTATGTGGGCACTAGGAGATACTTTTCTGAAAATTTAATCAAAATCGAATAAATAATGTAGCCACAATAATTTTTTTTAAAATATTGTGATTTTTTCTCGATAAGTTGGCAACACTGTATTTTGTTAAAATTGCATAATTTATTTAGGCACTAGGAAAAACTTTTATGAAAATTTGATTAAAATCGGTTAAATAAAATGGTCATAATAAATTTTTAAAAATTTTAATAATTTTTTTTTCGGAAAGTTGGCAACACTGTATTTTGTTAAAATTACATAAATTATATGAATACTAGGAGAATCTTTTGTGAAAATTTGAGTAAAATCGGTTGAATAACATGGCCATAATAAAATTTTTAAAATTTTAGTAATTTTTTTCTCGGAAAGTTGGCAACACTGAATATTAATAAAATTATGTAATTAATGGGAGCATTAGAGAAATCTTTCCTGAAAATTTGATCAAAATCGGATAAATAATATAGCCACAATGAATTTTTAAAAACTTTAGTAATTTTTTTCTCGGAAAGTTGGCATTACTGGAAAAAACCAAAACCACATGACCATCTTGGGCACTAGACAAATTTATCCTGAAAATTTCATTAAAATCGGTTGAACCGTCTAGGAGGAGTTGCGGCCACAAAATTTTGACTTACGACCGAGCGAGCTGACGACGCACATCCATACACCCACATAAACTAAGTTCAGATTCGTCATCTACATGCTATATGAAGGATTTCTGTACAATTTTTTTTTTTTTTTGAAAATGTTACAGACACCGTACCAAACGCTATACTACTTTTCCTTGCAGTCAAAGTAGTAAAAAGCCTAATTTCGTTTAAATCAGTTACTCATCAATCAGTTACACTGATTGATGTTATCTTTTTTACTATGTTAATTTTTCTATATTTAATTCTACAAAAAATATGTATAAATGATCAAAAAAAAAGTTTTAGAAACGCAATAATAATAATTTAATTTCTATTATAGATATAGATTTATTTCTTGATCAAAAAATTAAAAAATTTATATTATCGTTACTACATTAAATGCATGTCAATTTGACATTACTGTAGATATCATTTTATTGTTTTAATTATTTCGTTTTCGAAAAATATCAACAAATAACAAACACAATAGTCGTTTACTATTTACAAAAAAATTAACATTTACAAAAAATTTGTTTACATAACCAACTTAAATATACATTTTTTCTAAATACAAGTAAGTACATTAAATATTACAAATTTGTAGAAGTTATACTCAAAAAATTCAATAAAATTTTGATAAATATACATTATTTATATTGAAATACGTGTTTTTTTCTTATCCAACATAAATTTTCTATTAAATATGATGTATGAAAATATAACTGATTTGCATCATAATAGTAACATACTTTAATAAAATTTTCAATGACATTTAACTGTGTGATGAATTTTAAGTAATAATACATTTAAGCGAGTGATATTATTGGCAAATAATGACTTAATTATTAAAAACAGGCATTTTTTTGAATAAAAACAAATTTGCGGTTAAAAATATTTTTAACTAAAAATTTTATAAGGTCCTTAAAAGTCATTCTAAAACTTTTTTATAAATATTTTTTTCAAAATTTTTACAAATAAAGTAAGTATTTTAATTTTTTTCTTTATTGTTTAATTTGGTCTATACCAAAAGTGAATTAATACTTCCGGCTAGTGCAAAAAAGTTCGATAGAAAAATAATAAAAACAATTCTTTATAATGCTGACTTTTTAGCGGACACTGTGTATAATTATTAATTATATATATATATATATATATATATATATATATATATATTCTACATTTATTTAAACATAGTATTTTAAATCAGATTAGTCAAAACTTTTATAATATTAGTATTAAAATTATATTAATTTACATTTAGGAAAACAGCTAATTTTATTTCGCTTTTATGCTGACTGGATAAAATGATTTTACCAGCTAAAAACTTTTGGTTAATGTAAACCAAAGTTTATGAATATAACGCACAAATAAACCTACACACTGCATAGTTATGCTGGTTTTACCAATTATTGTTTACAATTCTGTTCAGCTTATTCAAGCCTTTTTTTCCAATATTATTCCACAATTTGAATACTGAATACTAGTTTAGTTCAGTTTTTTAGCAAACTAAACAAAAATAACAGCTTTTTGTGTTTTTGCTAATGTAAATATAAAATTAATAGTACCTAGCAAAAGTTGTTCAACATTTTAATTAAAAAGTTCATAATTACTTTATATTTAACGAGTTACTGTAATTAATTACAAATTTAATGTTATTACAATATTAAGCAATAGTTTATTACATTATTTATGTACTCTGACAAATATGGCACAAACTCTTTTTAGTGAATTAGAAGTGCGTTTGATGTGTACCAACTTTTGCAACAATTATGTCAATTTTACACTTTTTGCATATATTAATCATTTCGCACCCATTTTGTTCCTACTAACTACCCCAACGCAAGAATCTCATTATTAGAACAGTCATTTGCCTTTTATGTTTTTGCATCCAAACTCAACACTCATTACCATACATTAACGTAGACAATAATACAATAATACACACACAAATGAACTATTCTGGATTCTAGATAAAACCTTACAATCAACATTTACTTGTCTTTCAATCTTTTGCTCAAAACGTCCATTCTTAGACAACAAACATACATACATACATACACAATCACGCCATGTACTCAAAAGGGTGTGGCACAAACTCTTTTCATCATCCAGAAATCAATCGCCTCCAAACATTCCTATCCAGCACAAGGAACTTTCGCTTCATCCACATTCATAATTCCTCTCACAGCATGCTCTTCTATTTCTACTACTTGGAAACTTTCGCTCACGCAAGCCACCCTCTCAATCATACCACTCCAACTACTCATCAGACGTCCACCTGCAAACGTGTACCATCAAAAATCATTCAAATAAATCTTTTTAACAACAAACGTTCATTAGACATTCGCTCAACATGTCCGAACCATCTTAACTGACTCTTAACACGGCGGAACTTTTGCTACAACATTTTTTTCAATTTCACACTCATCATACACTAATTGTATTTCGTACCCGATCTCTCCTATTTACACCACATATTCCACGTAAAAATCTCATTTCCACAGCAGTCATTTTCCGCTTTTATGCTTCTTGCAACCAAATCCAACATTTACTACCATACATCAACTTAGACACCAAAACTGTATTGTATACACTCAAACGGGCTTCTTTGACAACAAACTACTCAAATATATAAACTCATACTCATCTACCTATTCTAAACGTATATAACACTCAGTTATCAAATCATCTTCTACAACAATAATATTTTTAAAAAAAATTTTCAAACTTTGCATAAATTTAAATAAAATATTCTAATGATATAATAATTAATTTTACATCGGCTAGATATTTTACAAACATAATAATATAGTAATTTGCAGGAATAATGTATTCTTTCACTACGAATAACAAAAATATAGAATAATTTTACTATCAGCATAAATTGTAATAAATTTGTTTAAATTTAGACTTATCGTTAGATGAGAGAAGAAAATGCAAATAGAATTTAACTAATATCGCATTTCTTGACTTTCAGATGTCCGTAGAAACAAATATGGCGACCTGTGTCTTCCTCATGATATTACTACACTATTTTCATCTCACTAATTTTTTCTGGATGTTCGTAGAAGGTAAACAAAATCATTTTTACTTAATATTTCTCGTTCTCTCTATTTAAGTGTAAGTTCTTATTTTTCAAAATTGTTATTTTTACTATATATGTGTTTCAATTTTTATTATTTACTATATATTTGACTATTTTCTTTTCAATTTTTTATACAAAATTATGAACAGTTTTATTAAAATATAGTTTGTTAAATTATTAAAAAATTGATGTTATAAAATTTACACATTTAATTTAAATAATAATAATTTTTTATGAATATCTATAATATTTAGTAAGTTTATACGTAATATTTTTATTTTTTTTCAGGTTTATATTTATACATGTTAGTTGTGGAAACTTTTACCGGAGAAAATATAAAATTAAGAGTATATGCTAGTATTGGATGGGGTAAGTAAAAATTATTTCTATTATTTATTATTTATTATTTAATTGTGTATTTGGGTAGTTTGTTGTCTAGTGATGGCCGTTTTGATCGTGAAATTGAAAGGAGAGTAAATGGTGGTTGTAAGGTGCTTTGGGTGCTTTGGGAACTTTTACTAGGAAAGTAAATGTTTCCAAAGAAACTTGTTTGAGTATATACAATGCAGTTTTGGTGCCTACGTTGATGTATAGGGTAGTGAATGTTGGGTTTGGTTGCAAAAGCATAAACGGAAAATGACTGCTGTAGAAATGAGATTTTTACGAGGGGTAGCTGGGTGTAACTATAGGAGAGATCGGGTACGAAATACGATTAGTGTATGATGAGTGTGAAATTTGAAAAAAATGTTGTAGCAAAAGTTGCCCCGTGTTAGAGTCAGTTAAGATGGTTCGGACCTGTTGAGCGAATGCGTCTAATGAACGTTTGGTTAAAAAGATTTATTTGAATGATTTTGATGGTATACGTTCGCAGGTAGACGTCCGATGAGTAATTGGAGTGGTATAATTGAGAGTGTTTTGCGTGAGCGAAAGTTTCCAAGTAGTAGAAATAAAAGAGCATGTATGAGAGGTATCAATGTAGATAAAGCTAGAGTTTGCAGGAAACTGATTTCAGGATAGTGGAAAGAGTGTGTGTGCCTCACTTTTTCGGGTATATGGCGTGATTGTGTATGTACGTATGTTAAAATATGTTCTTAATTATTTTTAGTTTTATTTATTTATTAATAGATTACTGAAAGGATAATATTTTTAAATAAATATTATTTATTTTTTATATAAAATAAAGTTAAAGAATATAATGTTCATTCCAACATTCAACATATTTCTTTAATTTTTTTTAACTTTATATTTTCATTCAACAAACAAATCTAGTTTTGCAAATATAAAAAAAAAATATTTTTCTTTTTTGCAGGTTGTCCTATTGTATTCATTGTACTATGGGCAATAGTAAAGACTTTTACAACAGAAGACGCAGCACAGGTAAGGTCTATTCTATTATAGTTTAATTCAAACTACGTACTTGTTCAAATATAAAGTCAAAATACACATCAATACACGTACTAGTTGTTAAATAAAATATAAAGTCAGTCAAACAAGTTTTATTGACAAACGCGTATTTTATTTCTTTAATATTATCTACATTATCTTTATTATTATTAAATGTTATCTTTTGTATTTTAATTTTGTTTACTCGAAATGAAAAACACACGAAATTTTAATCAAATTTAAAAATAAGTGTAATTGTGAAATTAATATAATATACTCAAATGTTGAGTATTATTTACTCTAAATATTTGTATCTTTTTTCTCGATGAAGACGTACGTTGGGTACGTCGAAACGTCAATTATTAATATATATTAATACAGAACTATAACCTAAGCTATTTCATTTTAACATAATGGGTTCTGAAAGATTTTTTAACAATGTTAACGATAATATTACTAATATTAATTATACAGATGATATGTATTTTTTCTTCATTTTTACCACGCTTATATTAGCTCACTCTGTTGTTGTCACGGTCAAATCTTGTAACCAATTTTTAGACCACTTCCTATCATCTGATCTCACTGAAATTTTGCATGTAGTTTTATTCCAAGAGACAACACAATATTTTAACAAAAAGAAAAAATTTGAGTGGCATTTAAAACCGATTACAAGATATGACAAGACGACAAGACTAAAAAGTAGAAAATAAAATATATAAAAAAAACCTTTTTAAAAACCACGCTTATATTTAAATCCACTAAAAAGAAGAAAATAATTTTTTTTTTAGTTATCCAAAATTTCTAGAAAGAAATAAAATCGTGGAGCGCTTAATCATCATTGCGAAATAAATAGTTTCCTGGCGCTCCACGCTTTTATTTCTTTCTAAAAATTTTGGATAACCAGGAAAAAATTTATTTTCCTCTTTTTAGTGCATTTAAATATAAGCGTGGTTTTTAAAAAGTTTTTTTTTTATATATTTTATTACATAATAATGTTGTATAATTACACGAAATAAAGATATAAATCTAAAAATATATAAAAATTGTAAGAATTCAGAATTATTATAAATTTTTTTGTAATACTTATAAATATTAAATAAATTTACAGGAAATTTTAAAATTATAATCAAATATATAGTAAAATTAATATGATTATTGTTGTGAATTTGCACCCATTTTTTACAGTGTAGGTTTGCAAATCTCTCTGCTAGTCTTTCAAATGCAAGTGATAATGAGTATATTCATGATAAGCTTTATATTAACCTCTCTAACTATTTGACAAGCACTTAATCCATGCTTTAACCTGATAATACATTTTACATATATTGACATACTAACGTAAAACAGCTGTTACCTGTTATGTAAATAAAAATAGTATTTTAAACAGAAATTTAGATTAACTTAAATTAGCTTTAATATTAATCTAAATACTTATATAGGTACTAAACCAACCATCTTAACTGACTCTAACACGGGGCAACTTTTGCTACAACATTTTTTTTTTTTTTCGAATTTCACACTCATTATACACTAATCTATTTTGTACCCGATCTCTCCTATTTACACCACATACCCCATGTATGTTCTGTTAAATTAGTAGAAACAATTCTCTACCTGTCTGTCCAACATAAATCTTACCGCATTCGCACGGTATTTTCTTACCCAGTAACTTGATTGTTCACTCACAGTAACATTTTGTTCACTCTAAAACTTATTTGTATCATTTTTCCTAATGAAGACGTACGTTGAGTTTTATTTTAATATAATGAGTACTGAAAGATTTTTTACTATGTTCCATCAAATGAATTTATGTGAGTTTATGTTCTGTACAAATGATATTTTTTATTTTGATACTTTTGATACAAAAAAGTTTAGCCAATATCTTAATTTTTATTACTCTCTTTTTACCAATGAAATGCTACTAGATTTCCGTTGCTTTTCGATATATATCTTTTCTTGTTTTTTTATTTTGAGGACGAAACTAAACTTGTGACCGGATTTATATAAAATGGACGACCAGATTACGTCACCGTGTTTTTCTTTATCTGACCTCTCCCCCTCCTCACATTTTTGTAAATGGCAGATGCCTTGACATCAATTTTTCGCTTAATTTCCACATTTTCTTTTGTGCATTTAACCTGATGGATGTTCTTTGGTATCTGTGCTCACGATGGCGCTCCAAATATTTTCGATTTCAGTCTATTTCAGTTTTACATTCGTTTTACAATATTTCCGGCATTATAAACACCAATTTTTTTTATAGAAAAATATGCTTTAATTGTTTTTTTATTTTTTGAAATTATGTTGTTTTTGATATAATATTATACTTAGGGAATGTCTACATATTTTTAAAAACATGAAAATTAATTTAGTTGAGTTCGTCGAAACATAGATTATGTATAAATATTAATACAGAACTTAAACCTAAAGCCGTTTTATTTTATTATTATTATATTTTTAGAAAAACAAATAATAAAAAAGAAAATAATTTTTTTAAAATACTAACAGAAATACGGATTAATCAATATTGTTGCGACATTTACAAAATGTACAAGAATATATTAATTACGTGATTTAACACTGTCGCGTTTGGAATGTATAATTAAAACCTAATTCTTAATTTAAACAATTCCTACTCCTTGAGATCCTGTAGAAATAGTGACAGAAAGAAAGTAATATTTACTCTTAAAATGCAGAGTATTTTTGCTAGTAAATTAAATAATTTGAAATCATTTGAAAACCAATTTCAGAAATAATTTTGCATGAAATTAATAAATATATTTATTAATGAAATAAAGCTTCAGATTGAAATTCTGTAATTTAGTTGTTTTAAAAATATTACAATTTTATAAAAATATAATTAACTTGCATTTTTAAATAATTATTTAATGAAAATTTTAAATATTTAATTACTTATTTAGTATAAATGCTCGTATTTTAGTGCGTTTAAAAGTGTATTTATGAATATTATTCAATTTAGTTAATGAGTTTATATTTAGTAAAAAACAAAAGAAATTCTGTAAATATTTCATATTTATTTAAAAATTGACCTAAAACTTTATTTCATTATGTTTTGTACTTTGTCAAATATGTTTATTTATAATTTTATTATTTAGAAGAAATATTTTATTTATTTAATAAAATAAATACAACGTAATTTACTTTTAATTAATTGTTATGTATTATTCTAATAATATAAAATTCTCTAGATAAATTTTTTTTAATTAAAAGTGTACAAATTAAATATGACGTTATGAAAGTTTTTTCCAGAATTTTATATGAGGAAACTATTATTATTACAGAAACATAAAAACATGCGGATTTAATATTTTGTAATTAATTTTTTTATTGTTTCATCTTTTTTTTTTAATATCTGAAAAATAATTTTATTTTTATATTTTTATGTTATACACTTATTATAAGTACTGAAAGATTTTTCAATATATAAAATTTAGCATTTGCTTCTCTCATCAATAAATTGCTAATATTGTGTATCAATTTTGAAAAAATTTTCAAAAATAACTTTTTTCAAAATTTGCTCAATAAAATCTGAAAAAATTCAGTAAAATAAAGAAAATTAGCTACATATTAGCGAAGGAACTTTTTTCTCTAACTCATACTGATTTAGAAAGAAAAATTATTGAAATTTCTAAAAAACATTTTAAAAAAAAATTTTAGCGCCCAAACGGCACATACTATCAAATTAAAACTAAAACCAAATTATACAGGGTGATTCATTGGTAAACGGAAATACTTAAACGGTAAATAGAGGTCACCGAGGCGGTTCTAGAAATACCCCATTTATTGGACCTGACGGTCTTTGTAATCGAGATACAGGGTGTTTTATCGATTTTGCTTATTTCTTCCTGAGGTCATAACTCTCGAACCACCCCGTATATTTTTTTGATATTTGGTACACATGTTTTTCATTTAGAGCCCAAATGAGCCACGTACTATTTACAAGAAAAATCCAGGTCCGGATTAACAAAAAAATAGATAGCAATTGTGACCTTGAAACAACACCCTGTATATTGAAATTTTCAAAATCCGTTTGCATATTTAGAAAGAGCACAAAAAACTAAATTAAAATGTGTAATTTAAATTTTTCCGCAGAAAATTTAACTATTCACATTTTAAACTTAAAGTAAAATTTTTTATGAACTTAAAGCCAAAAAAATAGTTATTGTTAACTTTTAATAATAAATTATAAAACGTTTGAATCCATACTCATTTTAAAATTATTAAATAACTATTAAATACATTGGTTTTTATTTTTATTTTTTTTTTAATTTTTTTTTTTTATTTTTTTTTTACTATTTTTTTTTTTTTTTTTTTAAGCTATAAAATTAGAAACCAATGTATTTAATAATTATTCAATAATTTTAAAATGAGTATGGATTCAAAAGTTTTATAATTTATTATTAAAAGTTAATAATAACTATTTTTTTGGCTCTAAGTTCTTAAAAATTTTACTTTAAGTTCAAAATGTGAATAGTTAAATTTTCTGCGGAAAAATTTAAAGTGTACATTTTAATTTAGTTTTTTGTGCTCTTTCCAAATATGCAAACGGATTTTGAAAATTTCAATATACAGGGTGTTGTTTCAAGGTTACAATTGCTATCTATTTTCTTGTTAATCCGGACCTGGATTTTTCTTGTAAATAGTAAGTGGCTCATTTGGGCTCTGAATGAAAAACATGTGTACCAAATATCAAAAAAATATACGGGGTGGTTCGAGAGTTATGACCTCAGGAAGAAACAAGCAAAATCGATAAAACACCCTGTATCTCGATTACAAAGACCGTCAGGTCCAATAAATGGGGTATTTCTAGAACCGCCTCGGTGACCTCTATTCACCGTTTAAGTATTTCCGTTTACCAATGAAACACCCTGTATAACTTTTTATTCCCTATCGAAAAGTATTTCTTCGAATTTTACTTCAAAAAGCAGTATTCTGCATATTATCGATATCCCATGTTATTGCCCTATATCAACCTAGCGAACGAACACCCTGTATAATATGATGAATTAATTATTTTACTTAAAATTACAAAATTATATAATTTTTACAGAATATTTATGTAAAACATCGGATTTACTGAAATAATACGTAACTTTTTTACTATAATTTTTTTATGTATACTAGCAACTTTTTCTTACAGTGTAGTTACTTGATTCTATGTTTTGTTTGTGTATGTAATGGTATGTATTTATAATTATGTTCCTGAAGATGACGTATGTGCAGTATAACGAATAGTCGAAATTAAATTAAAAATTATGCAAAAGTAAAACTTAAAGCTTTTTATTTTAATTTATAATGCGTTCTGAAAGATTCTTAAATATAATAATAAAATTTGAAATAGAAATGACAATTAACAAATTGACGATAAATATAAAAATAGATTTGAATGTAAATTTTAATTTAAAAACACAAAATAGTAAATTTCCATTTCGTTTTTCACCTCTTTGTTCATTCTTGATCAAATTTATTTTCATTTCAACATTTCTTTTTCTAGTCTCAAAGATACCATTCTATATTTATCTTCATGAATAAAGAATACAGCATTGAAATATATAGAGAGAAGTGTGTTGAAGTAGGGTAGCTAAAGAAAAGAACCAGGTGCGAAAGATACCGGGGAAAAATATCTATGGGTTCCTTTACAAAATATCTTTAGAATCAGATACGTTCTTATGTAGTTTCTTTTTAGCATCCATTCCAGAGCTTTTTACCTTTCTCGCAAATTTATTTCTATTTTTATTTTAGTTTCTCGTTACATAAAAATATCTATAATAGTTTCTTCTAGGTTACTATACTTTAAAAAAAAACAAGATTAGAAGTATATGGGTAAACCCATAAATAGACCATTTTGACATTTCTCGGAAAGTTGGCAACACAATATCTTTAATAAAATTATAATTTATGTGAGCACGAGGAGAAACTTTCCGGGAAAATTTGATCAAAATCGAATAAATAATGTAGCCACAATGAATTTTTAAAAACATTGTGATTTTTTTCTCTCTCGATAAGTTGGCAACACTGTATTTTGTTAAAATTGCGTAATTTATTTAGGCACTAGGAGAAACTTTTATGAAAATTTGATTAAAATCGGTTAAATAGTGGTCATAATAAATTTTCTAAAAATTTAGTAATTTTTTTCTCGGAAAGTTGGCAACACTGGATATTAATAAAATTATATAATTAATAATTAATAATAAATTATAAACAAATATGTTTAACTAATAAAAATTACTTTTGCAAATTGATTGCTTCTTCATGCTTTATTGAATTTATTGTCAATAAATTCGAAAAATTCATATAGAATATTTCAAATAAAATCTGCGTTTATTTGAATTAACGTCATGTAGAGCTAAATTTTTGTAAACATCCCATTTATATTTATATATGATAGATATAAGAAAAATTTGATTTCTATAAAAATAAACAATAAAGTAATATACATTTTTTTTATATCGCAGAATATTTTTTTACGATGTTTACGTACATTTCAAAAAAAATCTATTTATTTTTTTGGCTTCTCTCCAGTTTAAGTAAACAAAACTTGGTCCAACGTTATATTATATATTTTATATAACAGCATATCTTATATATATATATATATATATATATATCTTAAATATATAATCTTAAAAGATACGACTTTAGAAAAATTAGATGAAAATAAATTAAATATTCAAACATTGCATATATTTTTTTAAAGAAAATATAACTCATTAAAAATAGATTTATTTGTATTTTATGTAATTGAATAATAATGAAAAATTGTTATTAAATTATTATTAAATTATTTAACAAATGCTGTATAATTTTATAAATAATCAGTTATATAAAATATGTTCTATAAAATGGTATAAGTTTGCCAGTGGAAATCCGATGAGAGTAGCTGGAATGGTGAATGATGAGTTGGAGTGAAAGTTTCCAAGTAATAGGAATAGAGGAATTATAAATATGGATGAAGCTAAAGCAGCTTGTCTGGATAGGGATGTTTTGAAGAAACTGATTTCGAGATTTTAGATGCATAGCATGAATAAAAAAATATTAATTCAGTTGCAACTTGAATATGTGGCAACTTTGTGAGGTTAGAGCGAATATGTGTAACAAAAATAGTAATAATAATAATAATAAATTAAGTAAAAATACTAAAGATACAATAATTGGGTCTCCGATTTGGCTGAAACTTGGTGCATAGCTTCCTTGTGACATAAAAATAAGGTGGTCTGGCCCAAAGAGTCATTTTCTGAAGTGTATTCGCTTATAATCTAAAAATAGCACTTTTAACGATTTTATAGCGTTTTGACACTTTTTGAGGAAATGTGTATATTTTGACATAAAATATCAATTGAAAAATTTTTTTTTCTCAAAAAAGGTTAAAAAAGTCATTAAAACAGATATTCTTATGTTCTCAATCAGATTTCAGGCTGGAAAACGCCAAAATTCAGTGTTTCGCGTTTTCCTCAATTCCCAAAATACATATCTTTTGATTTGGCTGAAATTTTGCCAAAAGGTAACTGAAACTTAGGGCCTTCACTGGTAAAAATCATGTTCACTTTTTTTTTGTTTGACCTTCAACTGCACTCATCTTAAATAACAAAAAGTCGACATTATTGTAATGACACTGCACACCTAAATTTTTACCCTGCTATTTTTGCGTGTAACTTTTTTCGCCATAAAAAAAAAAATTTTCAATTGATATTTTATGTCAAAATATACACATTTACCTCAAAAAGTGCCAAAAAGCTATAAAATCGTTAAAAGTGCTTCAGAAAACGACTCTTTGGGCCAGACCACCTTATTTTTATGTCACAAGGAAGCTATGCACCAAGTTTCAGCCAAATCGGAGACCCAAAAGTTTTTGACCGAGTGATTTGGCATGGAATGACCCTATAATAATTTTATCTTTTTAATTCAACAAAATTTTAAACTGTAGCAAATTGAAAATTTTTTACTGATAATAACTATTTTGTAATTGAAAAACGAAATTTGGTGTCAATCACATTACAAATTGAAAGAGTAAATAAATTTTCACTCAACTTGTCAACAAAAATATTGATTTTGCTGGTTTGAAAAACTCTTTTAACATATGAGAAGCAACAAAAAAAAATACTAAGAAAAACTAGGAAAACAAAGTGCTTATACTTTTTCCAATATATGACACGTGTGTGTCAGAAAGTCTTATGTGTGTCAGGAAAAATTTAAATAAGAAATCCGCCATTTCCATATTTGGCAATATGTCACTGGTTTCCAGCTATAGTAGAATTGGTCACACACATATATATATATATATATATATATATATATATATATATATAGTGTGTGTGTGTGTGTGTATGTGTGTCAAAAATCGTGAAACATATAATTATCTCAAAAATTTTGGTATTATATTAATATGAAATTGACAATATTATAATCTAATATAGTAAACATCTAAACCATCCAAATAAATCTGTAATAATTGCAAGACCCATCAATATTAACAGCAGATTGATAAGAGAAGCAATAGAAATATACACTCGGCACTTGAAAAATCTGAAAATTTTTTTTTTATAAATACGAAAAAATTCAAAAAAATATATATTATTCTACATAGGATATTATATCTCAGATATTTTTTCGGTACATTAATTATCGTTTTTGTAGAAAATAGAGCCAGTTAAAAAATATACTATTTTTTATTTTATATAAATCAATTAATAATATTAAATTTATTATTGAATTATTAATTCAACATTCATTAAATAATTTTCAGAACAGTCAGCTACAACAAATAAGTTGTATTAAACGGATAAATTCAATATTAACTTCAACATGTTACGTGACTGAACATAGCAATTAGAACCGTGTGCACTAACGTTAGTTCTCTATTAATTTTTATTTATTATGATTTTACTTGTGGAAAGTTATTCGAATCTTAAATGCTCTAGCGACTTTTTAGCCAGTCTGTAGATATCTCCAGACTTTTAACACATTCTATATACATACATACATTTAGTATATGTAACCCGCCTACTACGATCTCACAAACGAAAAATAAGCGTGCGGTTTGCCACAGAAACCACACCAAACACATTAGCATGTTACAATGTCTCTTGCCCGCATTACACAAAAGCCTTTCTGGTGGTTTTCGTATTCTCCTTGTTAGAATTCAATTGAAAACATATGTCCAGACATGCTAACTTTTCAAAATTACTTTCATTTTCCCTAATAAAAAACTCTTGTACGACATTAACAATAACTGTCAAGTTTTTTCAGTAAACTAAAATTATATGCACTGTAAAAAAAAATAAAAGTGGCTATTTATACATTCGGTATGTATACGCAATTGGCTATTTATACATACAGTATTTTTACGTAATTAGCTATTTAGGGTAGGTTAGGTTAGTAGGTTGGTTTAGGTTTTTTTTTTTAGTATGTATAAATAGCCAATTGCGTATACATGCCGTATGTATAAATAGCCTCATCCAAAAAAAATAGCGAAATTACAGAAAGATAATAGTACAATTTTACTATAAAAACTTTGTATTTTTATTTTACTATAAATATTCTGTATTTCTACTTCAAAAATCTGTAATTTTTACATAATAATCATATATAAAGTAAGTCTAAAATGACCAAATAAATATGTAAAATTGCTTACTTTCTCCAAATTGCATCACATACTTAATGTAGAATTAAATGAAATAATGTAAAATTACAGCTTACATATTAATATCTGTAATACTTCATCGAAATAATAATACTTAGTACATATTTTGTGTAATAATACTAATAATATTAAAATAAAACGGCTTTAGGTTATAGCTCTGTATTAATATTTATTTAAAAAAAACGACATTTCGACATTAATTTAAATAAAATTTGGCTTCCTATAATTAAAGATTTATAAATTTTATGATCTAGTTACTTATTTGTTACGTCTAGTAACTTGTTTCTATGTTTTGTTTATTTACTATAAATGTCATTAGTATCTCTTTTCTTCCCGATGAAGACGTACGTTAAGTACGTCGAAACGTTCGATTATTAATAAATATTGTGTTAGTTGGTATTATTTATTCTATTAAAATAAATTTTACAATAAATAAGTTTATTAGATATAAATGCTATGACTGCACGAAGTGCTTAAATTTATTAAATAAAAAAGGGTCTACAAAATACAGATAAAATCCCACTTACACTTATTTAACAATAATAATAAACTACTTCTGTTTAAGTATTTAGCACCAAATAAGAGCAAATCTACTTGGGGTATACTTAGAATAATTAGTTTTCTAGTTATTCTTTCATTTTTATTATTCGCTACTTGCGCGAAGCATGTTTGGTGTAAATGAGAGAAAAGAAAAGAAAAAATATAGGTAGTTTTAATAAAGCTAAAAGATCGTCAAATACAGACGCGATTGTTCATATGGCATGGTGTGTTTATGGTTATTTTGTTTCCATTCCAGGCTGAGTCCTTGGAAAATCAATGGAAACAGTGTCCATGGATGGGGCCTCATCATTACGATTGGATCTATCAAGCGCCAGCCGTTGGCATACTTTTAATAAACATGATATTTCTTTTTGTCATTATGTGGGTAAGTGAATTAGCTAGTTATTATTATTTGTTTATGTTATTGATGTAAGAATATTGTTGTAAGATTAATTTATTAAATTGGTTTCTATATATGAGGCGTATAGATGCAAAACTCACTATATGACAAAAAGTGAAAAATGAGATTATGCGAAATTTGGACGTAGAATTTTACAAGGAATACGATAGTTAGGTTAGTTAGAAAAAAAACTCAGTATTTAATATGAGAAACACTCTTTAAAGTTTAGTGTTGGATGCAAAACTCACTACTTGCGTTGATAGTTCAGATGCAAAAGTAACTGTTTGCTTTCCACCAATAAAAATTTTATTGGTGGAAAGCAAACAGTTACTTTGTATGAATTAATGATGTATAAAACCAATGATTCACGATTTTAAATAAGTATTGCCATCTAGTAACAAGATTTTATCATCAAAATACAATTACGCTTAGCTATAACAGTTTTTTGCAAATATCTCAGAACTTAAAATTCGCAAATAGTGAGTTTTGCATCTATACGACTCATATAAGCAATACAAATTTTTTTGGCTCAAAAAATTTCCAAGCCTAATATTTTCCGGATATTTAAAGCTAATTAAATGCTGTTTTTTTTTTTTGTAACTTAGATTTTTTCATCAACTTAGAACAATATTATGAATTTTTGAAAATAATCATTTTTCTTAAAAATAGCCGAGCTGCATCGTTGTGTCAAACATGCCAAAAATGCGTACATTTTTTAAAATACTTATTTCGTTATTCCTTAAAATTTTGTAGAAAGAATATCTGAATACGATTTCATTTTAGTGAACGAACGTCGGTCATAATTACAAATTGTCAAAAATTGGCAATTTTTAAGAAAAAAAATCTTATCTTCAAAAATTCATAGCTTTTTTCTACGTTGATGAAAAAAGATAATATTTGCAGGAAAAGTAGTCCCTAAAATCGCTTTAAATTACCTGAAAAAAATTCAATAAATAACTCGTTCCAAAGACATAATTATGAAATGTCAAAAAATCGGATATTTTTAAGGAAAATGGTTTACTTCAAAAATTCATAACTTTCTTCTAAGTTCATGAAAAAAGCTGATTTTTGCGGGAAAAAAAAACAACATTTAATTAGCTTTAAATATTCTGAAAATATTAGCCTTGGTAATTTTTTGACCCAAAAAATATATATAATAGATTTTTAATTACAAGATTATTTATTTTAAATGTAATACTACATGTAACAGTTAGTTATTTTAGTATAAAAAACACCTACACCTAACAAATATTTATTGAAGTGAAACCGTAATGGCAATTTCATTTCTAAAATTACACCCACATGTACATACATATTTTTTTTGGGACCGACAGTTTATTTTACATACATATGTAGTTAATTTGTTTCGCATTTGTGTGTGTATAAAACGTAATTTCCTGCTGACAGAATTTGTGAGATGTACGTGGTGCTACAAATTGCTTTACTGTGTTTATTTCTGTCAAAACTAAATACGGAACATTTTCAGGAAAAATTAATATATTAAAAGTAAAACTGAATAGATTACAAATGAATAAAAGAAATTTATATAATATTTAATAAATAAAGATGATGATAGAATTAATGTTGTTGGTAAAGACATGAATCTTGTGTTGAATGTTGATAAGTGCAAAGTTTTAGATTTTCCGGGAAGGGTGACTTGATGACTGAATGTAATGTATATATTGATGGTGCACGTTTAGAGCAGGTAGATGAATTTGTGTATTTGGATAGTTTGCTGTCTAGAGATGGCCGTTTTGATCGTAAAATTGAAAGGAGAGTAAATGCTGGTTGTAAGGTACTTTGAGTGCTTTGGGAACTTTTGCTAGGAATGTAAATGTTTCCAAAGAAGCCTCCCGTTTGAGTATAAACAATGCAGTTTTGGTGCCTACGTTGATGTATGGTAGTGAATGTTGGGTTTGGTTGCAAAAGCATAAACGGAAAATGACTGCTGTGGAAATGAGATTTTTACGTGGGGTATGTGGTGTAACTAGGAGAGATTGGGTACGAAATAGATTAGTGTATGATAAGTGTGAAATTCGAAAAAAATGTTGTAGCAAAAGTTGTCGTGTTAGTCAGTTAAGATGGTTCGGACATGTTGAGCGAATGTCTAATAAACGTTTGGTTAAAAAGATTTATTTCAATGATTTTGATGGTATAAGTTTGCTTGGACGTCCGATGAGTAGTTGAAGATGGTATGATTGAGAGAGTGACTTGCGTGAGCGAAAGTTTCCAAGTAGTAGGAATAAAAGAGTATGTATGAGAGAGGAATTATGAATGTGGATGAAGCAAAAGTTGCTTGTTTGGATAGGAATTTTTGGAGGCGACTGATTTCGGGATGATGGAAAGAGTTTGTGCCACACCCTTTTTGGTACATAGCGTGATTGTGTATGTATGTATGTTTAATAAATAAATATTTTTAGGTTATAGTATTTGTTTTTTTGCTAATGTAATTTAACCTCGAGTTAATCATTTTAACTTGAGCTATATTTTAAATTGCGTTCATGTAAAACTAACTAAAACAGTATCTGTTTATTGTTTTGCTTGCAGGTGCTTATAACGAAATTGCGTTCAGCGCAAACAGTCGAAACACAACAATATCGGAAAGCTGCAAAAGCTCTACTTGTACTGATACCACTTCTCGGTATCACTTATGTTCTAGTCATTGCCGGTCCAACGGAAGGAGTCTATAAAAATATCTATGAAATCATACGAGCTGTATTAATATCTACACAGGTATGTATCATACTTTTCTCTATAACAGTAATGAAATGTATTACTTATAATGTTATGTTATGTTATGTTATGTTTATGTTATCTAAAACATTAAACAATAAATCGCTTCTTACATACATACATACATACATACATACACAATCACGCCATGTACCCAAAAGGGTGTGGCACAAACACTTTTCATCATCCCGGAAATCAGTCGCCTCCAAACATTCCTATCCAAACAAGCAACTTTCGCTTTATCCACATTCATAATACCTATCTCACAGCATGCTCTTTTATTCCTACTACTTGGAAACTTTCGCTGCAAGCAAGCCACTCTCTCAATCATACCCCACTTCAACTACTCATCGGACGTCCACCTGCAAACGTATACCATCAAAATCATTTAAATAAATCTTTTTAACCAAAGGTTCATCAGACATTCGCTCAACATGTCCGAAACATCTTAACTGACTAACACCAACTTTTACTACAACATGTTTTTCAATTTCAATTATTGTATTACAATGTTCTTAATTTTGTATTTTATCATTATTAAATCCAGAATTCAATAAATAATACAATTATAAATTGAATAATAAAAACTTTAACACCTTTATTACATTTCTAATTATTATATAAATTTCCACTGGTGTATTTTGGATACTTTTACATAGAAATTTATATATAGTAATAATTGAATAAACTAATTTTGTACTTAATATGAAATAATTATTTGAAACCATATTTTTATGTTACAGTCTATCTAATTTAATGTTTGTGTGTGTGTGTGTGTATGTGTGTGTGTGTGTGTGTATGTGTGTGTGTATGTGTGTGTGTGCGCTTTGGAATAAAATAATGTTATTATGAAATCACAGCAAATTTATTAACAATTTTTCATAGAATTTCAAAAACACAAAATTACAAAAAATTTCTTTATATTTAATAAACAAATTTAATATTTTTATACAGATACCAAAACACAAGCATTTTGTTTTTTAACGTGTTCCGAATAAATTAAAAAATAGCTAGTTCTTTAGGGATTTCTTTTATCTCTTTGTTTATTTGTTAAAATTATGACAACAAAGTATATTTTTGTTAATTACTCATTCAAATATATATTCTTTGTAAAATACAAACACACACAAATTATTTATAAAAAAAATTTACAGTAAAGTAAAAAATTTAATTCTATTAATTATGTTTGAAATTAATCAACGAATTATCAAAAAAAAAGTCATAAATTAACTTTGTTTTCTTCTTAACGAAAAAGTTTATTTTGAAAAGATATAAATCAAGTAACAATTTCTTTCTTTCAATGTCTGTTCGTGACTCTAATCAATTACCAAATGTTGCCGAGTATTTTTTTAAAGCAAAATAATCATTTTTGGCTTTCTCTAATTTGATTTGGACGAATTACTAAAAAGCTCATTTATCTTTCAATACAAATACAAATGTAATCGGGGTATATTGGCAAACAATCGATGCGGAAAATCAGTTAATGAAGATAAAATAAAACAAATTTTTCTTGTAAAATGTTTTCGATCGAGCGCTGTTTACAAATTAATACGAAATTGCTTTCAAGACAATTGAACAGATCTAATATTAAAAACATTTTCGACATTTTCTTTACATATTTTGTCAAACCTTGTGCTTGTCCGTAAAATTATAACTAAAATTGCATTCACAATGAGGTTTAAACTATTTAGAAGATAAAAATTCAAATCAACCAGAAACACATCAGTATTGCCACTACTTTAATATGAAACTTTGCCACAAGTAGTGGCAAAGTTTCATACTAATAAACACTGTAATAAAAATTTTAACGAACATAAAAGAAAAATGTGTTCACACAGCAATTTTCCATAAAATAAAATTCAGTAACTTTTGCTGTTAAAAATGTATCTCGACCAGAAGTTTAATACAATAAAAATGTGTAACAAAAAAAAAATAAATATAAAACAGGAAACAATTTTAACAACGTAAATTGTAAAAGTATAGGGTGGATTTTTCTACCCGTTTTTCAACTCATCGAAGTGGAAAATGGAACAACTGCCACCGGACCGAAAATAAATTGTAGACACCCCCCTTCAACCCTTCAACATTGGTTATGTCAACGCCCCCCATGTACGGGGTAGACTAAAAGAATTCTAACAGTAAATGTTTCTTCTTGTATTGGGAGCTTTAGCGCATTCTATGGCGTACCACAAATAAATAAAAAAATTTAATGAAATTCTAAACATACCTGATATTTGTGGATTTTTTATTTTACAGTGAAATTAATTTATTTGAAGTTGGTGACGTTGAAAAATTACATTGTACTCCTAGTGAAATGTCTCGGAAAAATAAGAATAATTTTATTACAAATTCCTTAGTTGAATAAATTAAATTTTTTAATACAAATACTTTATGACAATAATATAGAAATATTTAAATATTTTTAGTATTATTAAAAATTGTTAAATTGAAATAAAATAGCTTTAGATTTAAGTTCTGTATTAATATTTATTAATAATTGACATACTCAAGGAACTCAGCATCTGTCTTCTTGAAGAAAACTGATACAAATGACATTTAAATCTAATTATGGCAAAATAAAACAGTTTTATGTTATAGTTCTGTACTAATATTTTTTAATAATTGACGTTTCGATAAACTCAACGTCCGCCTTCATCAGGAAAAATGATACAAATGACATTTACAGTAAATAAACAGAACATAGAAACAAGTTACTAGGTATAACAAATAACAATATTAATAGAGAATTGTATTAAAAATTAGAATTATTCAATTAATAATAAAAAAATTAGAAAAATAATTAAATTAATTTAACAAATAATACAGTAAAATATCTTTCAGAACCATTATATTAAAATAAAACTACTTTAGGTTCAACTTCTGTATTAATATTTATTTTTAATCGACGTTTCGACGAACTCAACATCCGTCTCTATCTAGAAAAATAATACAAAAAAAAATGATATCATTTTTTTTCTAATAAAGACAAACGTTGAGTTCGTCAAAACGTCGATTATAAATAAATATTAATACAGAACTTTAACCTGAAGCAGTTTTATTTTTATTTAACAAATATTAGCAGATGTATTTTTACATATGACTAATTTAATACTAACGTTAAACATAATCTATTTCCTAACACAAATTTAATCAAAGTAAGACATGAGGTGATGAGTTTAACGTCTATTGAGAAGTTATATGAAGGATGTGGATATTTTGTGAAGGATGTGGATATGCATAAATCGATTAATGTCCTGTGGAAATCCTTAATACATTTGAAACTGATGACCTGCGTAAATGACGCCACAAGTTATGATAATATATACGTTTAATTTTAGTCGTAATATGACGTATGTAGGTAGTTGTTACATTAAAAACAACGTATATTTATCTGATTAATGGTTATTGCTTTTAACGTCATGTAAAAATACTAAAATTTTAATTAAATAATTTTAAAAACACGAAAAAATACGTGTCTCTTATTTTTTTATTTAGAATAACATCACAAATTGTGTTAGGGGGTGTATTCCAGGCCAGCGCAGCTAAAAAACGGTCATTTTTCAAAAACTTAGAGCTTAAAGGAGAATTAATATTTTGGAATGAGGTAAAAAGCACTTTATTCCTCGTAAGAAGAAGTACACAATAATAGGGAAAAGCACGTTGCGAGCAAACGAGCTTTAAAGTTTTTAAATCCTTATTTTAATAAATAATTTTAAGTAAACGTCAAAAGCACTTTCGGCAAAAATCACTTTTATAAATGAGGGAACGAAATAGATTAGTGTATGATGAGTGTGAAATTGAAAAACATGTTGTAGCAAAAGTTACCCCGTGTTAGAGTCAGTTAAGATGGTTCGGACATGTTGAGTAAATGTCTAATGAATGTTTGGTTAAAAAGATTTATTTGAATGATTTTGATGGTATACGTTTGCAGGTGGACGTCCGATGAGTAGTTGGAGTGGTATAACTAAAAGTGTTTTGCGTGAGCGAAAGTTTCCAAGTAGTAGGAATAAAAGAGCATGATGTGACATAGGTATTATGAATGTGGATGAAAGTGCGAAAGTTGCTTGTGCTGGATAAGAATGTTTGTAGGCGACTGATTTCGGGATGATAAAAAGAGTTTGTGCCACACCCTTTTGGGTACATGGCGTGATTGTGTATGTATGTATGTATTTATTCCTATTAAAAGGTCATGTCCTTTAGTAACAAAAACAAAATCTAGTATTAAAATAACAGCTAGGACAAGCAAATTCCATTTTGAAATTATCGATTAAAAGCAAGGTTGGTTTGGTTTTTCCATTGGAAATTAATAATGCAGTTCAACTTCACAGTAATTATCGCTTGAATTTACCATTTCCTGCACGCACTGAAAAATAGCAAGTCTCTTGGATGATGTAATGTTTACGTTTTATCGCTAACTTCATTATCAACTCTTTAATTGCACGGCGAAAATTAGAATTATTTTTTTTGCTGATGCGCAAATATTTTTACTGTCAGCTTTTCTATAATATTATTTTAATGTAATTATTATAATTACACAAATCTATTAAAAATAGGAAATTTTACTACCAGAAAACAAGATTTTAGGTTAAGAAATAGATAAAGTACTAGAAATATTAAAATTTATTATTGAAATTTTGTTAAATATCAGAAAGACTAAGGCCCGTATTTTCACCTCACTTTTAAAAGTGATTTATGTCAAAAGTACTTTTGACGTTTACTTAAAATTACTTATTAAGCAATTTGAATTAGTTTATTTGAATTTTATAATATTAGATATGCAAAAATATAACAAAAATAGAAATACTATTCATATTTGATAAGAAGTAGAAGTAAAAATTTATTTTAAAGCAAAAAGTTAAAGCACTTTTTCATAAACAAAAGAGGTGGAAATACGGCCTAAGATATGCTCGTTTAAGGACTAAATTTCTTCTTAAATATAGTTGAGAATTACTCATTGAATAATATAGATATTATCACCTATGCTATTTATGTTTATTGTTTTTTCAAAATTATTTGTTTGTTCCAAATTTAAACCTATTTAAATAAATATGATGTTGTTATCAAGAAAGAATATTAAATATACATACATACATACATACACTATCACGCCATGTACCCAAAAGGGCGTGGCACAAACTTTTTTCATCATCCCGAAATCAGTCGCCTCCAAACATTCCTATTCAAACAAGCCACTTTCGCTTCATCCACATTCATAATACCTCTCATACATGCTCTTCTATTCCTACTACTTGAAAACTTTTGCTCACGCAAAACACTCTCAATCATAGCACTCCAACTACTCATCGGACGTCCACCTGCAAACGTATACCATCAAAATCATTCAAATAAATCTTTTTAACCAAACGTTCATTAAACGCATTCGCTCAACATGTCCGAACCATCTTAACTGACTAACACCAACTTTTGCTACAACATTAGTTTTTCGAATTTCACACTCATCATACATTAATCGTATTTTGTATCCGATCTCTCCTATTTACACTACATATTCTACATAAAAATCCACAGCAGTCATTTTCCGCTTTTTTGCCTTTTGTAACCAAACCCAACATTCATTACCCTATACATCAACGTAGGTACCAAAACTGCATTGTATATACTCAAACGGGCTTCTTTGGAAACATTTACATTCTTAGCAAAATATTATAAAAGCCGTTTAAAAAAAACCGGTTTAAATTTTAGGCAATTGCAACCTGGATGTTTACTATAAGATTTTTTTGCACTGAATGTATTCCAGGGCTTCACGGTGGCGTTATTCTATTGTTTCCTCAATACGGAAGTGCAGAACACGATACGTCATCATCGTGAACGTTGGAAAACTGCAAGATCATTTAGAGGTTCTAGACGTTATACATACAGTGGACATAGCAAAGACTGGTCGCCTAGATCACGTACTGAAAGCATACGGTAAGCTGGAAAACATTTTATACGTTTTTTTCTAAAAATTTTGTTCTTAAAATCTATATAGTCATTGGCAGAATTAAACTGGTTCACCGGGACACGGGGTTTTCCCCGATGGGCCGTCATCATTGTGGGTCGTGGACGGCGATAGTCAAAAAATTAAAACTGATCTCTGAGTTTTGTAAAATTTAAGAATTGATTATTCTAAAAACATCAATTGGTGAAAAGAGTTACTTATTAAATATTTCAGTTAGGCACCCCATGTCACTGTGTAGTTTGTTTTCTCTGGTAAATTATTTATTCATTAGAAAAAATGTTGATACGTTATAAATATATAATTAAAAAAAAAGTAATGTTGCCAAATCTAACAAAATTTAAAATTCTAACAAATCTATTCAATTCTAAACTTCTTTTATACAAGTATCGATTTCTTTTAACTCTCAACCGCACAGAACAATTTCAAAACGTCAACAACAAAAAATTAAAATCCCCAGTTGCGCCATCATTTTTTTTTTGTATCTTTCAAAGTCTTTGTTCCAGAGAATGACAAGACGACAGAGACGCTTGTTATTTTCAATATTTGACGCTTTTATTTTGTGTATATAATATATACAAAATTACAAAGGATTGTTTAATAAATACAGGATGATTTATAATAAGTGTATCAAACTTTAACAGTTTTGTTAGGAAGATCATTTCGAATGAAAAATGTCATGTAAACATAGGTCTTATTCTATAAGAAATTATAATTTTATTAAAAGCATAATAGCAAGTTACTGTAGAAAAACAAAATAGAGATGTAAGCTATTTGTAAAAATCTTGGTACCACAAAAAAAACGTTGCTAAGATATCTTTGTTTCATTTTATCTACACTCTAAAAAAAAATTATGTAATTTTACCTACAAACCATGAGACACTAGATGCTCAGTATTTCTAGCTAGAATTACTCAACTTTTGTACATTGTTTAAAAATTGTTTAAAAATACATAATATTAGAACTATATTTCTAAAATTATGTAATGTGATATTACCAACGGAATGAAAAAGTAATATGTATGTAATATTACTGTTTTTTTTTTTTTAGTAAAGTATCTTTTAGTAATTTTACTGTTTTATTGAAAAGTCATACCTTATTTGTCTTAATTAAAAATTGTTATCCTTTTGATTGTATTTTTGTTTCATAATGGATGGTTATAGTACTGCTAAATATGCAGATATGATTTTTATTTATGGATTATGTAATGGACAAACAAAGTATGTTGATTACAAAAATTAGAAAATTTCGTGTTATTTATAGAACTAGAACCTTTTGTATTTTGGTAACTAGAAGGAATAGGACCTATGTTCATATAACATTTTTGGCTTAAAATGACCTCAGGAATAAGCTGTTAAAGTTTGTTACACTAGTCCTGAATCACTCTGTATATTATGGGAATATTTCCAGACTATACAGTCAACCGTCTACGTACCGAAAACGTGAATCTTCGGCATCTGAGGTTACAACCACAACGCTTGTAAACGTGAATGGTGGTTCTAGATTATCAAATGGATCTCAAGCACGCAGCCCTTTCTTACATCCCAGCGGATCGGAGAATGTATGAACCGGGCAGCCGCGTGAACAACGCAGGTTAGTCTCGAAAATTAATTACCTTTCTTTTGATTTTTTTGTTTTATTATGAACTGCTTAGAGTAAGAAGCTAGATTTTGGTATTCTATTCTAGTTTATAATACCGGGTGTCCCATTATATTTTCCGGTATTTCAAGAGCTTATAACTTTTAAACGAATAAAAACAGATACATGCGGTTTTCACTGAAATACTTCACTATGCTACAAGTTTTGGTTGGACTCATAAAAGTGTTTCTTTCACTTCTGGTTTGCCAAAAAAAACAAAATGGCGTTTTTTGATTTTTGTTTGTTTGCTTTTTTTAAATGTAACACCCTGTATATTTTCTGATGAGAAGGAAGCCACTACTTTCAGCTATCTGCCGGTATACGGTTTTTCAAAATCGATGAAGAATTAACTGATTAATTACTGTTTAAGCATACGCCTGCAAAATCAGCAGTCAACAATTAATTAACAATAATTTTTTAGTTTCAGCGAAATAAAGGACAACATTTGCCTTTTCTTTATCGGAAAATACCATTTTTATACAAAAAATCTAGTGAAAAAACTCAGAAATGAGAATTATGACATTCACGTCAAAACATTTCCAGAGCTGATTTTGTAGGCGTATGCTTAAACATTAATCAATCAGTTAATTCTGCATCGATTTTAAAAAACTTTATACTGGCAAATAGCTGAAAGAAGTGGCTTCCGTCTCATCAGAAAATATACAGGATGTTTACATTTAAAAAAGCAAACAAAATGTTTTTTTTTTTTTAAAAAAAACGCTATTTTGTTTTTTGGTTAACCGGAAATGAGAAGGAAACTTTTATGAGTCCAAACAAAACTTGTATTATTGTGAAGTATTTCGGTGAAAACCGCAAGAATCTGTCTTTATTCGTTTAAAAGTTATAAGCTCTTGAAATACCGGAAAATATAATGGGACACCCGGTATAAGTTAGTTTTAAATTGGTCATAAATTGAAAATATGTTGGTATCAATAATTTAGTAATTCTCATTTTCAATGTATGTCAGTGTAATGACTATTGATATAAACAATTAAATATCTATAATAATTTTACTGTTTTTTGATAAATTTGTCTATTTTTCAAGAAACTATACACTAAATTCTTTTTATTTTTTCTTTTAATTTTTCAACAGTAAAAAAATTGTATTAATGTTTATTGATAATTGACGTTTCAACAAACACCACATCCGCCTTCATTAGCAGGAAAACTGATACAAATGACATTCACAGTAGAAACAAGTTACTAGATATAACAAATAAGTAACAAAATCATATAAATTTTTAATTATTAGAAGCCAAATTTTATTTAAATCAGTGCACCTTTACAGTAATTAATGTTATCTTTTTCTTTATAAATTTCTATTTCTATTTATTTGTAAAGAAAATAAACTAACACCAATCGCTGTGAAGGAGCAATGATTAAAATAAAATGTGGCTTTTATTAATTAAAAAATGTATTAAAAAAATGTATGATTTCGTTACGTATTTGTTACGTCTAGTAACTTATTTCTTCTTGTTCTGTCGTTTGTATCAATTTTCCTGATGAAGACGAACGTTTAGTTCGTCGAAACATCTATTAGAAAACTGAAACCTAAAGCTATTTCATTTTTAAAATTTATTTTATATAATATTTTTTTTAAATATTTTTCTTATTAGATGAGAATCAAAAATGTGTGTAATTAAATTTATGATTCCATTTTGTTTATATCTGTGAGATCTGTAGCGTTACAGAATTTTTTTTTTTTCTATCGAACACTATAACTCTATAAGTCTTACAGATGTAATCAGAATGAAGTCATATACCGGGTGTTCGTTCGTTAAGTTCGTATGGGCGTTTAACATGCAAATTCGATAATTTGCGATATACTTCTTTCTCGAGTTAAATTCGGAGAAATACTTAAAATACTTTTTGATAGACAATAAAAAGTTCTATAATATGGTTTTAGTTTTAATTTGCTAGCATGTGCCGTTTGAGCGCTAGAATTTTTTTTTGATTTTTTGGTTTTTATTTTTTTCTCAAAAACTATGAGGTTTAGGAAAATAAGCATGATATGGAAAAATGCGGAATAATGAGTATGATAATTGACCATTAGTATTCTACGATGCATCGTTTAGTAGAAAAAAATTTTCAAAATTTGCTCAAAAAAATCTGAAAAAATTCAGTAAAATAAAGAAAAAAATTAGCTACATAATAGCTAAGTAACTTTTTTTCTACCTCATTCTGCTTTGGCAGGAAAAATTATTGATAATTCTAAAATGTTTTTTAAAAAAATCAAAAAAAAATTCTAGCGCCCAAACGACACATGCTAGCAAATTAAAGCTAAAACCAAATTATAAAACTTTTTATTGTCTATCAAAAAGTATTCCAAGTATTTCTCCGAATTTAACTCGATAAAGAAGTAGATCGCAAATTATCGAAATTGCATGTTTAACGCCCATACGAACTTGACGAACGAACACCCGGTATATATTTACTATGTCTCTGTAATTACTTCCAGAGCCACCATGGATACCTTGCTTGAAGAAGACGGTGTTATATGTGACAAAACGTCCAAGTGTGGTCAAAGTTCGCGCGGCATTTCTATTATCTAAATATTTCATTATATAATTGTCAGTATTTTTTATATATTTATGTGTAAATTCTCATTTTGTAAATAATATATTTCAATTAGTGTCCAATAAGTTTGCAGTTTTATTTATTATTTATTTTGTATGGTGATGAAATACCCAAGTGCGCGATCAAAATTCTATCGCCCTTTTGTTATGAATAATATCATCTTACATGTAATGTTGGAAAATGTCAAAATGATAAAAATTCCCACAATAAAATCTATTTATTCAATTTATTAATATATTTATTAGTAATAATTATTAGTAATAATAATGAAATAAATGTTTGTTTCAATAATTCTAGAAAAAATAGCTATTATGTTTAATAACCTATTAAAATTTTATATTACAAACTCAGTTATTAAGCAAATTAATTTTTAATATAATTTATTACATTATTCCATATTAGAATATTTCTAATATAACTATAAAAATTTTAAATTAAAACAATCTTTTAAAATTTAATTAAAAACGTATAAAGACTATATTACTGAAATTAAAAATAAAGAGTATTTTTCTACACTGGTATGTATTTGTGTTCTTGCTAACACAAAAAAATGTACAAAATTTCACATTGCATTGCATTTCTAAATTGAGTTTTTCTTTCAAAGTTAATTAACGCTACAGTTTCCTTAAAAGAAATAATAAAAGATAGCTATTTTAATTTAGTAAATATTTAAATGTTATTTTCAAGAAAATGTTAGTAATATTATGTTGAACTGTCGCATAACAGAAATGTTTTGAACAATTCAAGTAATGTATTAAATGATGTTGGCGCAATTATGAAAATAAACAGATATAAAATCTAAAAAAGATATTATAAAGTTATAAACAAGATGATGATAATAATTTAATTATTTACTTCAAATTTAAAACTCTACAATTGTTTAAACTTTTAACGATAAAATAATAAAAATCAACGCGTTTGTGCAATATTAGAAACTTTCTCATAACGGCTATTGTTCAGTGACAAGAAAGACTTGTGTGTTTTCGAAAGAAAAAAATAAATATTTTACAAATATTTTACAAAAGTGTATTTAACAAAACATCTTTCGATTGAGTTAAATATTTTTTTTATAATTTTTTTTATATATACACTAGGTAAAAAAAAAACGCGCCATGTGCTCAAAAGGATGTGGCACAAACTATTTTCATCATCCCGAAATCAGTCGCCTCTAAACATTCCTATCCAAACAAGCAATTTTCGCTTCATCCACATTCATAATTTCTCTTTCACAGCATTCTCTTTTATTCCTACTACTTGGAAACTTTCGCTGCAAGCAAGCCACTCTCTCAATCATACCCCAGTCCAACTACTCATCGGACGTCCAACTGCAAACGTATACCATCAAAATCATTCAAATAAATCTTTCTAACAGCAAACGTTCATTAGAAGCATTCGCTCAACATGTCCAAACCATCTTAACCGACTAACACCAACTTTTGCTACAACATTTTTTTCAATTTCAAAATACTACAACCTAATATGATACGCCATGTGTAATTAAGAATACAAAATGATATTTTTACTGCTAAAAACCTACGTAAAATGACATAAGAATAGTTATGCCTCTGCTTTAAGTTATGGATGAGGCTATTTATACATACGGTATGTATACGCAATTGGCTATTTATACATACTAAAAAAAAACCTAAATCAACCTACTAATCTAACCTACCCTAATTAGTCAAATACGTAAAAATACTGTATGTATAAATAGCCAATTGCGTATACATACCGTATGTATAAATAGCCAGTTTCTAAAGTTATAATAAAGCCACAATTCTGTAGAGTCATCTCAAATGTATCAAATACGAAATTTCCAAGTATGCGCTCGCGGAGTAGCACTTTGTTCGAGTAAGTACTTGGTTCTTCGATTTACTCATCGTATCGTCGTCATCCCAACCGTAATAATTTCGTTGAACTGTGTGTGCGATATGACTCCCACATATTCATGTATGTGTGTGTATGTATGTGTGTGTGTAAAGCAAGGATCAAGTTAGAATCACACATGTACATAGACATTTGCACTGCATACAGCAAAAGGTTTATCCTACATTATACAATCGCTTTGTCCTACAGGAAATATATAGTACCCCCCAACCCCAACCCCCAGGATAAGAAGGTATCCTAATACCAAAGTCCCCTTTTGTGATAGCGTACATATTGTAGTTTAAATGAATGATGAAATTTAGGATTAAATTGTGTTTAGTTAAAAGTATCATTTGGTGTTCTTTACAATTCTAAAGTCTGGCTGTGTAATTTGAATAAAAAACTAATTACCATTTACAACCAAATTTCGTTTTTTGTTTAAAAATTATCGTTTGAGGAATTAACAAGTTTGTTATTTTGCATAGAATTAAAAGTTACTTGTTAATTATTTTGTAAAAATTTCGTTTATTAAAAAAAAATTATATTATAAATTAACCTTAATAATTTTTCACACATGAAACTGCAACGCATGTTGAAGAGTGTAAAAGATATTATTACTCTTCAATCTTTAGGTACACTGTAAAAAAATTATGTAGTTTTTACATACTTATTAGGTCATTTTTACTTAATTTATGTGATTATTATAAATTATATAAAAATCACAGAATTTTCAGGTATGGTAAAATGAAATTATAGAATAGAATTATAAAATATAAAAATATATAATTATATAAACATATAAATATATACATAAATATATATATATATAATATATATATAATATAACATATAACACATAATATATATATATATATATATATATATATATATATATATAATATAACATATAAATATATACATGTGTATAAAATTTTGAAACAATTTGTAAGATAAATGCTAATTATTATATATTATATTTTATTATTATATTATATAATTATATTATATTATATTAAAATAAAAAAGACTAAATTCTAAATATATTTCATGTAAAATATATTAGACATAACAAATAAGTAACTAGATAATAATTTTTTTATTTAATGATTTAGTTACCTAGTAACTTGTTTCTATATTTACTGTAAATGTCATTTGTATCATTTTTCCTGATGAAGACGGACGTGGAATACGTCGATTATTAATAAATATTAATACAGAACTTAAACCTAAAGCCATTCTATTTTACATAATTTTTTAATATGTTAATCAAAATGTAATTATAAGTTATAAAATACTCTTTTTGTAATTTAGATATAAATGTCTAAAATGTACAAGATACCGTTATTTATACAAAGTTTAAAATATATAAATTTCACTTAAATAATATAAATTATATAAAAACAATTTCATATTTCAGTTTTATTCCCAAAAAAAATAAAAACTTAGAATATTCTAGAAGATTTTACTTTGGTTGATATTATCGTGATTTTCATCTCTGTGATTTGAACAGATTGACCAAAAAGAGAAAGAAGAGAAAATGAAGATGGGGAATATTTGTTACGCTTGACTGTCAAATACACATAATTAATCAAGCGAAAATCGCAATTACCCGTCTGCATAATTATTCCGATTCGAATAATGAGAGTAATTTAAAAGCAAACTGCTGCAATCTACTGTATATTTGTATGCATTTGTTCCTGTGTCACACGCTAACAACTATACTAAACGGTCGATGGGTCTGTACATTCGCAGAAAAATCTATTCTATACAGGGTGTAACAGAATAACTATTCCTAATTTTAACTGGAGTATCCTGGGCTCAGAATATGAAGATTTAATGCAAATCACTGAGATAAAATGTGGCTCTTTACTGAGCTACAGGGTGTTTTATATAAAAATTTAAAAACGATTTTTGCCCAGTACTTTAAAACTATTTGACGTATCCTTATCATATTTGGCAGGAAATGTAGGTACCGTACACCATACTAAATTATGTTAAATAAAAGTTTCTGGCTACTGCCAGTGGCGTACAACAGGGGCAAGTGAGAGGTTGATCCTTCCTAAATTCTACGCCACTGGCGGAATTGTCATTTTAGCACAATTTTTCGATTCTCCAATACTTGCTGTGTAAAAAACATACTCTTCCTTTGTAACGATAAAGTCACTGTTTTTCGAGATATTTAAAGTTAAACAGAAGCTGCATCCTTGGGATTTTTTCAAAATTTGCTCAAAAAAATCTGAAAAAATTCAGTAAAATAAAGAAAAAAATTAGCTACATAATAACTAAGTAACTTTTTTCTCTAACTCATTCTGATTTGGCTGTAAAAATTATTGAAAATAAAAAAAATAAAATGCAAAAAATATTAATTTTCAATAATTTTTCCAGCCAAACCAGAATGAGTTAGAAAAAAAGTTACTTAGATATTATGTAGCTAATTTTTTTCTCTATTTTACTGAATTTTTTCAGATTTTTTTGAGCAAATTTTGAAAAAATCCCAAGGGTGCAGCTTCTGTTTAACTTTAAATATCTCGAAAAACAGTGACCTTATCGTTACAAAGGAAGAGTATGTTTTTTACACAGCAAGTATTGGAGAATCGAAAAATTGTGCTAATATAACAATTCCGCCAGTGGCGTAGAATTTAGGAAGGATCAACCTCTCACTTGCCCCTGTTGTACGCCACTGGCAGTAGCCAGAAACTTTTATTTAACATAATTTAGTATGGTGTACGGCACCTACATTTCCTGCCAAATATGATAAGGATACGGCAAATAGTTTTAAAGTACTGGGCAAAAATCGTTTTTAAATTTTTATATAAAACACCCTGTAGCTCAGTAAGGAGCCACATTTTATCTCAGTGATTTGCATTAAATCTTCATATTCTGAGCCCAGGATACTGCAGTTAAAATTAGGAATAGTTATTCCGTTACACCCTGTATATTATACATATACTTTTTTTAAGACTTTTTTAATATACACTTTAAAAAAATTATGTAGTTTTATCTACAAACCATGAGACACTATCACAGTATTTATAGGTACAATAACTCAACACCTGGAATTTTAACATAATACATAATACATAATCAAGTTGAGATATTTATAATAAAATAAACCAACTTTAGGTTAATGTTCTGTATTAATATTTATTTATAATTGACGTTTACGTCGATTACTATTTTGAGATATTCATGGTGTTGTTTTTTGGTTTTCCTATTTGCAGTTCTCTTCTTTTTTCTTTACTTTACGACGCGTTTCGATCTTGCGATCATTTTCAAGTGCGTTGGTCCGTGTATTGTCATGTCAATTTATACTTTTTATTTTTTGGTGGGGGTGAAGATTAGTTCGAATATTGTATTGGATTGGCTGTTGATTTGGGTGTTCATTATTGTGTTTTTTTCTTTTTTCTTATTCATATTCATATTCGATGTATAAATATAAAATTTCTTAAAAATCAGATCAGATATACGTGTCCACAGACAGACCGGCATTTATTTTTTATTATACAAATTGCTTAATTCGAAGGAATAATGTGCACAGTTTTACATATATTTCGCTGTTTAATTGTAGTATATTATTACTGGAATATGAAAAGTTTTAAATATATGATATTACAAAATTATCGTTTATCTTTAATTGCAGAATTATTATAATTTTAAACACAAAATCACGATATAGTCTATTTAATGTGTTAGAATACATAAAATACATACATACACACACAAAATTGCCCAATTCAGTACTGCTTGTTCTCGTTTATTAATAAAACACTAATTGTCATACATATTGTGCGACCCACAAAAATCTATACTTGCAACCCTATCAGCGGGTTGCGACCCACACTTTTAAAACTTCTGGTCTAAGTGAAATCAAATTAAATGACTTGTAGTTAGTAATTTAAATTTTAACGTTGAACAATACGGTATGTATTCACAATCTGATCTTTTCGTTTTTCTGTGTTTCTCCATTAAGACGTTTTTCTCGTTCCGTATTTTTCCTTTTTTTAGTTTTTTGTTTGTTTCTTGAGCGAAGGAAACGCAGCATAGCAGTTTAGGTCACATGAGCTAGTTTTACGGTAATGGCCGAAGCAATAAAGGACTAACACAACTTGCCAGACTTGTCTAAAGTACAGTGCGCGAAAAAGGATTAAAAACACACATGCACACACATTGCAAGCCGGGATATATTACAGACCTTCTTTTCTATTTTTACATTGGCTATTGTTCTAGTTGCTATTAAACAAACATTGACTTTTTTTAAAATAAACAAATGTTATACTATGGGATCATCTCATAATTTTTAATTTTTATATAATTATGTTATTTTATACAAATTATTAAACTTGTAATCACTATTTATTTGAAAAATAATACATTCTAAAAAAAAAAAAAATATGTAATTTTACCTACAAACCATGAGACACCAGTATTTCTAGGTTATAATTATACTCAACTGTTGTAATTTTATTCATAATTGTTTAAAAATACATAATATCAGAACTATTAGAAACATTAAATATAATACTAGCTGGCCCGACAAACGTTGCCTTGCCTTTATTTTAATGTGAATATTAAATTTTTTTATGAATTTTTTTTATTACAAAAAAAAAAGCAATTACACTTTTCATGTGAGTATATACAATGCAGTTTTGGTGCCTACGTTGATATATGTTATAGGGTAGCGAATGTTGGGTTTGGTTGCAAAAGCATAAAAGCGGAAAATGACTGCTGTAGAAATGAGATTTTTACTTGGAGTATGTGGTGTAAATAGGAGAGATCGGGTACGAAATACAATTAGTGTATGATGAGTGTTAAATTCAAAAAACTAATGTAGCAAAAGTTGCCCCGTGTTAGAGTCAGTTAAGATGGTTCGGAGCCATTGCGGAGCGAATGCGTCTAATAAATGTTTGCTGTTAGAAATATTTATTTGAATGATTTTGATTTGGTATTCGTTTGCAGGTGGACATCCGATGAGTAGTTGGAGTAGTGTATGATTGAGAGAGTGACTTGCTTGCAGCGAAAGTTTCCAAGTAGTAGTAATAAAAAAGCATGCTGTGACAGAGGAATTATGAATATGGATGAAGTGCGAAAGTTGCTTGTGCTGGATAGGAATGTTTGGAGGCGACTGATTTCGGGATGATGAAAAGAGTTTGTGCCACACTTTTTCGGGTACATGGCGTAATTGTCTATGTATGTATGAGCTTGTGCCACACCCTTTTGGATATATGACGTGATTGTGTGTATGTATGTGTATGAATAATTATTTTAATTAAAAAATATTTTAAAAATGCTTTCCATATATATATAAAGTCACGTATGCAAACTTTTGCTTAAACCTTATTATATTACCTATATTTAAAGAATAGATCAGAACCGCTAAACTTTTAATGCAAACTCTTTTACGAAGGAAAATAAAAATCAGAGTGAATTTTTCAATCATCTAATTAATATTCTACTCACGCGTTGCAGTGCAGAAATAAAATATAACACCTTTTCATCTTTAATCAAATTATCTATATACGCGAAAATTCTATTAGTTTCTCTGTATTTTATGATTCATTCTAGGTACTTTAGCACTAACCTCGTTTTTTATTTTTTACTTTTTTTGTATTTTCTTGCTTCCCGAATGACGTCAAAAAGATAAAAATCTGTTTCTACGTTTTAGAGTTTCCATCGTCGTCTGTTACTGACTGCGTTACTTAGAGCTATTTTATTTTTCCGAAAGGAAATAAATACAAATAGAATTTACTATCAAGATGATCAGATGCATTTCTTTGATCTTAACAAATAGATTTTTATCAATAAGAATTTTATTCTTTATTTTATATACAAAACTATAGCTCTGCTTTGTTTTAAATGAATAGCGTTTATACTATTTTTCTTAAAATTTCGATACGTTAAATGGGTACATATAAACTGCACGCAGCGGTTGAGTTTTAATATATCTTACGGTAAGATTCTTACCGAAATTTTGCATAGCGAAACTACACACAGCGCCGGTTATTTCCAAAGAAATTAAGGGATTAAGATCTCAATCTAAAATCAGGTAAGAATTGGACCAGCGAGTGGCAATAATTTTTATATATATATTTATTATTATGTAAGTTACAGTTAACAATAAAATTATATTCTCCATATATTTTTTCTTATTTAAGAGGAGGTTCTCCTCTTCTGAATGACTAAAAAGTACGCAAAGTTTGGAAATTTTTTATTCGCAAATGAAAAAACATAGAAGGAAACGGTTTGGGGATTCGAGAAAATGTTATTTTGGTCTTTATTTTCGAAAAATTGTCGTTTCATAAAAAACAAAATGGCGCCCGTGATTCACTGTTTTCGTGTCAGCGCGGAATCGGTAAACTGCGTGCATTGCAGCGTCTCTGGATTTATCTGTAACAAAAACTGAACAACAATGCCAAAAAGTAAACTAAATTTTCTACAGTATAGACTTATAAAATTTACAAATTGTTTGTTTTAATTATTTTTTTAAGGCCCTAAAGTGGAAAAAAAAGTCCTAAAAGTCGATCTCAAAGTTTGAGATCGTACCACATCGTCAAATTTTAAGTTATTTCCACGTTCTTAGGTCTATACTCCAGTAAATTTAGTTTACTTTTTGTTCATTTTGTTTTTTATGAAACGACAATTTTTGAAAATAAAGACCAAAATAACATTTTTTCGAATCACCAAACCGTTTCCTTCTATGTTTTTTCATTTGCAAATAAAAAATTTCCAAACTTTGCGTACTTTTTAGTCATTTGGATGAGAACCTCCCCTTAAATAGTCTTCGGTAAAGTTTCATTTTCTAAACAAAAAACTAGCTATGCATGTTGTCAAGTTTCTGATTGGTCAATTGTACGAAATTGGTATTCCAGGTGGTGAAATATCAGCTTATTACGAAATAGACAAACGAAAAAAGAAATTACAGTGTACCCATCTGCTATACTACAGTGCTGGACTAACAATGAAAAATTGCCCCCAAAACGTATAGATAAAATAAAAGATAAACTTTTGCCCAACTTTTTTTTGTCTGCCAGCTAATGTTGACATACAAACTTTACAAATTAAACAACTTTTTAAAGAAAAATTAATTTCTCAAAAGAATGCTGAACGATTCTGTCGCCTATAACCATTTAATAATACTTTTGGAAAATTTAAATATAAAAGCTTATTTATTCTGTATTGTTTTTCTTTTTCTTTACAAAAAATTGTAATAGGATAATAAAAAAGTTTGGAAAATTTAATGTAAAATTGATAAATATTTGCATAAAAAATAAACGAATAATTTAGAGAAATTTTAGGTTTAAGTTCTGTGTTAATATTTATTAATAATCCGACGTACTCAATGAACTCAACGTCCGTCTTCATCAGGAAAACTGATACAAATGATATTTATAGTAAATAAACAAAACATAGAAACAAGTTACTAGACGTAACAATTTTTTTTATAAATTCAAATAAATGGAAGCCAAATTTACATCAATTACTGTTAATAAAATTTGGCTTCCATTAATTCAAAATTTATTAACAAAACATTATGATCTAGATACTTATTTTGTAATCTTGTTTCTATGTTCAATGTCATTTGTATCAGTTTTTCTGCTAATGAAAACGTATGTCGATTATTAATAAATATATTAAATATTAAACAGAACTTAAACCTAAAGCCATTTTATTTTATGCAATGAGATCTAAAAGATTTTTTACTACACTGTAAAAAAAAATAGGGAAATTACAGAAAAATAATGGTAAAATTTTACTATAAAAAAATCTGTAATTTCATTTTACTATAAATATTCTGTATTTTTACCTCAAAATTCTGTAATTTTTTACATAATCAATAAGAATTAGATAAGGTAAGTAATAAGTATGTAAAATTCTTAACTTTCTGTAAATTGCATCACATATTTAATGTAGAATTACATATTGTTGGTATAACTTCTTAAATTATATAAAATTACAGCTTTCATATTAATAAGGTAAAACCGTCAAACATTGACACATCTTTAGTTATTATTTTTTTTAAATTTTATTAAGATATATAATTTTTTTTTTCTTAGCAGAAAAATTAGCTTCATATATTAGTTTCTAAAATGTAAAGTAATTTATTGATTATCATAAACGGTATTGAAAATATTTAATATATATGTATATACCATAATTAGTCAATGTTACCCTACATGTGGGTAACATTGACATGCCTTGTTTTTTCTTGCTTTATGCATTGAAATGGCAATGTTACAATATAGGAATTTAATTTTGACATAGAACTTTCTTTTTATAATTTGACAATTTTAAATTTATTTAAAAAAATTGGTCAAAAGTGCATTTTTATGAAACCAATTATTTCCTTAGTGATAAATAATTCTTCTATTCTTATTATAAGTAAATACTAGGTAGTAAATAAAGGAATAATAACATAAGAGTGAACTTTATTGTAATTTTAAGAAAATTTATAATATACATGCAATTAATTAACAATTAAAGAATTTTACTCCGCATCGAAAAAATTTGTTTGAAAAAAATACATGTCACGACGAATTCGTGGTTGAGGCAGCACGCGTACTATATCTGTAGCAAGAACGTAACTTTTGTCTGTAATGTCCGGAAAAGTAAAATGACCTCCTCGCTTTCTTAAAAAAAACAAATTGTGCATGAAATGGTACGCGAATTGCAGGTAAAAACCTCTTAGAATGGAAGTTTCAAACACGAATTGTCACCATATAAAAAACAACACGTCGGTATCCATACGCCATAAGCCCTAAGCTTCGAGTAACGAGCGATGGATGGTGATATTATCTACAGTAGTCATATACATTATTTTTAGAGCTAATCAACAGCGTTCTGTGACTCATTATGAAAATTTTATAAGCCGTTTTCAAAGATGTGTCAATGTTACCCTACTGTCAATGTTAGCCTCCTTTACCTTATCTGTAATAATTCATCAAAATAATGAAAATATTTTGTGTAATAATACTAATAAAATATTTTAAGTGTAATATTCATTCATTTCAAAATACATTCTTTATAGGTAAATTTAAAAATGTATGTAATTATACCAAGAATAATATAACAGAACTAAACAAATTTTACCTATTTGTGAAAAATTCCTGACAACAAATTTACTGAAAACTTTAACTAAAAAACTGTAATATTACATACATATGTACTTTTCCATCCCGTTGGTAATATAATATTAGTATAATGTATCATTTGCGCCGATGAGATAAGCGCCTATATTGAATAATAACATAACTAAACCTTAAACCTTAACATAACCTACCCTAAGCCAACAGTGGCGCAGATGATAGGATTTCGTGGCGCAAATAATATACCACTATTGACTCGACATTCCCTAAACCTCTGTACGCATCTGACACTCGGCCTAAGTACCTTCACTACCTGGGCTTGAGCCGACCTTCATTTGTACGCAAGTGATACTAAATAATGTTTGTACGCATCTGACACGTTCGCAAGTGACACGACACCCATTATAGTGTCTCATAGTTTGTAGGTAAAAATCATATAATTTTTTTTAAAAAACATAATTATTTAATCTGTTCCGAAAACAATAACAAAAAAACTTCAACTCTCCTGCTCACTGAAACTTCTCCGACCAGCAAAGAGTCCTGTTTGACACGATTCCGATCCTGATAAATAACATCCTGTGATCAATTACGTGACACCGGAAGTTACAAAGAGATGTGGAGGTAAGAGTGGGGGGTGGGGAGGGAAGGGAGGTTGAAACTTGTACAAAATAACCAGCTCGCGTCCGTATAACCCTTGTCTACTTTGTCACTAACCCTAATGCAATAAACTTCCTGCTATTTCTATATGCTGGTTTAATAAAAGAACAAACCTTGATTTAAGTTTAACGGAAACGGATGTCACCTTATATTTATATATATATATATATATATATATATATATATATATATATATATATATTTATATATTATTATTTATATATTTATATTTATATATATATATATATATATATATATATATATATATATATATATAAAGTGTGGAAATTAAGTAAGGAATAAATTCAGTAATTCCGTTGATATTAATTTTTTGGAAAAAATATAGCGATTTTGACTACAGAGAATATTTCCAGCCTATTTTCAGTTTCTTATGTCATTTGTTTTTCATGTTATGACGTCATCGACTTTTTTTTTAAATGACAACCTATATTTTTTAATATTGATTTTGATAGTACTTTTTATTCCGTTTCTAACCGTATAACATTTTCAATATGTTACATTTGAAAAAAATTGAAAAAAATAATCCTAAAGTTCAAATATTAAATATGAATTAAATTGGCAAAATAAATCTAGTCACCTAAGTTTGATGGAAAGTTATCAACGGCACATTCGTTTTTATTTTGAGATTATAAAACATTCAATTTAAAAAAAAACTTTTTTAAAAACCACGCTTATCTGTCATTTACATTATTCAATTGTTAATTGAACAAAAAAATAGTTCATGTGACAGATGTCATTAGTTGTATTAAAAAAAATAAATATAAGCGTGTCATATCTTGTAATCGTTTTTTTTTTATATAATATTGTGTTGTCTCCTGAAATGAAACTACATGCAAAATTTCAGTGAGATCAAATGATAGGAAGTGGTCTAAAAATTGGTTACAAAATTTGACCGCGACAACAACAGAGTGAGTTAATATAACCGTGGTAAAAAAAGATTAAAAATCGAACTAGATATTTATTATCTATTCAATTATAAACCGATAACTAGATAACAGTTTTATTTTAAAATCTTGTCATTTATGAATATTTAATAAATAATTTTTATTAACAACCTATTCTTTTTTTTAATATTTGATAATAATAATAATAGTTTGAATCTAATTATTTCTTATATAATTTGAAATTTATCTGTTTGTGACAAAACAGCTTACAAAAAAAAAAAAAATGGAAATTTCTATATAATGATACGGAATAGAATAGTTCAGTGAATCGTAAAAACAGAATTTTCTATTGAATAACATCAGTAAACTGTTGTCGTGCTGTCGCTAGCAATTGAATTGATTGGATTTCTATAAAATACCAGATTAAAAATAGATCGTCCAATAATTAAAATGAATAATTTTTAACTTTATCAAATTGAATTTACATCGCTATTATATCCTATCATTATATATAGCGTGTTACAAGATTAAAAAAATGGACCAAAATCGAATTTAACTAAATTTTGGAAACAAGCCCTGTTTAATCTAATACTAATTTACACCAAAAATTAGCTTAATATCATGCACAGTATATCCAAAATTTTAAAATATTTAAAATTGACAAAAGTTATAATACTTTAGTTTTTAATTTTTTTTAATATGTTATTTGAAACATTATTATACAAAATATGAATCCAAAATTTTATTTTATTTACTATTTTTTTAATAGTCTTTTATAATTTAAATAGACAAAGAAGCAATTACATGTAATATATTTTAAAATAGATTACATACAAAATTTAAGAAATTCGGAATTTATTTTACAACAATAATACAACCCAAAATATTTAATTGGAATCACAATATTATTGAAATCAGTTACGATATAATAATTTGTATACGTACCTACTATTAAAATGATGATTTTTAAGTAAAAAAATATACTCCTATTAATTTTAACTTATGTAATTTCTCAAATTTTGTATTTCAAAAACACAATATTTAATTAAATAATTAATATAGTAAAAACTCTTTCAGAAATCATTATATAAAATAAAACGTCTTTAGGTTTCAGTTCTGTATTAATATTTATTAATAATCGACGTCCGTCTTCATCAGAAAAACTGATACAAATGACATTTACAGAACATAGAAACAAGTTACTAGGTAACAAATAATAATAATATGATCTAGTTATTTTTTTGTTATCTAGTAACTTGTTTCTAAGTACTGTTTATTTACTGTATTAGTTTTTCTAATGAAGCCGGACGTTGAGTTCATCGAAACGTCGATTATTAATAAATATTAATACAGAACTTAAACCTAAAGCTGTTTTACTTTAAATAATTACACTTGCAAAATTTCATTTTAATATATTTTACATTATTATTTAAATTGTAGAGATAATTAAAGAAAATAGACTTTGAATAACATATTTCAAATATTTTTGTAAATACTATAATTTTATTTTAAAAGTATTTATAATATTTTTGTGTTACATCTTAAAAGACTATATTAGTTTTTACTAATATATATTAAAAATTGACACATTTGCCATAATTTTTATTATAACGTTCACAAGAAACAAAACATCAATATAAATTCTTTTAGAAGTATCATTTTTGGAATCTAACTCTAAAAATAAATTTCATATTCCTTTATCAAATCATATGTCAATGTCCCTATAGACCGAGAAAAAACGAAAAGGTCGGTAATATAAACCGTAAGTTGAGAAATATGTATGTATATTTAGTAAATCAAAATTTGTGTCCACGCTGTATATAAAAATCTTGGTACCGCAAAAAAAAACTGTTGCCAAGGTATCAATTTGTTTATTATTGAAATCATTTGTATATTTTTCTAATGGTGATATACATAGAGTATATTGAAAAGTCAAATTTTAATTCGAAATTATACAGAACTTAATCCTAAGGCTTTTTTTTTATTTTAAGATATCTCTTGTTTTTGTTTTAACAATAACAAATTTCAGTTATTTATTTTTGGTAATGAAATTAGTTATTCGCTAAATATAAATATATAAAAAGCAAATTTAATATATATATATATATATATATATATATATATATATATATATATATATATATGTATATATAATAGAAACATAACAATTTCGAAAAAAACCAATATAAGCAATTGGACTTTAGCTCTTACAATTTCTTTCTATCGAAAATCTTATGTTTGATAGAAAGTACGGTGACACATGTCGATTTTGCAAGTTCTTGATTCAATTTATTTGCCCCAAATTTCTACCTTCTGTAGAATTTTCTGCTATTTTTCACTTCTTTATTTTGTAATATATAACTTTCTGTATACGCTTTTTCTTTTTTATTTTGGAATCATATACAAATGTTATTCACCAGTCAAATTTTTGTCCCAACATTTTCCATTTGTTCTTATTATTATTTTTTAAATAAAAATCTATTCATTTTTATTATAAACTTTAATTTAATTACGTAGGATTCATAAAGATAAATTATTTAAGGGAGTTACCACTTTGAAATTTTCAAAAAATCGATTTTATTTAACATTTTTTGAAAGCTTATATTGTGTAAAATATTTTGATAAATTGGTGTTTCGAAATTAGAACTTGTTGTAAAGTTCTTTTTAGTTTTGTGTGTGTGTTCTGAGTTTTGCAGTTAACTGAGCTATGTTTAAAGTTTTAAGTTTAGCTCATCCGGAAGTTCGTTTAAAATCGATTTCAAGATTTGTACCGAACAGACAAACAAAAAAGCGAGTTTGTAAAAACGTGTTAAAAACCTAAGTCAGCCAAATTTGTACATTGCAAATCGAATATAGATAGATGTATGTAGATGTGCGCGTAATATGAAGATATTAGCTTGCAACATGGTGTTCTAGTGTCCACTATATCAATTAATAATAATGCAACTAATTAATATTAGATATAGTGCATATGAATAAGTCAATCAAAATACTAATTACTATGTAAATCAACATACCAATTAATACCTTAGGACGAGATAGTACAAAATGTCTCTAGCGATACATATCGTTAATATTTATTTATATTGACGTACCGGGGTTCGATTCTAGGTTGAGTGATGTATATATATATATATATATATATATATATATATATATACATATATAATGAAAATGGTTCTAAAATGATGGTGTTTGATATAAAAAAAATAATAATAATGATAATAATAAAATAATAATAAACAAAGATAATATTGACAATTAAATATTTGATTACTTTTTTTTCTATGCTAATTCTGTCTGAATATATAAAAATTGTTATTAAATTATTAATTGTACATAAATTAGCAAATTTTGCTAATAATTAGTTACCATAAATATGTAGTATTAAACGAATAAATCGAATGTAAAATTATCCTTTTTTGTATTCCCACCACCAGTCTGAATATAGCCTTTTGTTTGCCTTGAAATGCCCTTAAGGTCAAATTTACCTACTGCAATTTTGTTTGTATACAACACTTGTTTTAAGACATACATGTGTCACTGAAAATCGCACCTTATTAACTGAAAATGCGGTAAATTGCAGAAAAAATTATTTTTAAGTTAGAATAACTCTTCAGCACATTATCAATATTTTTGGGTATCGTTCTGGGTTCTGCACACAACATATCCAAAGACCAGCCATTTCTGACCAATACGTTCAAAGATATAACCGATAAACTAAAAAAAAGTGGTAAAAATGGCATTTTTGAGAGCCTCGCGCGCCCTCTAAAAAAATTTTTTTTCAAGTTTTTTTTTACGTTCCGCATGTTTTTATATCAAAAACCTTCATTTTAAAACCCAGCCGACAAAATCTATTTTTTTCGACCCACCCTAATAACCTAGCTTTTTATTCACACTAATTAATATGACAGATCTGTTAAAACATAATCAAGGCCAAAACTAAATAAAACTTACCTTATGTTTTCCAATATTGTTCGTTCAAAAGTTGTTTTTCTATTGTTTTATTCTTATATTTTAATTTTACTTAACAAAAATGTTAATTTTTATAATAAATTTGTACTATACATCAAATTAATGAACTTACACTTGTGGATTACAGGCACACATCACTAAAGTTTTATAATTATATAAAAAAAAATCACTTTAATTTAATCTACAAAGTCACTAAAACCATAAATAACACTTTTGTAATGTTATTATTATTTAAAAAACTTAATTTTTTTTGTTAAACAAAACATTCTTGCACAGTTCTAAAGTGACACTTGTTACTGGGAAAGCAGAGACACCATTTTGGTATTTTCAGAATTAAAAGAATAGCCCGCTATGATTCTGTAACATTTTTTACTACTTTGACTGCAAGGAAAAGTAGTATAGCGTTTGGTACGGTGTCTGTAACATTTTCAAAAAAAAAAAAAAATTGTATAGAAATCCTTCATATAGCCTGTAGATGACGAATCTGAACTTAGTTTATGTGGGTGTATGGATGTGCGTCGTCAGCTCGCTCGGTCGTAAGTCAAAATTTTGTGGCCGCAACTCCTCCTAGACGGTTCAACCGATTTTAATGAAATTTTCAGGATAAATTTGTCTAGTGCTCAAGATGGTCATGTGGTTTTGTTTTTTTCCAGTAATGCCAACTTTCCGAGAAAAAAATTACTAAAGTTTTTAAAAATTCATATTGGCTACGTTATTTATCCGATTTTGATCAAATTTTCAGAAAAGATTTCCCTAATGCTCCAATTAATTACATAATTTTATTAATATTCAGTGTTGCCAACTTTCCGAGAAAAAAATTACTAAAGTTTTTAATATTTTATTATGGCCATGTTATTCAACCGATTTTACTCAAATTTTCACAAAAGATTCTCCTAGTATTCATATAATTTATGTAATTTTAACAAAATACAGTGTTGCCAACTTTCCGAGAAAAAAATTAGTAAAATTTTTAAAAATTTATTATGACCATTTTATTTAACCGATTTTAATCAAATTTTCATAAAAGTTTTTCCTAGTGCCTAAATAAATTATGCAATTTTAACAAAATACAGTGTTGCCAACTTATCGAAAAAAAAATCACAAAATTTTTAAAAAATTCATTGTGGCTACATTATTTATTCGATTTTGATCAAATTTTCAGAAAAGTATGTCCTAGTGCCCACATAAATTATAATATTATTAAAATACAGTGTTGCCAACTTTCCGAGAAATGTCAAAGTAGTCTATATATGGGTTTACCCATATACTTCTAATCTTGTTTTTAATTATTTTATTATAAACAATTAGTATATTAACATATTATTTAGTTACTTTAAAAACTATAAAATGTATGAATGTAAAATAGAAAAATGTGTTTTTAAATTCAATTTTGATCAAAAATTTAAATTCAATATAATATATTTATTTAACATAATAAATACATTAAATTATAATAAAACTTTATTGAAATTCATACAATAGAATTCAATTATGTTATTTTGAACGTAGTTCATTTCTAGTAAATGAAATTTACTAGACTAGACTAATCATTGATTAGTTTTATTGATTTAGCAAAATTTGTATAAAATTGCTGTAAAAAACTAGCAAAATTACAAAAAAAATTATTAGTAAAATTTTACTATAAAAAATCTGTAATTTTATTTTAATATATAATATTTGTAATATTATTTTATTATTTATATTATATTATTATTTTAAATATAATAATATTATAATTTAATTTAATATTTCTACCTCAAAATTCTGTAATTTTTTCATAATTCATAATAATCACATAAAGTAAGTTACACTAAATAACAACAAAATAAAAAAAAATTCAGAACTCATTATATTAAAATAAAACTGCTTTAAGTTTAAGTTCTGTATTAATATTTACGTATAATCGACGTTTCTACGAACTTAACATCCGTCTTCATCAGGATAAATGATACAAATGACCTTATAGTAAATAACAGAACATAGAAACAAGTTACTAGGTAACAAATAAGTTATGGATTATAGATTTTTAATTAATGGAAGCCAAATATTTAACACAGTGATTATGATTATATTGACGAAGTCTTGCAATTATTACAGTACCTAGTAACTTGTTTAGATTATTAATAAATATTAATACAGAACTGTAATCTACACCAGTTTTATTTTAATAGATTTTTTTACTATATTAGGTATATTTCATCTAATGAAAGATTTTATTTTCGAAAAACGTAATAGCAATTTTAAAGACAGAGTATTTACAGAGAGCGAATTTAATGTTGTCTGAAAATCAGAAATTCTGAGTCAAGTCTAGTTATGAATAATAACACGAGTTCACTGTATAAATATTTAAACAAGTTGAATATTAAATTTGTTTTGAGAAGTTATTTTCCCTTTAAATTCGCATTTTTTATTTTGATATAATTCGTTTGTTATTTTGTTACATATATAATAAAAAACAAATCATATTTTTATTTCTGGTAATTTGATATATTAAAACATTTTCATTTATAATATACATCTGTATTATACTTTATATTGTCCATAATTTACAGGCGTGAGTTATAATTTTATCTCACGATTTTTGATAAATTATAACTTTAACGATATATTGGTAAAAACTAGAATTTTGCTAAACAAGATTAGAAGTATATGGGTAAACCCATATATAGACCACTTTGACATTTCTCGGAAAGTTGGCAACACTATATTTTAATAATATTATAATTTATGTGGGCACTAGGAGATACTTTTCTAAAAATTTGATCAAAATCGAATAAATAATGTAGCCACAATGAATTTTTAAATCGGTTAAATAAAATGGTCATAATGAATTTTTAAAAATTTTACTAATTTTTTTCTCGGAAAGTTGGCAACACTGTATTTTGTTAAAATTACATAAATTATATGAATACTAGGAGAATCTTTTGTGAAAATTTGAGTAAAATCGGTTAAATAACATGGCCATAATATATATTTTAAAACTTTAGTAATTTTTTTCTCGGAAAGTTGGCAACACTGAATATTAATAAAATTATATAATTAATGGAAGCATTGGAGATATCTTTTCTCAAAATTTGATCAAAATCAGATAAATAATATAGCCAATATAAATTTTTAAAAACTTTAGTAATTTTTTTCTCGGAAAGTTGGCATCACTGGAAAAAAACAAAATCACATGACCGTCTTGAGCACTAGACAAATTTATCCTAAAAATTTCATTAAAATCGGTTGAACCGTCTAGGAGGAGTTGCGGCCACAAAATTTTGACTTACGACCGAGCGAGCTGACGACGCACATCCATACACCCACATAAACTAAGTTCAGATTCGTCATCTAGAGGCTATATAAAGGATTTCTAAACACAAATATTTTTTTTGAAAATGTTACAGACACCGTACCAAATGCTATACCACTTTTCCTTGCAGTCAAAGTGGTAAAAAGATAAGTGTTTATTTTTAAGAAAATTACACAGTTAAAGTTTAAAGAAGAAGAAAAATAGTTTTTAAACTCGACATGGAAAACCTTTAATAATTACAAACTACATTTATCTTTATTTATCAGATAAAATGTCAGATTTGAGTTCTACCACGTGACATAAATCATGCTATCATCGATCAAGAAACTGTTTTTATGTAAAAAATAAAACATTTTCCCGGCAAAAAACATTAAATGTGTTTTTGATCAACGCAACGGTAGAACAAATTTTTTTTTTACTTTTTGTGTAATTTTGTTATTTACTTCAGAACTATACGAAACAAATATCTGTACAAAAAAGAAGCTATAATTATCTTAGTAAAAAATCTTTCAGAACTCATTCTATTAAAATAAAACGGCTTTAAGTTATAGTTCTGTATTAATATTTATTAATAAAAAAGATACAAATGATATTTATAGTAAATAAACAGAACATAGAAACAAGTTATTAGGTAACAAAATAAGTAACTAATTTCCTTTAATTAAAAATTTTAACTTACTCATAAAAATTTTTGGAAACTATTGGTCCGATTGACTTGATTTTTTTCTCTAGAAAAAAAAGAATTAAATTTTCTAGGATGTAAATTAGAATATTTTTGATATCTACTTTTTTCTATTTTTTATGTGTGTTCAAAACCCCTATTTTTAAAAAAATGCTGCCATTTTGGTAATTTTTTGTATTCCAAAATAATCCTACTTTACATCCTAGATTTTTTAGTTTACTTTTGGGCAGAATATCCAAAAATATTTGAGTGCTGCCAGGGGTATAGTCTGGACAACGGACCAATGTTTTTTTAAACACTAGTCCACAAATGAACGAATTACAGCTCACCTCTTCAACCAATTTGGTTGAAATTTTTCTAAATTAAAGACCAAAATAAAGCCCTAAATATATAAAAACCACGGAACATGTGCATTATTCTGTCTACCCGAAAAAAAATCTCAAACTTTACCTATTTTAGAGTCCTTATATCAATCAATTCTGAGCTGATCGTAGCAGCTTTTTTATTTTATTTATGTAAACTAAATTCTGCTTGCATAATATCATTTTTTTTTTGATTTAGCTAACAGAAATACGTTTGTTATTTTGCGTCAGCTAGTTTCATTGATACAAAAAAAGCTTATGTTGACAAGCACGCGTTCTGCGTTTGACACTTGCATTAAAATGGTGGCATATTCAACAAGAAAAACAATTTTGTGTGTGTGTGTGCTACGATTTATTTTTTTACTCGGCGCACAATAACTACCGAGTGCAATGCTTTTTCTTCAATTTTTCATAATAAAATTTGCAATACACTTTACGTTCAGTATGCTGCGGAAACTGCATTAAAGTAGAAAAGAGTTTTATTGCTATCATCATGTCAAAAAATATTTGAAAAATCTATATCTACAGGATGGTCCAGAATTATGTACCGTAATTGCTAGAGCTGATAGTACGTTCAAAAATAAGGGTACCTTTTTATATACACTTTTTTCCAAAACTCAATAATAAGGGAGATACAACCCTGTAAAGAGGTGAAATAAAAACCTTTTTTTTTTTAATATCTTCCAGACGCTTTTGAATAACGGGTTCATATTTTAGGGGTGAGTATATGACATTAGAACAATTAAATTTATGTTACCACTTATTCCATTCCTTATGATTAAGGGGTAGTTTTGGTGACGTGTGAGTTATTACGTCATTTTTTTTTTAATTTGCAATTATTTGAACAAAATTCTTAAAAACATGATTCTCCAGATTATTCTACGCAAAAAAGAAGAAGAATTCGATTGTGTATACAACAAAATTGAGGACTGCTGTAAAACATTATTTTGGTGACTAATTAATATTAGTATTGAAAGTTGTAAGTTTTCATTAAGTTTGATTAAAGTGTTAAGTGTTGAAAAATGGAGTTTTATTTCACCCCTTTACAAGGTTGTATCTCCCTTATTATTGAGTTTTGGAAAAAAGCGTATATAAAAAGATACCCTTATTTTTGAACGTACTATCAGCTCTAGCAATTACAGTACATAATTCTGGACCACCCTGTATAATATACATAAAAACAAGTATGATTGATGATATTTAAAAAAAAAAGAAACTGTGTTGATGGATATTTGGCATATAGGTGTAAGAATTTGTGTGCATTTGAGCGCAAATAACGAATCTCTTCTACTCCATAAACATCATGAATAATACAATATATAATTTTTCGATTATGTTTATTCAATATTAGTAGTGATTTTCAAACAGGAAAATTAGCCAAACGAATATTTAATATACACAGTAAAAAAAAAATAGCGAAATTACAGAAAAATAATAGTAATATTTTACTATAAAAAATCTGTAATTTTCATTTATCATAAATATTCTGAATTTCTATCTCAAAATTCTGTAATTTTTACATAATTCATAATAATCACATATATGTAAAATTGTTTACTTTCTTCAAATTGCTTTACATACATGTAGAATTACGTATTGGTGATATAACTTCTTAAATTATGTAATATTACAACTTGCATATTATTATCTATAATAATTGTAAAATAATATATAATAAAATAATACTACGTAACTAAACAAATTTTACCTATTTATGGAAAATTTCTGACAGGGATTTAAAGAAGAAAAGAATAACAGAAATCATTGTGAAGGCATTGAGTTAAATGATTGATTTAAGAAGTATATACTTCTTTAATCAATGGTTAAATTAAACTTGGCTTTTATTAATTAAAAAACTATAATTCCCGTGATCTAATTACTTGTATGTTACCTAGTAATTTGTTATTTACTTAAATGTCTTTGATAAATTTTTGACCTGATTTTAATAAAAATAATTAACAGAATTTCATCGTAAAACTGTTTATTAATACAATGAGTTCTGAAAAATATTTTACCATGTTAAAAAATAGATTTCCAGTACTCGAAAATCAATTAGAATATTAATCATAGAAATGCGTTTAAACTTTTCTGTTTTAAACCCTAAAATGTCTGAAAGTTTTTTTTTGTGACAGGGGGTACACTTTCCATACAAATGTGTGAACCAAAGTATTTGTGGTCGGAAGTGTAGCAGTTAAGTGTAATTTAAACCGCTCATGTTTCTGGTCGTGTAGAGAAGTTCGCTGTCGCCGCATATTGAAAAACGAATGTTTTGTGCGACGGAAACCCTAAACGCAATATTTCTCCTTCCTGTGTGTGCGTGTGTGTGTTTGTTAATGGTGTAGGTACGCATGTGTGGTTTCCGGTTGACCAAATGCCACCTAGGTTCGACAAAACGCAACGTAATTGCTTTCAAAACCAAAATCGACTATTTGAGATGCTTTGTGCCAAAACGCTGATTAATTATTTAAATGATTAAACGAATGGTTATGAGTTAGTGCTCGCAAAAAAAATAACAGTGCTTGTTTGTTTTCTGTAATTGAAACTATAGTACAATAGTTATGTATTTTTGACTTTTTATATGCGTTTTCATTTTTTGTTTTTTAATTTTACACTCACCATGCATTAATATTTGATATTTTTTTCATACTGTATGCAAATAATGATAATTATAATACTAATTTAATACGACTATCGCAGAAACTACAATAAAAATCATTTTTACACAGTTGAACAAATTAATATATCTTTTTATTATTATTCGTTTTTGGAATATAATAATTACTTAAAATAAAACGGTTTTAGATTATAGTTTTGTATTAATATTTATTAATAATCAACATTTCGACATACTCAAGGTATCTCTTCATCAGGAAAAATGACATAGATATACGTTGAGTACGTCAAATATTAGTAAATATTAGTACAGAACTAACCCTAAAGCTGTTTTATTTTAATATAATGAATTCTGAAAGATTTTACTGTTATTATTTGTATTATTTAACCTGCATCTAAATTTTGGAAGCACATTTATCGTTTTGAAGCTTAAATTTTTTTTGTGCACGTTTTTGTATTTTTTTTACAATTTTTTACAAGTTTTTATAAAATTAAATCTTAAAATATTTTTGTAATATTTTTTTATAAACTAGGCAACCAAAATTTCACCATGCATCTGTGCATTGCATAGTTGCATATATTTTCTCAGTTCAACAACCTCAAAATCAGAGTAATATATTTAGCAATAAGATAACGCACTGTACATCTTCATTAGGAAAAATGATGAGTACACCGAATATTAATAAATATTGATACAAAATTATAACACTAAAGCCGTTTTATTTTAATATAATGAGTTCTGAAAGATTTTTTTTACTGTTAGAATAATTACTATTTTAAATACTACAATATATTTGGATAAATATATATACATCATATAATTGTTATTCAAATTTTACTTATTTGTACGAAAATGCAATTAGTTATAGAGAATAATGTGAAATATAAAAAATATCTGTTCAGCGTACCCGGATTCCATAGCGGGCATAATCAGAACTGTGTTCTGTCAAAATTGTTGTCATTTATCTAGTACAAGCCTTTTGTTTCGATTACGATTTAGGGTCAATTTTATTTATACTTATAAATATTATTTTTATTATTATTAATTTAAATAAATATAAAAACAGTTCTTTGCAAAACTTATCTAAAATTATGAAATCCGGCCACCTGAACTGTCAAAATTGTTTCTGTTTTGGGTTTGGCCATTGGCCGTGTTCGAGACGCAATTAATTTATCAAATGGAGAATAATTCGATTAATATGGAAGCAAAAAACGATAATTGTGAGATTGCTTTGAAAAAACCGAAAAGAATATTACACTTTAGTGATGGCACAATGGAGGAATATAGCGAAGAAGACGAACAAGAGGATATAAAACCAGAACCTGTGCAAGATCTTGTAGATGCAGTAAGTTTTAAAACAATATTGTTAAAAGAACAAGTATATTTAACTGTATTTTTTTGTAGTCTACGCTAAGTTGGGGCCCATGGTTTATGCATCAAGCTCTCCGAAGTGGTAGTGCAACGTTGGCTGTTTGCGATTATCTAGGCGAGACACTAGCTTCGTTTCTCGGCATTACAACTCCAAAATATCAATACGAGATTGACGAATTTAATCGGCTGGAGAAGGAACGTCAAGAGAATGAAAATAACTCTCGCGGATGGCTAAATTCTTCTACAAATACGGACGATGAGGGCAATCATGTGTTTCGAAATAATAATAGCTCGTTGACCGAGCAACCTACCACTACAAATCAAAACTTAAATAGTGTATAAAGTGTTTGTGACCAGATCATTTTAAAAAAATTCTAATCAGTTATGGCGAGGGACACCACCCTCTGAAAATATAGGTTAAGTTTGGGGATTTTTTGCGGATAGACAGAATAAAACACATGTTTCGTGGTTTTGGGAGCTTTATTTGGTCTACAATTTAGAAAAGTTTCAACTAAATTGGTTGCAGTGGTGAGCTGTAATTCGCTCATTTGTGAACTCCTGTTTAAAAAAAAAAACATTGGTTCGTTGTCCAGACTCCCCCGAGCAGCACTAAAACATTTTTGGTTACTGGAAAATGTCAGGGTGGTGTCCCTCTTTAATACGATCTAGATCAATTTCTACAATCGAATCCGAAATTTGTGATTGTTTTTTTTTTCTAGATAATTTTTTATATTTTTTTTAACTATAATATAAAATATACAATGGTAATTTTATTTCAATTAAAAGATTTTTTATTGTACAAAACAAATTGTTTATATAACTAGTGTGATATTAATCAAATATTAGTTCTTATGGCTTGTAAATTTTTTTTCATGATTTATTTTAGAAATAATAATGATTCGAATCTATTAACTCTCAAATTATAATAGAGGGGGCTAATATTTTCAAATATTGTCAAATTTTATTAAACGCAACATAATCTTTTTAAAAATCAAAGAACTTATATTTTGATCTGGGTCAGTCACAACTCTGCATGTATATTAAGTAGAAATACTAATTGTTAATATTTATTTATAAATCTTATATAATTCTGTTAAATGCTATATATTCTTCATAATAATAATATATATATAATATAAATTTTTTGTATAAATATAACAATACAAGATACAAAGAAAAATATTTTAAAAATAGTTTTAATTATATCCAAAGCTGCGTAAATTCTACTTAAAAAGTATTGAAATATTTTTTATATATAAATACTAAATATAAATACATTCATTAAAAAGTCTATCAAACATTGTGTAGAATTATAGAATTGTTTTAAATCAGGTGAAAAATAAATCCTGTAAAATTTGATTCTGATCATAATCTATCTGGTTAACCAAAAACTCAAACTACGCATGCGTATATATTAAATTTGTTGGAATATTTTGCGATATATATATTATATTTAATATATATTTTTTTATTGAATTAATTATTAAATATTATTGTATAATAAATATTACAATAATAAAAGTTTTAGATTAATAATTTAGAAGAACTGGTTAACCAAAAATCCAAACTGCTCATGCCTATATATTAAATTTGTTAATATTTTGTGATATATATTGTATTTAATATGATTTTTTATTGAATTAATTATTTATTATTATTATATAATATTATATAAATATTACAATAATAAAAGTATTAGATTTAATATTGTGAAACGTAACCAATATATATAAGGCGTAACCAAACCTGATTAACCAGCACATCTGTGACCAGCACCAGCAACCAGATAGTTTGTGGAGAGGACAAATCTTGCTCGATTCACTGTGATTAATTATCAAACGTGTTGTATTTTTGTGTATAAATTTTCTTTTGCAGAAACTTATCAAATAATGGCAGAAGCTATGAAACAAACAGTTGCTACCATGTTAAAAGGCATAGAGAGGTAAAAATATCGGTTTAAAGAAGCGTGTGTCTTTTTTAACCTAACCTTAGATTTTATTGTTGAGCTATTTTTCTCCAGATATAATCCGGAAAACTTACCAACTTTAGAACGATACGTCGAAGTTCAATCACGAGAAAATGCCTATGATTTAGAAGCGAATTTAGCCGTGCTGAAATTGTATCAATTTAATCCACAACGTTTCAATACAGATATAACATGTCAGATTTTGCTGAAAGCGCTTACAAACTTTCCGCACACCGATTTTATTCTGTGCAAGTGTCTTTTAAGTGAGAAATTGGTAAGTTATACTTCTCTATAGAGTAAAAGGTTTGGCCGAGGGGGAAACGTACAAATCAATTAAAATCGTAGTAAAATTCTTTCAAGTTATGGTAAAATCAATTAACGTTTTACTTAAAAATCATGTAAAATTTCTACTATCTTAGATATTTCGTATAAAATCCGTAAAAGTTACTACAATCCTACTGAAAATTTATACAATCTGGTGTACAAAATTTGAGTGGCCTAAACTTCACTTTAAGGTTTATTTACCTCAAACTTTTCATAAATGTTACTTTTGCATATTTTATAAATCGCAAAACTTTTGTGCGAAAAAGATATTTACAATATTTTAAAATACATTATACTTACGTAAGATGAAATATTGTATTTCTAAATTAGGTTGGTTTACTCTGGTTTTTATTGGTAAAACAAGAGTAGTTTGTTTTTGAAAACACGTTGACAGAGCTGGGTAAAATACTTAAATATAACAATTTGTTATAGAAAATTGTTACATGTAACATTTTAGAAAAGCTATCAAACAATACGTATACAATCCCCGAATTTGTTATTTAATAATTCGTTTCATTCAATCAAAAGTTTTATAAGATTAGAAAATGATCTACTGTGGCGAAATTAAATAAAAATAAAATTATAAAAAACTTGTCATCTAAGACACTTAAGTGTTTATGTACTTCGGGTCACAGGTAAAATTTTTGTAAACTTTATTTAGCTACTGAAGATGGAAGCTTAGTTTCCGAAATACATATTTTGCTTTATTTTAATTTATAGTGTGGTTTTGGGATTTTTATTTAAAAGTTTTATGAATACTAAGGTTAGCATTGTAATTATTTCTATAAAGTTAGAAAAATGTGAAAAAAAATCGTGTCTTTTGAATAATTTTTCGATCAAACAGCTTTACTTTAATCATAATGGAAATAAAAAAAACGTCAAATTATGCTGAACAACGCGAAATTTACAATTAACTAAGTTGAGTTATAAAAGTTTTTAAACGTTTTAATATCACATCGAACTTAGCCATACTGGAAATTAAAAAGACGTCAAATTATGCTGAAAAACGCGAAATTTACAATATAAATCCCAACTCGTCAACTAAGTTGAGTTTGTAATTAAAGTTTTTAAACGTTTAATATCACATCGGAACTTGCCATCGAAATTTCCATTTAATCATAAATTTCACATAACCAGATAATCTATAATTCACTGGAATTTATTTAATTTCTGAAGTTAACGAAACGATATTGATATTAAAGTGTATGCTGAAGTAATTTATAACATTGCAAATATTTTGGAGTATTTAAAAATTTTTTTTGCAAATGTTAACCAGCTTGGAATGTAAACTATTCTTTAAGTTTGATGTAAATACCATTTTGTGACCTTGTAAAGTAAGGTTTTTACCAAATGATTATTCAATAATAAAAAAAAAATTATTTCAGATATCTGAAGAACCAATCAATCAGATAATGTATTTGGGCGACATATTGGAGCAATGCGATTTCCAATTGTTTTGGACGCGAATCCATTCGATGCCCGAATTAGTCGCACGTATTTCCGGTTTTCTCGATTCGATTCGGAAGTTTGTATGTCACGTGGTAGGCATTACCTATCAGACAATCGATCGTAGCCATCTCGCTCAGCTTTTGGGCGATGTTGAAGACAAAACATTGAAACATTGGATTAAGAAGTACAATTGGAAAGAGGACGGGCAATTAGTATTTATCGCTAATCAAGAAGAGATCATTAAAACGAAAAATATAAGCGAAAAAATCGATTTTGAAAATGTCGGCGCTATTATGGCGTCTTGTCGATAAATTAATTACTGTATTTTTTCGTAAATGATAATAAACTTTTTTTTTATCAATCATTGTTGAGTTTTAGTTTCTTTTTACTCGATATAAAATTATGTATTTATTTTTTTCAATCTTTAAAATTTTATAGTATTATGTTACGAGGAGCAGAAAGTCTCTGCAAGATAGAGGAATTTTGGCAAAAAAGCATTCTGTTCTGAGTGATATATGCCTTTTTTTTTCAGTAAATCACAGATCTATTTTTATTTTGAAAAATGCTCGGACACCTCGATTAATATTTTAAAATGAGGCATTTTTCATGGAAAAAATTTGCATATAGTGTGTCCCAAATTTGAGATACGACGTCATTACTATTTTTTTATTGGATATTTTGCAAGTGCATATCAAGTTATTCGTAGCTGCCAAATTTCAAATATATATATATAGTGATTTATGAGAATTAATATTTCTTTGGTCGAAATATAAAATTTCTAATAAATCTAGCTGTGTACATTGCATTTCTTCACACATTTTCAATAATCAAATTCAAATTAACTGAATAATTTTCAATATATCGAAGATGTGAGGTTCAATACACTTGGTGCTGCCATTATGATTGTATAATAATGTACCTTATTGTACTAATAAGATAAAATAATTTCCCTTGGACCACAAACAATTATTTAAAAAAAAAAAAACTATATACGTCAAAGCAGACAAAGATCTTTGATCTTAGATCACTTAGCTTAAAAGCTTTCGAAATACGTGTATAGTTTGTTTTAAAAAAATTATTGTTTGTGGTTTGAAGGAAATTATTTTAGTTTATTAACTTTTCGCCACAGTAAGATCATATTTTAATTTATTATTATTAACGACCCTTCATCTACACATACACAATATCAATATTTTACGCTTGAAGAAAAACAAAAAAAAATCGTAATTATAAAAAAAAATGGTGATCTATTTTAATAAAAAAATAATAGACAATAATAATATTGAATAGAATTAAAACAAGTATTTAAACGCACAACACAGAACATAATAATAATAATAATATTAATCACTCTTTAATATTGGGTTTGTACATATTATTCAACTTACAAATATCATCAATTGTTGCCGTTGTAAGTCTAGTAAAGCTATCAGTCATATTTTCCTGCTGATTTGCACAATCGTCCATTGTTTTCACGTCTGATAAACTTAAATTATTCGAAAGATTTTCCGATAGAGTTGTTCCATCGAAGAGATTCAAGCTTGCTAGTTCGGCCGAATTTAACTGAGTTAATTCCTTACTATCGAGATCTAAGACACTACCAGTTAGGGCGAGGGTAGAATCAATTGCGACCACATTCATTGCATTCGTTGCTTCAGCTGCGGTACCAAATGTACTCGCGTCCGCTGTCCAATTCTGTTGTTGTTGCGTGATCATGTAGTTGGATAAGCCGGCGCTCATATGCGACATCATCATCATGTTGTTGTTGAAGTTGTTGGCGGCAGGCGGTGGGAAATTGTAGGTGGATGGTGATGGTGTCCGACCCGGACCCGGACCGGATGGTGGTAATGTTTCAACCGGAAATAGGTATTGTGGCTGTGGGGACATACTTTCACTTCCCGTTTGGTGTTGTTGAACATTGTACATTGGACTAAGACCACTTGCGTATATCTGACCGCCGTACGGAGATGGTGAAGTGTCTGGCAACAATCACAAATGACAAATTTCGATTAAAAGGTCATCGTTAAAGTTTATAATAATAGCTGTGTTTTTTTTTTCATTCCACTCAGATCAGTAAATCTTTTCAATGAGCTGAGCTGAGCTGAGTTTTGCTGAGTGAGTTGTATTGATAAATAAAACAGTTGATTTGAAAGTGACATTTAAAATCGTAAGTTCCACATATGATATAACTTAAAATATTAGATGTATTTAGGTTGTTTGCGTTGATAATATTTATTGCAACTCGTCCGGATATCTATTGTTTGATTGCAAAATAAAATATTCAAATATAAATATGTCAACCAGTATCAAACACGTTATCAAATCTTAAACTTGGAAAATTTGAATTGCGTATGTGCGCTCACTTGAATCTCAGCTAAGCACTAGTTAAATATCAAACTCAGTATCGGTAACGAGGGGAAGCAATTCACTCACTTCAAACTCAGTTACGAGACGATAAATAAAACAGCTATTATTTCAAGGTTACTGATATTTGCTGATCTGAGCTCAGTTTTTCGGTAAAAAAACAGTTAATATACCGTATTTTTCCGAATATAACGCGACACCGACATTTTCCGTAAAGATATTTAGAAGAAAAAAAATACGAATTTAACACGCGATCCATTCATTTTTTCATAAAAGAATTGAAAGAAAATAAAATTCAGTCAGATAAGCATTCCATTACCTATAGATCTCGAATTTAGTTAAAAAATATCACGTTATATTCGGGCAAATATACGGTGGATATGATTTAATAAAGTATTTGTATTTATAAAAATACTTTTCAAATAGTATTTAAATATTTTTTGAAAGTATTTTACCCCAGCTCTGCTACAACAAATACGTTTATTATAATAAATGGTAATACTTTACCTCTGGGTTCAATTTTGACCGGTGTCTCGGCTGGAATATTTAACATATTAATCGGAGATTGAAAGTTACCTAAACAGAATAAAAATCCAATTAAAAAAATCATAACTATAAGAAACAATTAAATCAATTTTATTTAAAAAAAAAACTTTGATCACGATCCGATTTCATAAAGTTCCATCTTTACACAGTTGTTAAATAAATAACACAATTATTGTTTATGAAACCAGATCTAGACTCAATTTTTTTTTCAAAAAAAATCTTTAAAATAAATTTAATAAAAAAATCTAGATTATGTTAACGTAAAAATAAAACTAGCATGCATTAATGTTTATACAATGGTTGACAAATGAAGATCTCCATTATATAATACTTAATAATAATTTGATATATTAGTAAATTCATGCAAACATAATATCTACATATACAGGTATTCGATTTTTTTTTGAAATTATATTAACTAAATTTTAAGTAAATCGTTAAATTATTATACATACATTCATTCATTCACAATCACGCCATAATACCAAAAATGGTGTGGCACAAACTCTTTTCACTCGAAACATTCCCATCTAGACAAATAATGTTAATTTGTCTAAAAAAAAAAATTAGAGTATAAAATACGACATGGATTTTATCTAACTATAATAATACAGAAGAAGTTCACACGTATAATGAATACCTGTATATATTGGAAGAAAAAAAAACTCAAAATTGAAAACACACTTTATTTAAAACAAGAATTACCTTACTATTTCTTTTCTCAGAGAAAGCTAAAAATATTTAAATAGGAACTTATATTTTAGCAATGAATAACAAGAGCTCTATATATATATTTAATCAAACTGTATATATTTTCTCTATAAAAATGTCAACTTTCCAAATTCAAACTATAAATAAATGATCTTGATTTTTTTAAACATTCTAATATAATCGGAATATCGTAAGATTCGTTGTACGTCCATATAAACATATTTATATTTTGTAAAATAGTATTTAAATAGTTTAAAATCAAAAAATTTCACGTAGTCAATTTGTTTATCAATAATATTTACAAACAAATAAGTACTAATTGTATACAATAAGATTTAAATTGTAGGTTTATAAATTTGCTTGACTTTTAAAAAAAAATCAGTCAATTATTTAATCATTCCATTTCTATTCAATTTTCAAAGAATAAAACAATAATTACATTATTTTTATGCAACTTGCATTATTATATGAGCTCATATAAACGTACTAAGCAATGATGATGTCACTTTTTTTTGGATGACGTACAACGGAACTGCCGATAATCGAACTATATATCTTTCAATATCAGCCAATACAAACATTAACATACAACATCACCTCAAAATCAACTAACATATAATAAGTAAAAACAAAAACAGATTTACATCTTTCGATATATCATAGTTTTTTTCCTCAACGAATTCAACAATTATTATATAATATATAAAATAAAGATTACATATCAGAGACAAGATACAAGTATTATTAATTAATTCGAAAAATATTCGATTCATTATTTGAAAAAAGTATTTTTTGAATGCAAAATTAAACAAGCAATGTAAATTGGCAGTTTTTTTTTAACCCATACAGTAAACCAAAAAGTAAGCGGTGTTTGGGCTTACTTTGAATTGAAATTGATTTTATAAAACTATAAAAAGGTTTTCAAAAAAAATGTTGAAAAACGCCTAAAAACGGAAAGACCTACTTAATTTTTATGTACAAAAATTTAGAAGCTTTAGGTTTGAGTTCGGTTTAATTTTGTATTAAAAATTCAAGGTATGAGAAATAGAAAAATAATGAAAAAATGTTGCCCATCACCTTTTCAACCCCCTAAAAAATTGTGTAACAAAAAATGAACTTACTACGAGCCTGTTCTTGCTCTTGTAAATGTCGTATTACATGGCTGTTAGGATCATTTCCAAATTTTTGTCGTTTTCTTTTTAAAACTATAGGATCTAAAAAAACGTAAAACGATATAAAAAAAAAAAACAAAAACATTTTGAAAAAGCTGCACAACCTATCTACTGTATTATCGTACTTATATTACAGTGTCCATCAAAAAAATATGTTTTTTAAAAATTATGGGACTTTTTGATGCTTGTCTACACTGTGAAAAAAAATAATAAAGAAATTACAGTAAAATAGTAGTACTATAAAAAAATCTGCAATTTCATTTTACCATAAATATTCTTGTATTTCTACCTCAAACTTCTGTAATTTTTATATAATTCATAATAATCACATAAAATAAGTAAAATTGCTTAGAATTAGAATGTAGAATTACGTATTGGTGGTATAACTTCTTGAATTATAGTTTGCATATTAATATCTGTAATAATTTATCAAAATAATGAGACTTAGTATATATTTTGTGTAACAATGTTAATAAAATATTATTCATTTCAAAATACACTCTTTATAGTAAATTTAGAAATGTATGTAATTATACCACCAATAATATTACAGAACTAAACAAATTTCCCGTTGGTAATATATTATATTACATATAATGTTCTGATATTATGTATTTTTAAACAATTATATTAAAATTACAGCAGTTGAGTAATTAGACCTAGAAATACTGGGCATTATAGTTTTCATGGTTTGTAGGTAAAATTACATAATTTTTTTTTTAGAGTGTAGAAACTAAAAATGCACTAGCCACGACAGAATTGAGTGATAATAATTTTGTGGACACTGTATATATTATACATATATATAAATAACAAATTCTTAAATCATCCTACGAATAATAATAATATTAAAAAACAAATGCAGCAAATATGAAAAACATCCTATATATAAAACAGACTTATTGTATATAAACGTTATATATAATAAATATATATAAAATGACTAACAAATATACTACAAGAGGCTGTATAGAAATATTGTAAAAATCTTCAAAAAATTTTCTTTGCGCAAACGTACTTCTTCTTACACTTAAAATGTATAATTTTTTTTTTCTTCTTATTTTCGATTTAATGCAAATACAAAGGCATTCCAGTTACCAAATTACATTTTTTATAATTTTTTAACTGATTTTCTGAAAAATGATTTAGACGTTATGAAAAAAAAATGTTTTTTGGCTTATATTTAAAATAGTAGATATAGGAGAATTGCTCTTAACTTTTTAAATTAAAGAGAACACAATTTATTGGAACTTGGACCACTTTCAGCCACTTCTATGAAGAATAAATATTTTTTAAAGCACGTGAAAGTGTGAAAAATTTCGTGAAAAATTGACCTTTTTTTCAGATTTTTTCATTTTGTTAATTTTCAACTTTTTGACCTCAAAGTGGTAGGAAGTTCCAGATAATTTCATCTATTTTTGTAATTCGAATTTATATCATCAATAAACTAGTGAAAAAATTTGAAAATCTTCTTCAAATGACAGCAAATAAGATGAAAAAACCAGGAGATAAAATCTTCATTCCAATTCCAGAAAAAAAAAAAATGCTAAAAAACATCCTATTTTCGGCCTTCAGGAAGAGAATGTCCCCCCTTAACCAAGTCTCAAACGTATTATAAATAATACTAGTATATCATGTTACGAGGTGGAGAAAATAATTTTTATTGTTGAGGTCAGATACTTAACAACTGAGCGAAACATAAAAAGTGCATTCTGCTCCAAGTGACTTATTATTATGCTATTTATTCAATTGTTCCAAACAAAACTAAACTAAAAATAAATACCGAGTAACCTTAACCAGTTACTAACAGTTGTAGAATAGTATGTATATATTTATTATTTATATTTGTTACGTAATTTGTGACAATTAATGATTCTTTGGTTGTATATACAATCATGACAAGTTATGGTTCACATGGTTCATAGAAAAGAAAAGAATTCAGAGAGAAGATCAGAGGATTCAACAGTTTTGTAAGAAAAGGCAAAAATGGACGGAAGAAAGAAGGAAACAACATGGAGAAAGAATGAAAGAAGTACGTGGAAGAGAAGAAAGAAGGGAGAAGTTATTTCACGTGGTCCATAGAGAAGATCAGAGAATTCAAGGGTATTGCAAGAAAAGGCAAAAATGGACGAAAGAATGAAGAAAACAATATGGAGAACGAATAAAGAGAAGAAACAATCATGAGAAGTTATTTTAAAATCGAAGAAAGATTTTCCGCCTACAAGCTGAGCATTTCTCCCATATATGATGACTAGATTTGTAAAGAGTGAAATTAAAAAAAAAAGAAAAAACAGAGATGGATGAAAATTAAATATTGCTTTGTAATTTGGCAACGTTATTCTGATTATGTAAGATTTTGCCAGCTTCCACTGGCGAATAATAACAGGACATTTCGTCAAATTCGCTTTGGGTGGCATGCGGCGCCATTGCAGTGTACAGAGCGTAATGTTCCGCTTCAGTTAGATCCAAATTGATTACATCATCACCATCCACCTTCTGATTGTTGCTGGTTAAATTTGCTAGACTGCTCGTGGGCGTAGGATGTAATGAAATATGTATAACCGATCCGTTATTATTATTATTATTCGAACTTGATATGTTACTCAAACTACCACCACCACCACCAGCAGCACGTGTTTCTTTCGCAGCATTCGTTAAATCCACGTTGCTTCTAGTTTTGCTTTTCGCCTTTTTCGCAAACAATTTCGAAAAGAAACCCTGCTTTTTCGGATTGGGAAGAGTGGAGCAGGGCGTAGGTGGTAGTTTCTTACTTGGTGCAAGAAACTCCTGCGATCTAGGCCGTTGCATATTGCTAAAGGAACTAGAACGCGATACTAAATTTGGTGACGATGTAGCTATACTACGCGTTGAACTAGTCATATCCGATGACTTTTTAATACGTTTTGGTGGCAGAGGTGGTAGTTTTTCCGTATCGTTTTCACGCTTTAACGGTGCGATTTCTATAACGGGACCTTGTACACTAATTACGTCATCGTAACGTGCTGGTATGTTAATAATATCAATTGGATTCTTAAAAGCTAATTGAAGACTAGAATAAGTTGGATCGTTAAATTGTTCAGCATCTATATCCATGCTATGTTGTTGTTGTTGTTCGATTTCTGCGTCCGTCGTATTATTAATTGTTTCGGTTATGTCCAATAAGCGAGCTTGCGTTTCTGAATAGATTTCGTCAAGTTCTGCTACTTGATTAATCAAATCATTTAGTGTACGTTCCTCATTGTTGTTATTATTATTAGCTTTGTTGCTAGTTGTTTCTGGATGCACAGAAATATTTTCTATCTCGCTGTAATCACACCAATCCGTTTTATTATTATTATTATTTAGTTGATCGGTTGCATCGACTACTTGAACAACTTCTTGCGTGGGTGATTCGATAATTTCAACTTCGTCGATTTTCTTCTCGGAACTTAACAGGGTGCTAGACGATTGTTGTTTATGATTGAGTGACATATGATCAGCAGCTAAGATACTATGAAACATATCGTAATTGCCCTTTTTGTGAAGGGTGCGTCGTAGTGACCAAAACGCGGGCCTACCTGAATCTAACGGTAACAGTTCAAAGGGAAGTGATTCGCTTGTGGCGCCATCGGATGGCCGACGCAATTGAATGAATACTTTAATCGGTTGCTGGACTTCCAGGGTGCGATAACGGGGCGTACGAAATGCGATCGCAACCTGTTTGTGAACGTGTGATGGCTGAAAATCAGCGAAACCTTCCCATACCATCGCTCCATTGCATTCCTCGTAGAAACGGACTTGGATGTCTTCTTTTGCTACCTGCATTCAAACAGAGAAATATAAATTCTACTAGAAAGGTTGGTGTTCGGAAAGATTTTTTAACTATATTATTTATTTCAAGTTTTTATAACGCATATTCAAATAGAATAATTAAATAATTAATGTGGAAAAATTCTGATTTTTATAATATTTCGCAACTCTTCAATGGTGTTCCTTTGGTAATATATTATTGGATGGCCTTATGAGGAACTTAGTAGTAAGATACAATCTTAATTATTTAAAAAATATATTGGACGTTTCGTCTTTTAAATTTGATACAAGGCATCATCAGCAATTAAATCTATTAAGAAAATATAACACACTATATAATTATATTAAAGAAAATATAGAAATATTTTTTACATACCAAGTTTGGAGGATTTTAATACATTATAAAATTATCAGTTTGCTATGTTAAACATTGTTAGAAATAAATAGAATCCAAATTTAAAAACATTTTTGGAAATTCAAAAACATTATTAATAAAAAATACATTAAAAATTTTGTAGATATTATTTTAAAACATAAAACATGTGTAAATAATTTGTCAATATAAAACTACGTAAACAGACGTAAAAGTCGAAACGTCCAATATATTTTTTAAATAATTAAGATTGTATCTTATTAATAAGTTCCTCATAAGCCCATCCAATAAAATATTTCGAAACGAAAAAAATCTATTAATTTTTGAACGTCAAGCAAAATTAACGATACAAAAACAAATAATTGGTTTTTTTTAATGTAAAAAACGTACAATTTAACAAAAATAATCATTATTACTAAAAGTATAACAAAAATAAATACAAATGTAGAAATATTATTGTAATACAATTAGTACTTATTTTAGATTATATTTTTTCCGAAAAATTTCAGAAGTTATTAACCAGTCATTGATGCATAGCCTAACAAAATTTTTGAAAAAAAATGAAAACTCACTTAGAAACATTTATTTGTTCAATATTAGTACTTATTTGTTCTACTACTTATTTATATAAAAAAAAAAAATATATGCAAATATGTTTACAAAATATAGAAAATTTTGTGTTATTAAGTTTGTCATTAAACGTACGATAATTAAGACTACAGTTAGTCAATAAAAATACGTCGTATGTCATCGTAATAATTGATGACGTTCTGTATGACGTAATTTTATTGAATCAGCTATAATTTCTACCCTATAAGTATATACGTACTTTCTCACAAAGTAGTACAATCTCTCTTCCACCCGCAATAGTTGCTGTACAATCGCTCAATTTACAAATAACGAGATCGGACATGGCTTTCTTATCATAGATCGGATCGCTGACAACCGGTGTTAGAGGCACTGTGAATTTCCCTCGTGTATCACCTTCGAGAAAGATTTGAAAACACAATCGCACCGCATTCAAATCAATCGAAGTGGGTTGATTGCGATGCGCAAACCCCGTACGAAACGGGTCGACACGAATCTCTTCGCGTACTTTTAACGCATCTTCTATATCTTTTTTCTTCACGCACTGTATGCCCAGATTCGAGAAGGTAACGACCATCGTTTCGGGTGAAACTTCCAGCGTGCAGACACCACGTCGACAGCCCTCACGTCCTACTAGATTATGCGGATGGGGTCGATAGGGTGGGTCTTTCGTTACGCATGATACGACAACAACAGCACGACCTTGATAGCCGATTACTTGAATGGCGGGAAATGTTTTGTTCTCGGGCGTTGATGAAGCGCCAGGAATCGAACCAGCCGATCGGCCCTCGCATTCATAACGAAACCTAAATTAACAACAATATGAAAACTTTTTATTATATAATAAATACTATTATAAGGCCTGTATTCCCAACCTCTTTTCTTTATAGAAAAGTGCTTCTATTTTTTGCTTTCAAATCAATTTTTATTTATTACATTTCTATTTTTGATATATATATTCTTATAACTAACATTATAAAATTCAAATAAATTGATTAAAAATTTGCTTAATAAATAATTTAATTGTCACTTTTAAAAGTGAGGTGAGAATACGGACCTATATTGATTATTGGAAATGTGTAAAGTGCAAGAAATACATAAGGGCTCTGCTTCGGTCGCTCAAGACAATAAAGCAGAGCTTCGAATCGGAACTGAACCAAAAACATTTATTTTTGTAGGAACGAAAACCTGTACTGAATCGGAAAAAAATATCAGTTTATTTCGATTCAATACATGTTACATTTTTTTTTTGTTTTTTTTAGGATGAATACTTAGTTATTGAAATTGAAATTGAAACTAGAGATTATTTTGATTCAGGTGTATTTTTTTTTGATAATAACTTTGCTTTTAATAATCTTTAAATAGTTTAAATGAAAATACATTTGGAAAATATTTCAATAATTACTTAGAGGTAATTTTCATTTTTTTCTAATTATAAAATAAAAATCCTATATACAAGAATTTATTATGTTATCTTATTATTATATAATTAAAACATACATACGAATTATATAAGTTTCGAATAATAAATTATATTATTATCATATATTTATATATTTCGAAGTATTACACCTTTTATTAATTAATTCTTATTATAAAATTAGGAAAATAAATTTGGAATACATTGAAAAATTTTAAAAATTAATCACTAAAAACTGAACAGAAATCCGAAATAAAAGAAACCGTTATTTTTACCGGAACGAAAACCGGAAGTGAACCGGTATATATATATATATATATATATATATATATATATATATATATATATATTAATTGAACCGGTTCGAACTTATTGTAAAATGGAGTCAAATGAAATAATGCAATATTCCTACCTAAGTGCTTTGGAGGCGGGTTGTTCTAATATTTTCACGTAGGCACTACGACGAACTGAACCACTTCGAGGAGGTGCTCCACCACCTCCACCACCTCCGCCGCCGCCCCCACCACCTCCAATTGAACTAATTTCGCCGCCGCCGCTAAACATTCCTGATTGTTTAAAGTCCGGATCTGTCGTTTGAATGACTTCAACTGCAATCACATATAAAATTTATTTGTTAGAAAAATTTGTGGAGTGAGTTATTGATGGGTGTACGTTTAGAGCAGGTAGATGTGTATATTTTGGGATATTTTATTGTCCAAAAATTGAGTTAATGCTGGTTGCAAGGTTTTGTTTGTGCCCGTTTGAGTATAGTACAATACAAATAAAAATTTTAGTAGAAAAAAAAATTATATTATTGGATGGGCTTTTGAGGAACTTATTAATAAGATACAATCTTAATTATTTAAAAAATATATTGAACATTTCGACTTTTAAATTTGATACAAGTCATCATCAGCAATTAAATCAAGTTTGGAGGATTTTAATACATTAGAAAATTATCAGTTTGCTATGTTAAACATTGTTAGTAATAAATAGAATCCAAATTTAAAAACATTTTTGGAAATTAATAATAATAATAATTGACAAATCATATACACATGTTTAAAAATAATATGCACAAATTTTTAATGTATTTTTTATTAATAATGTTTTTGAATTTCCAAAAATGTTCTTTAAATTTGGATTCTATTTATTTCTAACAATGTTTAACATAGCAAACTGATAATTTTATAATCTATTAAAATCCTCCAAACTTGATTTAGTTGCTGATGATGACTTGTATCAAATTTAAAAGTAGAAACGTCCAATATATTTTTAAATAATTAAGATTGTATCTTATTAATAAGTTCCTCAAAAACCCATCCAATAATATATGACCAAAGGAACACCATTGAAGAATAGAAAAAAAATTGTAACTATTTTCAAAACTTTGTATGAAATTAGTTAAAATTTAGTTTAAATATAAAACTAATAATAATAATTATTGCAAAACCAATCAATATTTCAGCGGATTGATAAGAGAAGCAATAGAAATTTATAAAGAAAAAAGATAACATCAATTAGTGTGGCTAGTAACTGATTTAAATAAAAAAAATTTTCCTTTAATTAAAAATTTGTAAACTAGTTACTTATTACTTATTTGTTACTAGTTAGTAACTTGTTTCTATGTTCTGTGTTATTTACTGTAAATGCCATTTGTATCAGTTTTCCTGCTGATGAAGACATACGTTGAAAGTACGTCGATATTATTAATAAATATTAATACAGAACTTAAACCTAAAATCGTTTTATTTTAATAGAATGAGTTCTGAAAGTTTTTAGTAGTAACTATTTTGAAAGCTTTGTATGAAATTAGTAAATATTTACTTGGAAAATAAAACTAATAAAACTTGAGTGCTATTTCAACCAAGAGTTGTTGTCTATTATAGTTCTCAAGATCGCAAATGGCGGCAGCACTTGAATTTGGAACACACACACGCGCACACAGACACACACCAATATGTAAAAATATTTTGAGACATGATCTATCTTATCGAAAACTATATGATTATGCGCGCGTGCGTTTAATAAAGTCAAAAAATATTTTTCATTCCATTCCTTTTATGATTTTTTATTTGCCAAAAAAACTAGTTGGAACACATCCAAATTCCTTTCTAACTACATACATTACATACATAATCTAATATTTTTGTTATTTCAATAATTGCACAACTTTAACTAATAAATAGATAAACAAAAATTACTGAAATATTTTTATCTGCGGGCCGAAAAGACGTATTTAGAGTAAAAATAATGGACCCGTATTCTCACCTCACTTTTAAAAGTGATTTTTGTCAAAAGTAATATTGACGTTTACTTAAAATTACTTATTAAGCAATTTTAAATTAGTTTAGTTGAATTTTATAACACTAAATATGCAAAAATATATCAAAAATATAGAAATACTATTCATACGTATATTTGATAAAAGAAAGAAGTAAAAATTTACTTTAAAGTAAAAATTACAGAAGGTATTTTTTCATAAACAAAAGAGGTGGAAATTCTATATTATTCGTAAGTGCAGATAATTTATTAATGGAAATTATATTAATATAAAATAATTATTTGACAATTAACATAGTAGAAAATCTTTCAGAACTCAATCACTCTAATTCTGTAAGAAAGTTGCTAAATTTTAGCAACGGTGCTAACAACATTAGCCAATAATATTAGCTGACACTAAATAAAAAATGAGAATAAGAACGGTTATACTTGTTTCTATTGGTTAGAGTTGTTAGCAACGTTGCTAAAACTTAGCAACTTTGTTAGAGAATTAGGGTGATTATTTACCTAAAATAATATTTATTAATAATACTGACGTACTCTCAAAGTACTCAACGTCCATCTTTATCAGTTTTTCTGATGAAGACAGCCGTTTTAATTTATTTGACAATTTTTTTATTGTTTTACTCAACGTTATTATTATATTATAAAAAAGCGTGCAATAAGAGAGGAATTACGAATGTAGATGAAGCTAAAGGTTGCTTGTTTGGAAGAAACTGATTTCGGGATAATGGAAAGAAGTTTGTGCCATATCCTTTTGGGTACATGGTATAATTTGTCAGTCGATTTCTTGTTTGTTCCATGGACCATTGTATAAAAACAATGAACAATGAAAGTATAAGGTTGTTATGATATAGAACAAACAAGAAATTGGTTGACGAAAATTTGTTGATCATATACACAAACTTTTGCTCTAACCTATAATTATTGAACGGGAATTGTATATTTGCGGTTGGTTAAGATATATTAAGATATTTTTTCGTAAACAAAATAATTAAAAATAATAAAATGGAATCTGCAGTAAATTTAACTATTAACAACAGTAATTAATAATCGTAAGTAGTATTTTTATTGGAATTGTAAATTACATTTGTTCAGAATATCTAACACATTTCATCATCAAAACAGTTTTGTTTGTGTAATTTGAGGGCTGTAGATAAAATTTTGTATGCAACTTGTGAGAAAATTGGGCTTTATGACATAAGTTCGGATGTTTTTTGGGCTTCCCTATAAGTTTGGTACGAAATTTCCAAACTCAGGGTCAAGTATTAATAATAATATAATAATACTCAAAAATATTGAGATTTTATATTTTTCCCAAAATTTCACAAGATACTGAGTCATTGAATCGGTTTGTTAGGCTATGCATCAATGACTGGCCAGTTTAAGCGTAGACAAGTGTTTCGGTCTTTAGGATCTCATCAGTGTCTCCCCGACACTGATCAAAGCACCGTACTGATGAGGTCCTAAAGATCGAAACACGTGTCTACGCTTAAACTGGCCAGTCATTGATGCATAGCCTAACAAGCCGATTCAATGACTGAGTATCTTGTGAAATTTTGGGAAAAATATAAAATCTCAATATTTTTGAGTATTATTATATTAAATTTCACAATGACAATACGAACATTTATTTGTTCAAGGTCTATTACTATTAATAATAATAATAAATAAATAAAATATTAATTAAATTTACTTACTGACATCGCTTATATTGACATCATTATTATCATCATCCTCATTTCTTTGATGTGCTGAATCATCTACAGTAGCTCCATCTACTAGGCAAAATAAAACAAATATTATAAATACAACTTGCATTTCTTCACACGACAGGATTGGTATTATTCACGGCAGGAAAATAAAATGCACGACAAATGTTCTACAAGGATAAAAAAAATATGTATATACTAGTGCTGTTAATATTTCCAAAAATTGGTTCCGGATCCAAAAAGATTCGGGTATCTGGATATCCGATTCTAAATATTTTATTTCTTTGCAAGCATGATATTTTAAACAGAAAATAACTCCCCATACACTTATTTTAATAATACAGCTTGCTTATATAAATATATTTTTAAGAAAACGTACATACATATTTGTACAATGCGTGAAAAATCTATATAAAAATATGAAACATGAATCTGAGATTGAAGATGCGAGATCCAGGATATTCGAACTTGAGATCCGGATATTCAAAAACGTAATTATCCGGATATAAAATTGTCCGGATTCGGTTGCCCAGCACTAGTAAATACACTACATATTTTGTTGCAGGTCAAAAACAAAATGTAAATGTACGACAAAATAAAATGTAAGGTAAAATATGTTCTAATAAGAATCTAATTAACCGCAACCAAAATCTTCAGGTGTATTAACTTTTGAACAAGTACAATAATAAACCTTCTAACCCAATCTATCTATAGTAATAAGTTTAACTAAAATCTTCAGATATATTATGTTACGAAGAGCAGAACTCAATCTTTATTGTGTTTGAGCACAGATCTTACAGAACTCATTCTATTAAAATAAAAACAACTTTAGGTTTAAGTTCTGTATTAATATTTATTAATAATACCACATACCCCACGTAAAAATCTCATTTCCACAGCAGTCATTTTCCGTTTATGCTTTTGCAACCAAACCCAACATTCACTACCCTGTACATCAACGTAGGCACCAAAACTGCATTATATACACTCAAACGAGCATCTTTGGAAACATTTACAATCCTAGCAAAAGTTCCCAAAGCACCCAAAGTACCTTACAACCAGCATTTACTCTCCTTTCAATTTCTCCATTAAAACGACCATCTCTAGACAACAAACTACCCAAATACACAAATTCATTGATATTATTAATAAATATTAATACAGAACTTAAACCTAAACTAGTTTTATTTTAACCTATATACTATCTTTTCTTTAAGCATTCCAAACAAAATCAAACTAAAAATAAATAAAATTACATAGTTAATCTTATTAAATAATTTTCAATATGGCTTGGCCGAAGATGTCAGATTAAATACAGTTATACTGGTGTATAATAATAACTAACTACAGAATAATAATGTTCACATAATTGTACTAGTAATATAATGACCTTCTACATAGGCATTATCAATATAAAAATATAAGAGTTTATTAATTTGTCGTTCAAAATATACTAATCTTGTACATATACATTTCCCTTATCAAATGTTACATTCGTAAAATACAATATCTACTATGAAAAAAAATTATGATAGTTAACTATTATTGTTATCTATATTTTTTTTTAATTTTTAAATGTGACTCTTCATATTTCCTAAATTAATTGATAAAAATTATTTAATTATTAATTTTATCATTTCTAAATCAACGAATGGTAATTTTGAAAATATTATTTTCTAAAATACGATATCTTATTCTTTAAAAATATAAGTTTATTTTGAAAATTGAACAGATTAAAAAGCAAAAATACAAGGCAATAACCTGTAATAGGTCAAATTTAAAACTATTACTTGCTTAATTAGTCTATAGGTATATTTAATTAGTTCTAGATAAATGTTAGAAAAAATGAATTATTATGTAGTACAACTTTTTCTTGCTTGTAACCATGAAAATAAAAATGATTAAAAAATAAAACGACTTAGGTTTAAGTTTTGTATCAATATTTATTAATAATCGACGTTTCGACGAACTCAACGTATGTCTTCACCGGCAGGAAAACTGATACAAATGACATTCACACTGTAAATAAACAGAACGTAGAAATAAGTTACTAGGAGGTAACAAATAAGTTAAATTTTATTTTTAAAATCATAAAATTTTTAATTTATGGAAGCTAAATTTTATTTAAATCAAAGAAGCAATAGAAATTTATAAAGACACTGTGAAGTGGCACTGATTTAAATAAAATTTGTTACCTAGTTAGTAAATTGTTTCTATGTTTTGTTTATTTACTGTATATGTCATTTGTATCAGTTTTCCTGCTGATGAAGACGTAGGTTGAGAGTACGTCGCTATTATTAATAAATATTAATACATAATTTAAACCTAAAGTCGTTTTATTACCACTTTGACTGCAAGGAAAAAGTGGTATAGCGTTTGGTACGGTGTCTGTAACATTTTCAAAAAAAAAAATTGTGTATATAAATCCTTCATATAGCCTCTAGATGACGAATCTGAACTTAGTTTATAAGTGGGTGTATGGATGTGCGTCGTCAGCTCGCTCGGTCGTAAGTCAAAATTTTGTCGTCGTAACTCCTCCTAGACGGTTCAACCGATCTTAATGAAATTTTCAGGATAAATTTGTCTAGTGCCCAAGATAGAGTCATGTGGTTTTGGTTTTTTCCAGTAATGCCAACTTTCCGAGAAAAAAAATTACTAAAGTTTTAAAAAATTCATATTGGCTACATTATTTATCCGATTTTGATCAAATTTTCAGAAAAGATATCCCTAATGCTCCCATTAATTATATAATTTTATTAATATCCAGTGTTGCCAACTTTCCGAGAAAAAAATTACTAAAGTTTTTAAAAATATATTATGGCCATGTTATTTAACCGATTTTACTCAAATTTTCACAAAAGATTCTTCTAGTATTCATATAATTTATGTAATTTTAACAAAGTACAATGTTGCCAACTTTCCGAGAAAAAAATTATTAAAATTTTTAAAAATTCATTATGACCATTTTATTTAATCGGTTTTAATCAAATTTTCATAAAAGATTCTCCTAGTGCCTAAATAAATTATGCAATTTTAACAAAATACAGTGTTGCCAACTTATCGAGAGAGAAAAAAATCACAAATGTTTTTTAAAAAATCATTGTGGCTACATTATTTATTCGATTTTTATCAAATTTTCGCAGAAAAGTTTCTCCTCGTGCCCACATAAATTATAATTTTATTAAAGATATTGTGTTGCCAAGTTTCCGAGAAATATCAAAGTGGTCTATATATGAGTTTACCCATATACTTCTAATCTTGTTTTAATAAAAATGATTAAAATAGATTTTTTACTATGCTAAATCATTTTTTTTCTTTATTGAAATAGGTAAATATGCAACTATTTTATAGTTTTGATAAAGAAATAATAATCTGAGCTCGGAAAAGAAATAATTGTCTTTGTTCCGTGTGTGTGTAGGCACAAACATGATGAGATGAAGGCGCACAGTGCGCATCATAAGCTCAGATTCACACAAATCTATTTTCATTTGTTAGTTAATGCCGGGTTTGCTTTCAAAACGACAAACTCGTATACAAATTTATAAATAGCATACACACACACTAAGTTGGGTTTCATTTCAACTCTCTGCTAAAATCTAGCCAAAAGCAAGAGCACTTTCTTCAACTTCTCTTTGAAAATGTAAAACATTATTTAACTAATCAGGATTATTGAATAAGTTTGTTATAAATATGTCAAGTTCACTAGATAATATTCGTTGACTTGATGATAAGTCATATCATTTGTAACTAAGGTCATTTTATAGAATGCATTTATAGACACACTGTATAAAAAAATAATAGCGAAATTACAGAAAATTAGTGGCAAAATTTTACTATAAATAAGATTAGAAGTATATGGGTAAACCCACATATAGACCACTTTGACATTTCTCGGAAAGTTGGCAACACAATATCGAATAATAAAATTATAATTTATGTGGGCACGAAGAGAAACTTTCCTGAAAATTTGATCAAAATCGAATAAATAATGTAGCCACAATGAATTTTAGAAAAAAATGTGATTTTTTTCTCGATAAGTTGGCAACACTGTATTTTGTTAAAATTACATAATTTATTTAGGCACTAGGAGAATTTTGCATGAAAATTTGATTAAAATCGGTTAAATAGTGGTCATAATGAATTTTCTAAAAATTTAGTAATTTTTTTCTCGGAAAGTTGGCAACACTGTATTTTGTTAAAATTACATAAATTATATGAATACTAGGAGAATCTTTTGTGAAAATTTGAGTAAAATCGGTTAAATAACATGGCCATAATAAATTTTTAAAAACATTAGTAATTTTTTTCTCGGAAAGTTGGGGCAACACTGGATATTAATAAAATTATATAATGAATGGGAGCATTAGGGAAATCTTTTCTGAAACTTTGATCAAAATCGGATAAATAATGTAGCCAATAAGAATTTTTAAAAACTTTAGTAATTTTTTTCTCGGAATGTTTGCATCACTGGAAAAAAATAAAACCACATGACCATCTTGAGTACTAGACAAATTTATCCTGAAAATTTCATTAAAATCGGTTGAACCGTCTAGGAGGAGTTGCGCCCACAAAATTTTGACTTACGACCGAGCGAGTGAGCGAGCGAGCGAGCTGACGACGCACATCCATACACCCACATAAACTAAGTTCAGATTCGTTATCTAGAAACTATATGAAGAATTTCTATACACAATTTTTTTTTTTGAAAATGTTACAGACACCGTACCAAACGCTATACCACTTTTCCTTGCAGTCAAAGTGGTAATGATTGTTTGCCCCCCCCCCCCCCCCCCCAACCCATCATTACATACTAAACTAACTATAGATAAAAATGCCAATATGTAATCATTATAAACGAAATGTGTCGAATTTATGTACTTCCTGCTTTAAAAATAACTTATACATATATTTATAAATTTAACTAGACCTACATATCGATATAAGCGATAATAAAAATTATTAATCATTTACCAGTAATTTTCAATGTTTACTTTAAAAACAAGCAAAACGGAAATTGTATATATGAAAAAAATTATTTTGTCTACGTTACGTATATTGAATTATTTTATCTAAATACTAATTATATTTATTAATCTATTTAATTTTAATTGATAATCTTTTAAAATAAAACGGCTTTAGGTTTAAGTTCTGTATTAATATTTATTAATAATCAATGTACTCAACGTACGTCTTTATCAGTAGGAAAACTGATACAAATGACATTTATTATTAATAAATATTAATACAAAACTTAAACCTAAAGCCGTTTTATTTTAATAGAATCAGTTCTGAAAGAATATTTACTATGTTAAATTATATTTTATTATTAAAACAAAGAATTATATGTTTAATTTCTTGTAAATAAACAAAATTAACAAAAAAACAGCAAAATTATTGTAGATATTTTATATGTATCAGAAATATCATTTGACAATTAGAAATGAAATGTAAAGAATAAATTATTGATACCAACATATTTTTAATACCAACTTAAACAAAAATAAATTTTCTAAGCTAATTCTAATTCAATAATTTTCGGCAATCGTTAAACCAAGAGCGGATCTAGAAAACTGTCATGGGGGGGGGGGCATTTTGCCTTTTTTTTTTAGGATAAAGGTAAACAATTTTTAAGAAGTTTTAAACCTACAAAAAAATTATTATACCACGTTATATGCATAGCTGTATGCAAGGTGAGTTAATAATAATTGTAGTGTGGAATATATATTTGTATATATTTTGTATTATGTTCTTAGGTCCAAGGGGGGGGGGGGGGCATGCCCCCCTAGAAACTAGTATATATTTATTAACAAATACCTATTCATAACTCGTAAATTATTTATTATTTGTAAAAACAAATTTATTACAATTACAGAAAATAAATCTTGTTCGCAATGCCGATAAAATTACAGTTTAAAAATAAAATTCTAAGGAAATAGTCATATATTTTGTTCAAATATAAATTAATTGCGGTACTCAGTTCGAAAACTTTTTAAATAAGTTCTATATATGATCACATTTCGAGTAAATTCGTTGATAAATGATTAAAATATATTATATATATATATATATATATATATATATATATATATATATATATATATATATTAAAGTATATATATCGTCGCGACCACTGATAACGAATTATCAAAAATTAAACGCACACATATTTGTTAGCAATTGCCCAGTAAACTATAGCTAAAAATCGCTAAAGCCTAGTTTACATTAGTATAAATACTAGCAGAACATAGATAGAAATTACTAAACGTAACAAATAAGAAACTGGATCATAAAAATTGTTTATAAATTTTTAAATTTGTGGAAGCCAAATTTTATTTAAATCAGTGCAACTTTACAGTGATTGGCTTCCATTAATTAAAAATGTATAAACAATTTTTATGATCTAGTTACATCTAGTAATTTGTTTCTATGTTCTGTTTTATTTACTATAAATGTCATTTGTATCAGTTTTCCTGCTGATGAAAACGAACGTTAAATACGTCGGTATTATTAATAAATATTAATACAGAACTTAAACCTAAAGCAGTTTTATTTATTTTTTAATATAATTTAACGATGGCAATTATTTGACAATTTTTAACAAATTCGGTTTAGAAATTTGAAAAAATTGACACATATTTTACACCGTACGATTACTGTACTCTACTACAATTAATCTATTTACGTGTGCCCGGTAGAGTAGAGTAAATATTGTGGTTAGGGAAAGTGTGAGTAAAGTTCATTATCCCACGTTTTACTATTCATTCTATTCAGTATTCACTCCATGGTAATAATAGATACCTTCATATTTTTCGATTAGTTATTCTAGAGTTAAACCCTATGCTATTAACATTGATGGAGTAACTTATTCCAAATTTATTCTAGAGTTAGTAGTTAACTTCTGTTTATTATTACCAAGGACTATCTCCAAGTGTTTACTAGTAATGGAATAATAGTATGCACTCTACCAACGCTACTCTACCACTGTAAACTGGGCTTAACCAAATTTCGTACAAAAGTATTTATTTAAAATATATAATGTTATTTTAATGACTGAAAAATCTAGCGTAAATATTTTAAAAACCTATCATTTGTTGGTTTGGTAATAAATACGTACCAAATAGATATAATTATTAGCTTATTAGTACACAAAAATCCCTAAACAAAAATCAATTAATATGAATTCAGATATTGAACAATTATTTTACCTTAGGGCTTAAGTACTTACTTAAATATGGCTGTCTTTAATGAATTTCGTATGAATGAATTGTATAACTTTTAGTTAAAGACAGTCAAGATTTCAATATTTAATTTTTGATTTTATTATATGTACATCAAATATAATGTCAATAAACTTCGTCTAAAATCGAAAATTTTTGGCCCATAATTTTAGACCAATAATATCAATTTTTTTTAGTCCAAAATTTGATATTGATGGTCTAAAATTATGGGCTAAAAATTTTCAATTTTGAACGAAGTAGGAGTGCTAACTTTATTGACATTCAAATATAAACTATTTTTATAAATTAAAAAATTTATAATATCGTTAAAACTGACAGACATATTTTGACAGAATGACGTAAAATTATTCTCAAAATTTTAGACTTATTATTGGGCTATTTAAGGCCCTAAACTGCTTCATGTCTGCCAGCTGTTCCGTAAAGTTAGCAAACTATTTATTTTTTTCAATGCAAAATTATTTTTTTCTTAATTTTATTTGAATATTTCAAAGATATTCCTGGTAAGTTAAACATTAAAATTAATATCTTAAACTAGATAAAATTGTGGAAATAATAATTTAAGGCTCATTGTGGGCTATTTTATAAAAAAAAATTAAGAAAAAATAGTTTTGCATTAGAAATGGAGCCCATAATTAAAAAAAAAGTCCATAATTAAAAAATATCGCGAGTGTTTTGATATCGATTTTAGTTTAGGGATTCTGCTAACTTTGCGGAAAAGCTGGCAGACGTAAAATTTTTAGAAAAACGACTGAAGCCCAAAATTTTAGCGTTTAGGGCCTTAAATAGCTCATAATAAGTTTAAAATTTTGAGAATAATTTCACGTTATTCTGCCAAAATATGTCTACCACCTTTATCGATATTACTTTTTATTATATTTAACATTTTAAAATATAGACAATGCCAAAAACAGTACTAATATTTTCAAAATAAATACACACTTTTATGAATATGGGCCTTAATGTAAAATTGTTCAATCTCAAAATAAGAATAATACAACAAATATAAATGTAACATTAATATCATGCTTTGTGTAAATACAATAAACTACAATTAGCAGTGAAAATATATGTTTTAGAAAAACATGCATAATTGTTTGAAGAATATTGAAAAAAATTCAATTCGAAAAAACCATTAAAAACAAACGACCATATGCATGCAAAATGTCAAAAACAACACATTTTTACACACCTAACCCGTGATCCATGATCAATTTCTAGATTATTTTTTTTTTATTATTATTTTAATCAAGTTGTTTTTTTTATGACAACTGTCGAGGCCGGACGAAGTTTGAACGCTCCAAGATTAGCTACGAACCTTTAGGCAAAAAAACATACATCACACTTCGAATTGCTATTTTATTATATTATTACACCTGACGGGCAGAATACTCTGATTTGCCATTGAATTTTATTATAAACATTTCTTTTTGAATGACTTAATGATGACAGAATGATTTACGATTCAGCAGAGCTGGGTAAAATACTTTTAAAAAGTTATTATATTACTTATGTAAAATTAAATATATCTTTTATTTACGCAAATAATACGTAAATATCTAAATAGCAAATTAATTTATTCTAATCTGTTAAAATTTCGATAATAATTCAAATATCAAACGTTTAAATATTATAACATTTGATTACAACAATTGTGACACATGTGTTATTTAATAATTCGTTTTATTCAATCAAAAGTTTTATGTATACTAATATTATTAGCATTGTAATTATTTAGTATCTGAAAAAAAATCGTGTCTTTTGAATAACTTTTCGATGAAAAATGTAGAAAATAAATGTTACAAAAAGATTTATATGAATGATTTTGTAAGTATACGTTTGCTAGTAGAAAGTTTCCAAAAAGTAGAAATAATAATTAAATAATGTAAAATTACAGCTTGCATATTAATTATCCCTAATAATTTATCAAATAATTAGACTTGGTACATATTTTGTGTAATAATACTGAATAAAATATTTTAAGTGTATTTTATTCTTTTCAAAATAAATCGTTATGTAAATTTGGAAATTATGAATTTTATGTTGAGCGAATGTCTAATGAACGTTTGGTTAAAAAGATTTATTTGAATGATTTTGATGGTATACGTCCGATGAGTAGTTGGAGTAGTATGATTGAGAGTGTTTTGCGTGAGCGAAAGTTTCCAAGTAATAGAAATAGAAGAGCATGTATGAAAGGAATTATGAATACGGATGAAGCGAAAGTTGCTTGTTTGGATAGTAATGTTTAGAGGAGACTGATTTCAGGATAACGGAAAGAGTTTGTGCCACATCCTTTTGGATACATGGCGTGATTGTGTATGTATATATGTATGAATTTATATAATTTCTAAAGTTGAAAAAATTCTGTCAGTTAAAACATAAAATAAACAACTGTGTGCCCTTGTTGATATTAAAACAAAAACTGTAGTAATTATATATTGTAAATATTTTGGAATATTTTAAAATATTTTAAGTACATTTATAAATAACTTATGTTCTAAATACTTATTTTGAAAAAAAGTATTTTAAACCATTCTACCCAGCTCTGACGATTAGTAAATGATAGATATAAAGCAAAACACATACTTTTCCGTTCATAGTAGCAATCACAATAAAAAATCCAAGGTCTTGTGCACAGATACACTGCCTATTAACAACGCACTTATTTCCGAAGTTTACCAACTAAATAAACCAGTTTCCACAACAAATCACAGCGAATAATAAACAATTAACGTATTGTTGTCCCGCATATCTCACTAAAACTATATCCAACTAGTAAACACAAATAATAACAAGAGCCAAGAGCCATACAAATTAGTTTTTCGGATTGTGGCAGTAGGAAAAACTAGCAACGCAGCGGACCGCGTTTCGCGTGACCAAACGTTCAGTACTCGACTAGATCAAAATGAAGTTGTATTATTTTAAGAAAGGATGACCGCAACTTTATTTCGTAGAACACAAAATCGGGTTTTAGGTCGTTTGATTGGTGCATGTGACCACATGGTTATGGATGACGTAGGAATTGTTTAGCGCGCAGGTTCAAAGTCATTTGTTTCAAACAAAACTTTCTCTCGTATCCCTAAGACCCATCTAGCGACTAAACTGTGAAACACCAATCGGAGAACTGATTATTATTCGAACTTGCTACGTTTACATTCGCTTCTGTGTTTATATTATCTAGATTCTTATCGGATTTTTTTATTTGTATTTCTATGTATGACAAAATAAATATTAGCTAAAAAATAAGCAATTTTTAAATAAATTGATTTGAAAATATTTATGTGCAGAATTTTAAAATCGTCAATAATTATTTCTGACAAATCAATAAGCTATATCAAAAATATTTAAACATACATACATACATACACAATCACGCCATGTACCCAAAAGAGTGTGGCATAAACTTTTTTTATCATCCCGTAATCAGTCGCCTTCAAACATTCCTATTCAACACAAGCAACTTTCGCACTTTCATCCACATTCATAATACCTATCTCATACATGCTCTTTTATTCCTACTACTTGGACACTCTCGCTCACGCAAGCCACTCTCTCAATCATACCACTCCAACTATTCATCGGACGTATACCATCAAAATCATTCAAATAAATCTTTTTAACCAAACGTTCATTAGACATTCGATCAACATAATATTCATAATTTCCAAATTTACATAAAGATTTATTTTGAGAATAAAATACACTTAAAATATTTTATTCAGTATTATTACACAAAATATGTACCAAGTCTAATTATTTGATAAATTATTACGGATAATTAATATGCAAACTGTAATTTTACATTATTTAAGAAGTTATACGAACAATATGTAATTTTACATTAAATATGTGATGCAATTTTGTAGAAAGTAAGCAATTTTACATACTTTATGTGATTATTATGAATTATGTACAAAATTACAGAATTTTAACATAAAAATACAGAATATTAATAGTAAAATAAAATTACAGATTATTTATAGTAAAATATTTTCTGTAATTTCGTTATTATTATTATTATTTTTCATATTTTACCCTTATTAAAAATAATACATACATAAACATGTCCGAACCATCTTAACTGACTAACACCAACTTTTACTACAACATTTTTTTCAATTTCAAACTCATCATACACTAAAAATCATAGGAGTAATAATTTATAAAATAAAATACAGTAAAACAAATAGATTTGAAGCAATCGTTGAAAACAAATAAATGACAAAACAGAAAACAAAATTACGCAGTATTCTCATTTTTTTTCAAACATTATACACAAAAAATATATCCTGCATTGACAAAGAATATCTTCATCGGTAGAAATGGAAAACGATACATTTATTGTAACCGGTAATAATGGCGGTGATCAACTTAAAGAACAAATTGAACCGGAAAAAGAATACGAACCTATCAACCCGAATACAAGCATAGATCATATCGATTCAAATCAATCGACCGCTGCCAAACTCATCAATAAACCGATTAAACGAACTGGAAAAAAAAATGCGAATATTTTGCGTAAACAATTTGTATATACAGGCGGTACAAATAATACAAAAATTTCTAATATTGTACGTAAAAATTCCAAAGAAAACAAAACATTTAATATGGGTAAATCTGCTTCAACTCCGACTGCTGCTAAACCAGATCTACGATTGAAAAGACGGTCACTTACTTTGTCTGATTTGGGAACAAGATCCATTCGTAAGACCAGGTAAGGTTTTTCTACAATTTTCAATAATTTTTCCTGCGAAATCAGTATGAGTTAGAGAAAAAAGTTACTTAGCTAAATATTTTCTCTATTTTACTGATTTTTTTGAGCAAATTTTCGGAAAAAAGTCTTTGTTTGAAAAAATCCCAAGGGTAACCAAGGGTAACCGCTTGTCAAATTTTCAAAAATTCAGTTATTAATTTTTTCTACTAAACGATGCATCGTAGAATAATGGTTTCTTTACTCAATTATCGTACTCATTATTCCGCATTTTCCCATATCATGCTTATTTTCCTAGACCTCATAGTTTTTGAGAAAAAAAAATAAAAACCAAGGGTAACCAAGGGTAACCCCTTTTCAAATTTTCAAAAATTCAGTTTTTAATTTTTTCTACTAAACGATGCATCGTAGAATAATGGTTTCTTTACTCAATTATCGTACTCATTATTCCGCATTTTTCCATATCATGCTTATTTTCCTAGACCTCATAGTTTTTGAGAAAAAAAATAAAAAACAAAAAAATCGAAAAAAAATTCTAGCGCCCAAACGGAACATGCTAGCAAATTAAAACTAAAACCAAATTATAGAACTTTTTATTGTCTATCAAAAAGTATTCTAAGTATTTCTCCGAATTTAAGTCGAGAAAGGAGTATATTGCAAATTATCGAATTTGCATGTTAAACGCCCATACGAACTTAACGAACGAACACCCGTTATATAATAACTAACTATTCACAATATTATACTAGTAACATAATAACCTTCTACATAGGCAATATAGTAATATAATATCAATATTTTGATACGCTTGAAAAAAATGTGTTATTAATTCAATGTTGTTTTTGTTTCTCAATATTCTTTACAATTTTATTGTAAAAAAAAAATTTCTTTTAAATTTGAAAAATATAAATACATTTATAATTATTCAAAAATATCCCTATTCCATTATTTGGGGGTAGCAATGCCTCAGGGGTTAGAATGGGGCTCGGCTATTGAAAAATATTTTTATAAATTTGAATGCAATAAATAATTGATATGTAAAGAGATAACCGAAATAATTACATTGCACTTAAAAGAATGGAAATTCCAATATTTCTGTGATTAATATATAATCGTTAAAAAAAAATATGTAAAGTATAGTTCATAAGGTCACTTAAACTATCTATCTATATATATATATATATATATATATATATATATATATATATATATATATATATAAATATATAAATATAATTATATCTCCGTAATATATTTTATAATTTGTGACGTAAGTAAAAAATTTACAATGACGTGCTGAGTTACGTTCTCAAATATACAATATTTTGTCGTCGTATCTTTAAAATTTGTTACTTAGCAGTTATTATTATAAATAATATTGGTGTCTGAATGAAAAAAAAAAGATATACATATTCAGCGATATTAACTGATAATTAGATTGCAGTATAAATAAAATGTCCGTCTTCATTAGGAAAAACTGATACAAATGGCATTTACAGTCAATAAAACAGAACAGACGTAACAAATAAGTTCTATAATAATTTGTCAAAATAATAAGACTAAGTACATATTTTGTGTAATAATACTAATAAAATATTGTAAGTGTAATTTAGAAATTTAAGTGTAAAATAATATTACAATAATACAATAATATTACAGAATTAAACAAATTTTACCTATTTATGGAAAATTTCTGACAGCAAATTTACTATAATTCTATAAATTTACTAAAAAAAGAGACTGTACTAAAATATTATAATATTACTTATACAATTATATGTATTTTTCTATTCCGTTGGTAATATATACATACATACACAATCACGCCATGTGCCCAAAAGGAGGTGGCACAAACTTTTTTCATCATCCCAAAATCTGTCGCCTCCAAACATTCCTATCCAGCACAAGCAACTTTCGCACTTTCATCCACATTCATAATTCCTATCTCACAGCATGATCTTTTATTCCTACTACTTGGAAACTTTCGCTGCAAGCAAGCCACTCTCTCAATCATACCATCTTCAACTACTCATCGGACGTCCACCTGCAAACGTATACCATCAAAATCATTCAAATAAATCTTTTTAACCAAACGTTCATTAGATATTCGCTCAACATGTTCGAACCATCTTAACTGACTCTAACACGGGACAACTTTGGCTACAACATTTTTTTAATGATTGTAATATAGTTTGTTATTATATATTTTTAAACAATTATGTTAAAAATCACAGCAGCTGAAATACTGAAGCATCATAATGTCTCATAAAAAAAAAAAAAAAAAATCCCAAAACCACACGTTAAATTAAAATAAAACTAAATACGTATTTCGGAAGCTAAGCTTCCATCTTCAGTAGCAAATAAAATCTACATAAATCTTACCTGTGATCTAAAGTGCTTAAGTGTTTATGTACTTTGGATCACAGGTCAGATTTTGTAGATTTTATTTAGCTACTGAAGATGGAAGCTTAGCTTCCGAAATACGTATTTAGCATTATTTTAATTTAAGTGTGGTTTTGGGATTTTTTATAATATTATTTTTATTTAAATTTCGCCACAGTAGATCATTTTTTAATCTTTTATAATCTCTCAAGATTTGTAGATAATTTTTTTTGTTTTTAGAGTATAAATATCTTTATCTAGATAATTTTATTTGAGAATCTAATTTGTTTTAGAATTCCACAATTGAAAAATACTAAATCCACCTTAGAATTGGGTCGGCCATTTGGTGGGCGGCCATTTTCAGCAACTACATCTAGCGAACGCCTAGATACTGCAAATGCAAACCAGAGCAAAGCTATTTGTCAGCTAGATAAGGTGCAACAAAATGAAATAGTTGTAAGTGGTATCAGAAGACGTGAACTGCTTGAACGTGTATTTTTACGTTACGTTTGTCATCTATGGCGACAACGAAAGTATCAGAATATCGCACTTAAAAATCAGGTAAAAAATCTCTTAGAAAGTGAGATGTTAATTTAGGAAAATGTACCTCATCATCAGATGATTCATTTACGCAACTCGCAAAGAAATGGTTAAAGCTTGTGTTTAATATAAACTCTTACTCAACACACACACACACACACGGATAAACATAAACACGTCTCATGTCTAGACAGTGTTGCTTATAGATTCAGTCGAATCATCTTTTCGCTAAAATAAATCACTCAATATGTATTTTACCAATAGTCTATTTTTCCAGCACTAAAGTGATGAGGTTTCCTATGAGGAAAAAAAATTTTAATATGAGTATTCTCACCTCATTTATAAAAGTGATTTTTGCCAAAAGTACTTTTGACGTTTACTTAAAATTATTTATTAAGGACTTTATAATAGTTTATTTAAATTTTATAATACCAGATATAATAAAAATGATCAAAAATAGAAAAACTATTCGTATTTGATCAAAAACAGAAGCAAAAAATTATTTTGAAATTAATGATAAAAGCACTATTTCACCAAAAAGTGAGGTGAGAATACGGGCCTTATTCTTTATAAAAAAATTTGCTTCTATCAAAACCCCTAATAGTCAAAGAAAAATCCAGTAATCACTTAAGATAAGATCAGAAACTTGATATTATATGTCGAGTTGTTGATTTTAAATATGACTAACAATAAGTCCGAATGTTACATCAGTATCGTGTTACCCATGAATTACTTGTTAATAATAATAATTATTATATTTTGGCAAATTAATAATAATAATAATACTAATAAAATATTTTAAGTGTAACTCATTCATTTCAAAATACATCCCTTATTGCTAAATTTAGAAATGTATGTAATTATAGGAACAATAATATTAAAGAACTAAACACATTTTACCTATATACCGGGTGTCCAAAAAGAATGGAAACTATTAAATATCTCGAGAACGGCACATCGGATTACAAAGTTACAAACCACGTTTTTCTTTATTTTTAAAAATCTATTTAGGGGTGATATTCGAAAACCACCCACACCTTCCCTGGCGGGGTGGGCGGGGGCAAGTTTTAAAATTTAAATAGGAACACCCATTTTTTATTGCACAGTTGCATTCTCCATAAAAAACTGTTTCTGGATTTGCAAACTGAGCCCCCCAGCTCCACCCCCCTCGGAGCAGGGAAGGGGAGAAAATTTGAAAATTTTTGCAGAAACTTTCACTTTTTATTGCAGTTTTGGATTCTCTTTCTAATTAAGTAGGGTGTTCACCTAAATTTAACACCCCGATTGTGAAAGGCGAGGGGATTCACCTTAATCCAGCACAATTTACCACCAGGTATTATTTGAGATGAAAAGTTGGTACCCATCCGCATTTGGGGGAGTGAGAGTGGAGGTGCGTTTTTCAATTTTATATCCAGTTTTAGAAGGAGAATCCAAAACTGCAATAAAAAGTAAAAGTTTCTGCAAAAATTTTCAAATTTTTTCCCCTTCCCTGCTCTGAGGGGGGTGGAGCTGGGGGGCTCAATTTGCAAATCCAGAAACAGTTTTTTATGGAGAATGCAACTGTGCAATAAAAAATGGGTGTTCCTATTTGAATTTTAAAACTTGCCCCCGCCCACCCCGCCAGGGGAGGTGTGGGTGGTTTTTGCATATCACCCCTAAATAGATTTTCAAAAATAAAGAAAAACGTGTTTTGTAACTTTGTAATCCGATGTGCCATTCTCGAGATATTTAATAGTTTCCATTCTTTTTGGACACCCGCTATATAGGTAAAATGTGTTTAGTTCTTTAATATTATTGTTCCTATAATTACATACATTTCTAAATTTAGCAATAAGGGATGTATTTCGGAATGAATGAGTTACACTTAAAATATTTTATTAGTATTATTATTATTATTAATTTGCTAAAATATAATTATTATTATTATTATTAACAAGTAATCCATGGGTAACACGATACTGATGTAACTGATTCGGACTTATTGTTAGTCATATTTAAAATCAACAACTCGACATAATATCAAGTTTCTCGAGATATTTAATAGTTTCCATTCTTTTTGGACACCCGGTATATGAAAAATTTTCGACAGCAAATTTACTGAAGTTCTGTAAATGTACTAAAAGAAATTACATAATGTTTGTATTATATAGTTCTGAAATTATGTATGTTTTAAACAATTATGTTAAAATTACAGTAGTTGAGTAATTATAACCTAGAAATACTGGGCATCATATAGTGTCCCATGGTTTGTAAATAAGATTTGATAAAAAAACATACATACATACATAGACAATCACGCCATGTACCCAAGAAGGTGTGGCATAAACTCTTTTCATCATCCCGAAATCAGTCGCCTCGAAACATTCCTATCCAGCACAAGCAACTTTCGCACTTTCATCCACATTCATAATTCCTATCTCACAGCCATGCTCTTTTATTCCTACTACTTGAAAACTTTCGCTGCAAGCAAGCCACTCTCTCAATCATCTACGACTTCAACTACTCATCGGAAGTCCATCAATATTGTATTATATTCTCTATCTATCTATATGTATTAGTTTGCTAATAGAACTAAAATATTAAATAAGATTTTTCGTTGATTATGTGTAAAGGTGCAGCAGTTAGAAACACAAAAATACTTCCTGTCGACACTTCGCGAGACAGAAACCTCCCGTCGTTACCAGGCAACTGTTGCGCTGGAAGAATATCGTAGAAAATACGAAGAACTGGCCCAGCAATTACAGCAACTGATTGCTACAAAAGATGACTACCAATTTGCATTAAATACGGTGGAAACACGTCTTTCGACACTAACAACCGAACTAGAACAAACACGTCAGCAATACGAATTGCTTAGCGAACAAGATAAGGAATATGAAAAACAGATTCAGCAATCAAATAATATTTGTAATGAACTTCGCTATGAGAATGATAATTTAAAACAAAAGGTATAGTGTTTATTATCCTAAAAACTTATAATAGCTGTGTGTTTTTTTACCGAAAAACTCAGATCAGATCAGCAAATATCAGTAACCTTGAAATTATCGGTCTGGTTCTCTAACAAAGTTGCTAAGTTTTAGCAACGTTGCTAACAACTCTAACCAATAGGAACAAATATAACAGCTATCATTTTGATTTTTTATTTAGTGTCAGCTAATGTTATTGGCTAATGTTCTTAGCAACGTTGTTAAAACTTAGCAATTTCGTTAGAGAATTAGGGTGAATAGCTGTTTTATTTGTCGTGTCCCGTAACTGAGTTCAAAGTGAGTGAATTGCCGATACTGAGTTGGATATTTAGCTAGTGCTTAGCTGAGATTCAAGTGAGCGCACATGCGCAATTCAAATTTTCCTAGTTTAAGATTTGATAACGTGTTTGATACTGGTTGACATTTCTATTTGAACATTTTATTTTGAAATCAAACAATAGATATATCCGGGGCGAGTTGCAATAAATTATCAACGCAAACAATCCAAATACATCTAATATTTTAGGTTATATGAAGCGTATAGATGCAAAACTCACTATATGACAAAAAGTGAAAAATGAGATTATGCGAAATTTGGACGTAGAATTTTACAAGGAATACGATAGTTAGGTTAGTTAGAAAAAAAACTCAGTATTTAATATGAGAAACACTCTTTAAAGTTTAGTGTTGGATGCAAAACTCACTACTTGCGTTGATAGTTTAGATGCAAAAGTAACTGTTTGCTTTCCACCAATAAAAATTTTATTGGTGGAAAGCAAACAGTTACTTTGTATGAATTAATGATGTATGAAACCAATGATTCACGATTTTAAATAAGTATTGCCATCTAGTAATAAGATTTTATCATCAAAATACAATTACACTACGCTATAACAGTTTTTTGCAAATATCTCAGAACTTAAAATTTGCAAATAGTGAGTTTTGCATCTATACGACTCATATGTGGAACTTACGATTTCAAATAAGTATTGCCATCTAGTAACAAGATTTTATCATCAAAATACAATTACACTACGCTATAACAGTTTTTTGCAAATATGTCAGAACTTAAAATTTGCAAATAGTGAGTTTTGCATCTATACGACTCATATCATATGTGGAACTTACGATTTTAAACGTCACTTTCAAATCAACTGTTTTATTTATCAATACAACTCACTCAGCTCATTTAAAAGATTTACTGATCTGAGTGGAATGTAAAAAAAACACAGATAATGTCCCATGGTTTGTAGCTACAATTACATAATTTTTTTTAGAGTGTATTTAAAATATATATTTGACTAAATCTGTCATCAATATATATATATATATATATTATTTATAAAACTATCACTTTAAAAATTGATAAGAAATTTGAACTAAGCACAAATGATGATTTAGTTGTTTCTTTTTTTAGAAACAAAAAAAAAAATAGGAAAATAATTTCAAGGTCATTTCGTGTGTCAAAGAAACTATCGCTAAAATGAGATAACGGTACAAGCATTTGGCTTAATACATGTGTTTTCCAATCAATTTCTTATGTCTTGACTTTGGGGAAGTCCCATTCATTCAAATACTATAAATGTGTATACGTCCGAGCCGCGTAAATAACCTGATTAAATATATAGATTTGGCTTCACTACAGTTTCTTCGTATTTTTCTTTTTTGAAGATTTTATTTAAGTTAACAACACCTCTGTTTATTCGTTATTGAAATTTGCAATCAAAAACTTTTAACCAAATAAGAAATATTTTCAATTTTTACAATTGACATTATACATATTGTTAATGGTTATTTAAAAAATTTGATATTACGTTACAAATTTGACTACACTAAAAGTCAATGTAAATTTTCATGGATAATTATAATAATTTTGTAATATTTATTATTGTAATTTTATAATTTGTTGATGAATTTACAAGAATTACAATTAAAAATATAATAAAATTACTATAATTATCAATGTAAATTTATATCTACAGAGTGTAACAGAATAACTATTCCTAATTTTCAGAAATGATAGAGGGCACATAAAGAAACATTTTTTATTAATAAACTAGTGTCCGGAAATTTTTTTTTTTTCGGCAGTCGATTGTACATCGTTACAACTTGTGTATCGAAAATGGTGGACGTAACTTCGAACAATTTTTATAAAGTTTAATGCGCTATTATTTCTAATAAAATGTTCCTTAACTTAACTACTCTTTGATGTTTTGATTAAGATTGTTTTTAACGATATCTAGTGCATCTTGGCACCGAGAAATTTTCGGACACTAATTTATTAATAAAAAATGTTTCTCTAAGTGCACTCTATCATTTCTGAAAATTGGGAATAGTTATTCTGTTTCCTGATGAAAACGACGGACATTGAATTCGTCAAAATATCGATTATTAATAAATATTAATACAGAATTACAACTTAAAGCCGTTTTAAAAACAAATTATATTAAAACAAAGCAGAAATATTACCGACTAAAATACGTACACATTTAAAAAAAACTTAACTTCCTAAATATACGGAGTATAAATATATAAATTTGCTTAAAAAAAAAAATAATTATAGAAGATTATTATGAAATGTTTATATAAATTATTCTATTAAAAAAAATCAAACTCTGTAAATAACATATTTACGAATATATGTAATTTTTTTTAGTAATTCTTTGCTTGTTCCCTAAAATGATCATCTAATGTGATAGATAAATAATACTGTATCTGTTTTAAGGAAAACACAATTAGTACTATAAAGAGTTTTACCGTGATACCAATACAAGGAAAAAAAATTAGAATTTATTGGTTATTAGCCAACCTCATTGGTTCAAGGTTATTTCTAATATATTTACTCGGAATTATTCTTATTTCCTTCTTTTTTTTTCTATAATCTGGATCTTAGATTGAATCGGGAAATACTTTCTGTATATATGAGAGAGAGAGAGAGAGAGAGAGAGAGTTAGCTACAATTAATTGAAAACTGGTTTCGCGAGTATGTTTGGGAAATATTTCTACGAAATGCACAAAAGTGGGAAGTCCTTGTAAACATTTATTTATATATGATAACTGATTATTATATCACAGAGAGAGAAAGAGAGAGAGAGAGAGAGAGAAATCTCTAGTTATTGTCATTTTTAACTAATGCCCTTATATATATATATATATATATATATATATATATATATATATATATATATATATATATATATATATATATATATATTCCAAAATCATTCATATTACATACAATAAAGGAACCTAAATTTACAGATTAAAACTATGTTTATATTTGAATTAATAGTAAAAACATTGGCCCGTATTCTCACCTCATTTATAAAAGTGATTTTTGCCAAAAGTGCTTAACGTTTACTTAAAATTATTTATTAAGGACTTTATAATAGTTTATTTAAATTTTATAATAGTTAATATAATAAAAATGATCAAAAATAGAAAAACTATTCATATTTGATCAAAAACAGAAACAAAAAATTATTTTGAAATTAATGATAAAAGCACTATTTCACGAAAAAGTAAGGTGAGAATACGGGCCAATGGTTTTTTTTGCGACAAAATATCTTTTCAATTTATGCAAAAATTAATATTTTCATTTCATTTTCGGTTTAGTAGTAATAGTATTTGAAAATTATATGAAACATATAATATATATATATATATATATATATATATATATATATATATATATATATATATATATATATATATATATATATATATATAAGAAGAATAAAACATTATAAACACAAAACTAGCTCACCTTGTAAACACCTGATTTAATATAAGAAAAGAACGCATAGTGTAGGTATAGTTGCAAATAAAAATTCATGAAGAATATATTCCAAAAAAAAAAAAACAATTCCGTAGATATATTCCGTGTATTTGATAAGAGATAGAAGTAAAAATTTATTTAAAAATGAAAAATAAAAGTACTTTTTCATAAACAAAAGAGATGGGAATACGGGACAATATTTTTTTTGCAATATTTATATGATAATATCCAAGTGATCTATCTATATATGCTTTTAATCTTGTTTTTCGTAAATATTTTACTCATAGAGAAGAAGAAAGAAAAAAAATTAGATTAAGAATAAATTTAGCCTTGTATATTTTGTCTAAACAGTAATGAATCATTTTGTTGTATTTTGAAAATGTTTAACGAGACAAAAAAACAAAAGTCATTATCAATGAAAATTTGTATACGAGAGAAACGTAAAATTGGAATTTCCCATTTTGGAGATATATATATATATTTATACGATATATGAATATTTATTTATAAGTAGACAAACTCATGATGTAATAAAGGAAAGTGCGCCAAAATTTTCATAATGACAGAAACACAATAATTAAATAGGTATATAATTTAATTTTGATTCGTGGTTTTTACGTATTAGAAAAATATACCAACAAAGCGATAAAGTACAGATTAAAATTTTACTATAAAACTATCGCTACTTGATTTAGTTTAGTTTGCATGAGTTTGCAGAAAGAAAAATGTGTATACATAAATAAATATAAATTTTTTTTTAAGAAAAAAAAAAATGGGAAATTCTAATTTAAACAACGACACACAACACTGTTTTATTTTTAGATTTATATCGTCTATAACAAAAAAAAATATTTCCGTAAATAATATTTTCAATACATACACAATCACCTTTAAAAAGGGTGTGGCACAAACTCTTTCCATACATACATACACCAAATAACGCCATGTATTCAAAAAGGTGTCTACTATCTCGAAATCAGTTTCCTCTAAACATTCCAATTTTAAAATAAAACGGCTCTAGGTTGAAGTTCTGTATTAATATTTACTCAACGTATGTTTTCATCAGGAAAACTGATACAAAATATCAGTTTTCCTGATGACGATGCACACTGAATACTACGTTGATTATTAATAAATATTAATACAAAACTTAAACCTAAAGCCGTTTTATTTTAATATAGAATGAATTCTGAAAGATTTTTTACTATGTTAATTCAACTTTATCTTCATCCACATTCATAATACCTCTCACATATATACATAACAAAACGTTAGACAATATTATATCAAAAATCTGACTTTTATACTGAAATATTATTTAAGCCCGTATTCTCACCACATTTATAAAAGCGATTTTTGTCAAAAGTACTTTTGACGTTTACTTAAAATTACTTATTAAGCAATTTTAATTAGTTTATTTGAATTTTATAATATTAGGCATGAAAAATAATATATCAATAATAGACATACTATTTATATTTGATAAGAGGTAGAAGAAAAAATTTATTTTAAAGTGAAAAATAAAAGCACTTTTTCATAAACACAGTAAAAAATCTCAGAACTCATTACATAAAATAAAATGGATTTAGGTTTAAGTTTTTTAATAATATTTATTAATAATCGAACATACGTCTTTATCAGGCAAACTGATACAAATAATATTTACCGTAAATGTCATTTGTATCAGTTTTCCTGATGAAAAATATTAATAGAGAACTTAAATCTAAAGCCGTTTTACTTTTAAGAAATTGATTTTATTTTATATTAAAAGAATTCTAAGGTAAATTTGAAATCGCCAGTTGTATACAATGTAAACGTAATAGTAGGGATGCTGGTTGCGTGGGGGTAGTTGAGGGGTGGGGGGAGAGGGTGGAAAGTAGAGCGGGAACGATATGAGTCAGCCTCCGGAGCCGGCCTGACCCGGAGTCACGCGTTTCCCGGAACTACCAACTTATGACTCATCCAATAAATATAATACTACTACAATCTCACAGTTTATATATATATATATATATATATATATATATATATACAATAATGTATAATAAGCTACCTAAATTATAAATAAATAAAATTAAACAAAAGTATTTGTCTTATATTATCAGATAATGAGTTTTAAACAATTTAATTTTAATGAAATATCTAAAAAAATATAGGCTCGTATTCTCACCTCACTTTTTCGTGAAATAGTGCTTTTATCATTAATTTCAAAATAACCTTTTGCTTCTGCTTCTGATCAAATACAAATAATTTTACTATTTTTGATACTTTTTATTTGATTTGATATTATAAAATTTAACTAAACTGTTATAAAGTGCTTAATAGATAATTTTAAGTAAACATCAAAAGCACTTTTAGCAAAAATCATTTTTATAAATGAGGTGAGAATTGATTTTAATAACAGCTACACACCTAACACAGTGCTATAGTTGGTTGCATAATATATTTAAGTTTTAGAATAAAACAGCTTTAGTTTTGTATTAATATTTATTAATAATCGACAAACACTACGGTATTCAACGTACGTCGTCATCAAGAAAACTGATACAAATTACATATTTATAGTAAATAACAACAACAACATAGAAACAAGTTACTAGACCTAACAAAATAACTAACTAGATCAAAGCATGTCAAACTTACGACCCAGACACACTAAGCTGAGACTTATTTTCAAATTGAAATTAATTTTACGTTAATATAAGGCCTGACAAAGATTTTACGTTTTTAATCTTGGTGATTATAACATTTGTAATAAGTAAACAATTGATTAGGACAACGAGGTATTAAATATCGAGAAAAAAGTATAATTAACTTTGTTTTGTTAATTTTTACACTATTTAAAATAAATGCATTCCATGATTATGGGACTCTTTAGGATTTTTTGAGATCCACCTAAATTTAAACCTTTATTTTTTTGGCCCAGAGGAATTTACGAGTTTGATATGCTTGAACTAGATCATAAAAATTATATAAAGTTTTAATTAAATCAGTGCTCCTTCACAGTTATTGATGTTATAAAATTTGTCTCCTGAAGTTAATATTTTTTTCTCATAAAAAAAAGATTTGTTTTTTTTTTCAATTATTTATTTTATTTTATTTTAAAATCATCAATAATTATTTCTGAGAAGTTAAGCAATATTAAAAATATTTTCATTTATAAAATTCATAATAATTTATTTCTTTCTATAAACGATAAAATAAATTTTTATATTTCCAATGATTGAATGCTTATTTTATAAATATATTAATTTTTTTTAAAGACACCCTAATATATATTAGTGTCTGTAAAAGAAAAAATTCCAGTAAGGCTAAAATCGATAATTTTACATTGAAAAAAATCGGAAATAATATTTTTTTCTTGTTTTTACGAAAAACGCGTGTCCGAAAATTTCAGTTGAGTGTAGACTGTAGAGGAACCTGTTACTTTCGTAAAAATATTATTTCTGATGTTTTTTCGATGTAAAATAATCGATTTTAGCCTTACTGGAAATTTTTTTTAAAGACACCCTAATATATATATATATATTGATTTAGTAATATGAATAAAAAAGAAATGTCAAAATTGCACTGTTGATTGCAGTATAATAATTACAGCTTCATATAATATGCACGATAGTGGTATAGTATGTGGCGGCAGACATAACGTCTCTCTGGCGTCGAATGTTAGCATCCGTATCGTCGCGACGCCGACGCCACATACACCGGCGCCGCTCACGTTTTGAGTCACGCTCTCTTTTAAACTATATTATATACACACGCACTCTGCATGTCACGACACTCAATTCAATTTGTAATACTACTAAAATTAAACGGCGCTAGCGTCTAAGTTCTGTATTAATATTTATTTATAATTCGACGTAATCAACTACATCTTCATCAGCAGGACAAACTGATACAATTAAAGGCATTTCAAGGCAAACAAAAGGCTATATTCAGACAGGTGGTAGGAATACAAAAAAGGATAATTTTACATTCGATTTATTCGTTTAATACTACATATTTATGGTAACTAATTATTAGAAAAATTAGCTAATTTATCTACAATTAATAATTTAATAACAATTTTTATATATTTACAGAAGTAGCATATGAAAAAAATTAATCAAATATACAATTGTCAATATTTTCTTTGTTTATTATTATTATTTTGATTTCCAAAAAATATATGTGTTGTTAATTATAATAAAGATTAATCATATTTTTTTAAATAAAAAACATGTGTGAGATAAGAGAAAATCGCATTTTTTAAGGAAAATGATGAAAATTATTTTTTACAAATAAACTGCACATAAATAAATTCTGAAATTAATACATAAGTACTATAATAACAATTAACAACACATATTTTTGGCAATCAAAATAATAATAAACAAAGAAAATATTGACAATTATATATTTGAATAATTTTTTTATATGCTAATTCTGTCTGAATATAAAAATTGTTATTAAATTATTAATTGTACATTAATTAGCAAATTTTTCTAATAATAACGAATAAATTGAATGTAAAATTATCCTTTTTTGTATTCCCACTACCTGTCTGAATATAGCCTTTTGTTTGCCTTGAAATGTCCTTAATATTTATAGTAAATAAAACAAAACATAGAAACGATTATTAATAAATATTAATACAGAACCGAAACTTAAAGCCGTTTTATTTTAATATATGAGTTCTAAAATAATTTTTCCTTTGTAATATTTGACTTGTATTTGTTTTCTGCATTTTTTTTAGATTAAAATGCAAGAAAACTGTTTACAACAGCAGGAAAGCAACTCGAAACATTTATATCAAGTTAATGAAGAATTGGCTGCTAAGCTCAAATGCATTGAAGATGAATTGAAATTGGCTAACAGAGAAAAACAGTCTGCTATCGAGTAAATTTACTAATATTTATAATATACCTTAGTTACATTGTGTGTGTGTGTGTGTGTGTGTGTGTGTGTATATATATATATATATATATATATATATATATATATATATATATATATATATATATATATATATATACATATTAGCGTCCTTTAAAAAAAATATTTGCAGACCGGGCAGAAAATAAATTTTTGGTATTAGAAAATAAGAAAGAAAAACGCATATAATAAACGCAAATTATTTATCAATATTTACTGGTGCCTCAAATGCAATTAAGTTTTAACAAAAACGTTATTTTAGTTGTCATTATTAAATTGTACTAACGAATCTGACATAGAAAACCGAACAAAATAATCATTTTAGTATTTATTAATTCGATTTATATATTGAAATTAAGGATGAGGCTATTTATACATACGGTATGTATACGCAATTGGCTATTTATACATACTAAAAAAAAACCTAAACCAATCTACTAACCTAACCTAACCTACCCTAAATAAAATGATAACATTAACAAATGATGACATTACTTTTTAAACCATGTCCAACCAAATAAAAAAAAATAAAAAACTACGCTAAACTTCCCCATTGCGTAAAAATACTGTATGTATAAATAGCCAATGGGGTCGTTGCGCTCATTTTTTTATTTTTTTAATGAAAAATATATATTTAGACAATTACATATATATAGATATTAATGTTAAATTATTTGTATTTAATTAGAAAAAAATTATTGAAGTCGAAGGTCAAATTCAAATTTTGAAATTTGTGACGTCAACCATTCTAGAGTACCATCTTGTGGCTAAATCAAAAACTAGTCGATTCTATTAGCAATATCAAAAACATATACGTCGGCTAACGCCTCCGATACCTATAATAATAATATATATAATAATAAATAAATATGTAATTATAATAATAATAATAAAATGTATAATAATAATAAAATATATATAATGTCCACTATTACATTATTAATATCAAGTGCACTTTTAACAAAAGCAACACTATATCAGTAGCTGTCATTTGACATTTCTAATAAGTTGTGTGCGATAGAAAGAGATAAATACAGATATTTGACAATAGGTTGTCCTTGTCTAATCTGAAAAAGGTTGACGTCATAAGCGTTGTGGAGATTCTGTGGCGCGTAAAAAACGCTATTTTTCCTAATTTTTTTTAAAAATACTGTAATCGTTTTTGAATTAAAAAAATGTGTTTTGGCCTTGTTTTTATATAATCTTTTAATATTTATTATTGAAAATTGTAAATTTGATTGAGCGCAACGACCCCATTGCGTATACATATCGTATGTATAAATAGCCACTTTCTGAAATTAAAGCACGCTATTCGATTCGTTAATACGAAAATTTACTGAAAGGACATTGTCATTATTTTTATAAAATAGGTAGAAAATAGCAAAAACTAACGTTTTTTTAAAAAACTCAAACCAAAAAAATCATTTTCTGCCCGGTCTGCATTTTTTTTTTTTAATTGTATATTCTAATACTCCTATATTATTTTAGATGATTAATTTTTCAAACAAAATATTTTTTAATATGAACAAACTGTAAATTTCGTTACGTATTTTGCACTAATCCGCTCTACCAAAGTAAATAAAAAAAAGTAACTGGTAACCAAATATAACCTTGAACTAATCAATAAAAAGAATTTACATATATGGTTATAAACTTTGAAAGATAATATCGTTTAAATTCTTAACAATATTCAAATCAAAATTATTATCTATAATATGTGCAGATGATAGCAGATGTCAACAAATGCCCAAAATCAATTTGTTCAATATACAGAAGCGGCATCTATATAAAAATAGCGAAACTATTTACATGTATATATACAGCATATATATACAGTCGATTCCGCTTAATTGGGACACATCGGGACTAGGGCATTTTGTCCCAATTAAGCGGCTGTCCCAATTAACCGAATTTTACATAAAATTAAGCAATCCATATTTTTCTTTTAATAATTTTATTTTATAAATTCTTGGAAAAAACTATAAACTACATATAACCAAAAAAATATAAACTTTTAAGAAAAAATAATAATAAATTCCAAAATAAAATAATAAATAAATACATACATTTTTAATTCAATTCAAAAATGTGTCAAGTGTAGTCTGTCTTTTGTTTTTGAAACATTTCATTTCTACACTTATCCAGCAAAGCAATTTTACTAGAAACTGTCATATCACTTCTTGGCATCTTGGCAAGAGTCAATTTTTTTTAAATAAAATCGACAAAATGTAAGTTTAACGAACCTTCCACGCGCGAGGTGTAGTGGTAACTGAATCATAACTGAATACGTAACGATTGAGACAGCAGGGTAGACTCTCACAGCTTTAATGACCGGTGCCGCGCCACGCCGACGCGAGGGTAAACATTAACCTTTGAGCGCGCGTGGGTCCGTACTTCATACGTGAATGAATGTGTTGGGAAAAAAGTTCACAGCGCGCGATACTAATGTAATTAATTGATACATATTTGCTAGTTTTTTAAATATAATTTTCCATGTTGTGAATCAAAAAGATATGAAGCGTATCATATTAAATTTTTTGTAAATATTTTTTCTTGTGAATATTTGTAACATAATATATACTGTGATCTTAAATTTACTGTCCCAATTAAGCGGAATGTTGTCCCAATTAAACATGTAAATTTACTGTTGGTTCCTTGGTTTGGTTTCTGTTCTTTGAGATTTGGCCCAAATAAGCGGCTGTCCCAATTAAGCGGTGTCCCAATTAAGCGGAATCGACTGTATATACCGGGTGTCTACTTTTTTTTTGTTACATAGGGAATACAATGCTAAAATTTTCATTTGGTGATAAATTTTCCCCTAATTATTATAGAACAAAAGTACAAATACAAAAGTTGTTTAGAATTCAAAAATGCATCAAATGATGCCAAATTTATCAATATAGGATGTTCCGATCAAGAATTAGAAGCAAATTAAAATTTCCATTTTTGCGCTCTTTACATCAAAGTGCCACGGAAATTAAACAAATAATTTCATTTCTTCTGGAGTTTGAGTTTGACAGATCGTATTTATTTTATTGTTACGTTCTGTATTATTATTATTATTATTATTATTATTATTATTGAAAATAATGAATAAACTTAATGTAAATGAAAAGCTATTAAGTATAAAAAGTATTAAGTATTTATTATTTATTACAATGAAAGGGTATTTTACTCGGCTGTACACTACGTACTAGCTGTGGTTTTAAATTGTGAATGTCTCCATTATAATTTTAAGTAATTGTTTAATTTATTTATTAACTTCAAGTTATAAAAACAATACATTTGAATTAGATGACTGGCATTATGCCTAATATATTTATTATAATAATTTAAACTTATCCCTGAGGATGCTGTAAGTTGTGCAGTGAAACGTCGGATAAGAGTTTAATAAATAGTAAATAGCTGAACTCCGTAAAACTTTCTTTATTTATTACAATATTCAATATACCTATAAAACAGAAAAATTCATGAATACAAGATATAGGAGAACAAAAACGAAACTAACAATTTAAATTAAATGTTCAAATAAATCGCCATTAACTGCCAAACAATAACCTAATCTGTTATAAAATTCGTGACGTACAGAGCTTAATTGTGTTTGTGTTATATTATTGCACTCTTCAACAATGGCATTTTTCAAATCAACAAGATTTTTGATATGTCGTTTATAAATTTTCTCCTTCAAATATGGCCATAAAAAGAAATCGCACGGTGCTAAATCGGGCGATCTAGCTGGCCAATTAATTGGACCACCTCTACCAATCCATGAATTTGGAAAACATTGATCCAAATATAATTTAATGTTGCAGCTGTAATGTGCCGGACATCCGTCTTGTTGATACCAGACAACATTATCTTGAGTTGCACACTCTTCTAACTGCGGACCAATATGATTTTGCAACATATCCAAATATTTTTCGTTGTTTAAATTATTTTCAATAAAAAATGGCCCAATTATACACCTGCCAAAAATTCCAGCCCATACATTAACTTTTTCTGGATATTGGGTACGTGTTGCTACCATTAAATGAGGATTTGTTTGGCTCCATATTCTAAAGTTTTGTGTATTAGGTTCGCCGTGTAAAGTAAACGTAGACTCGTCAGTAAAACAAATAGATTTCAAGAAGTTTCTGTCTAAATTGGATTTTTCCATAATAATGTTACTAAATTCGCTTCTAGCCATTTTATCCGCTTCAAATATCTCTTGGTGCGTGGAATATTTATAAGAATGATATTTTTCATTTTTTAGTACCTTATGTATTGTTGAAGGATGCAAATTTAATTCAGCACCAAGTTGACGCACACTAACATTTGGGTTTTCCGTTACACACAAAAGTATATTCAATGTATTTTCTTTAATTGCATTTTGATTTAAATTCTCCTCCTGATCTTCTGCGTTGATTTTTCTACAATTTTTACAACGTTTTAACACACTTCCAGTTTCTTCGAATTGTTTAATTATCCTACGAATAGTCATAGCGGAAGGTATGGGACGGTTTTCAAAGAAAGCGCTGAATAAATCTCTTACTCGTCGTATCGAATTTCCAGTAAAATACCATTTTACGCACTGAACTTTTTCATTTACCTTAAGTTTATTCATTATTTTCAATAATAATGATAATAATACAGAACGTAACAATAAAATAAATACGATCTGTCAAACTCAAACTCCAGAAGAAATGAAATTATTTGTTTAATTTCCATGGCACTTTGATGTAAAGAGCGCAAAAATGGAAATTTTAATTTGCTTCTAATTCTTGATCGGAACATCCTATATTGATAAATTTGGCATCATTTGATGCATTTTTGAATTCTAAACAACTTTTGTATTTGTACTTTTGTTCTATAATAATTAGGGGAAAATTTATCACCAAATGAAAATTTTAGCATTGTATTCCCTATGTAACAAAAAAAAAGTAGACACCCGGTATATATATATATATATATATATATATATATATATATATATATATATATATATAAATAAATAGAAATAAAATTTGTGGCGACATCTACTATTCAAAAGAAATATTTTTTCCAAAAACTTATCGCAGTCGTTTCCTAGATAGCACCACAAAAACTCAATACTAATGTAGTATCATTTATTTAGGGGTTGGGGGGTGGGAAAGGATAACACCATCCTAAAAAAAATTTTTCCGAAATTAAAACTTATTTTTATAACTTATCCAGAATATATCTTGAAAACTATTGGTCCAATTGACTTGATTTTCTCTCAAAAACAAAAAATAATTGAATTCTCTAGAACAGGAGTGTCCAAACTTTTTGCCGCAAGGGCCAGATTGGGATTTAAATTCATTTGCGGCGGGCTATGTGAATATGCCAATTAAAAAATCTTATTATGACTAAGAGAGCATTTAATTTTAATTTTTATTATTACTTAATTATAGATACACCAATACTAAACACTCCACAGAATTCAAAAACTCACCGAAACTCACCTGCCGGGCCGTAGTTTGGACACCTCTGCTCTAAAATGTAGAATAGGATATCTTTGATATCAACTTTTTCGATTTTTTATGTGCTTTCAAAGTTAATTTTTTTATATAAAAAATTTTCTCATTTTGGTAACTTTATTAATTTAAAAATAAACTTAGATTTTTTTAGTTTACTTTTGCGGTACAGGCACCAAAAATGTTTTTCTATATTTGAGTGCTGCCCGAGGGTGTGTGGACCAATGTTTTTTTTAAACACGAGTCTACAAATAACCGAATTACCGCTCACCACTGCAAGCAATTTTGTTGAAACTCTTCTAAATTTTAGACCAAATAATGCTCTAAAACATATAAAAACCACGGAACATGTACTTCATTCTGTCTACCCAAAAAAAAATCCCAAATTTTACCTATATTTTCACAGTTTCTTAAAGAAATATACCGTGTGTTGACTTGGACCGTCGTACATAGGGATTTAGCATGTAAACTCAGACATGCGCGATTTCCTGCTTTCCAAATTATTTTACAAAAAAAACTTTGGGATAAATGTTTTAGGAAACATTTTTTTACATGTAAATCAATCAACAAATTTTTTTTTGGAACCATCTCAACGTCAGGAATTAGCCCTAAAGTTGTCAAGAAATTGACTGAAAATGGCATTAGCCGTGAAATTGGAACAAAAATAAAACAAATGCTAAATGCTATATGCTATTTCACGGCTACTGCCATTTTCCAGTCAATTTCTTAACAACTTTAGACCTAATTCTTGACGTTAGGAAGGTTCCAGAAAAATTTTAGTAATTGATTTACATGCAGAAAAGTATGCCCTAAAACATTTAACATAAGGTTTTTTTTTGTAAAATAATTTGGAAAGCAGGAAATCGCACATGTCTGATTTTACATGCTAAATCCCTATGTACGACGGTCCAAGTCAACACACTGTATACTTATTTACTCAATGATAGTACTCAAATTAGAATACTTATTGTCAGGCCCTTGGGGTAAATTTTTTTGGCGTACACTATAAAATTTACAGTTATACTAAACATTATTTTAGGGAAGCTGATAAGACAAAATACGAGCAAGATGTACTGAAACAGCAGATTACCGATAGCGTAAAGAACGAAGCCGAATTAAAAGAAGAATTAAGAAAAACGCAAGAGAATATCTGTCAAAGCGAAACTAATCGTTTATCGTTGATGTTAGAAAATGGCGAATTGCAAACGCAACTAGAACATGCCGATACAAAACTGAAAACAATTGACATACAATTAAAAAACCAAACACATCCGATTATTATGTATTATCGTGAACAACTCTCATCGTCTCAAACGAAAAACGATAAATCGCTAATGGAGTTGGCTGATACACGCAACAAACTACAGGCACAAACTGACGAATTAAACTATCAAATACAGCAGGTAGATGTGCTCGAAAAACAATTGAACATGTCATTGGGTCAGTTTATCAAAGCGAAGCTGATAAAAAAAATTTACGGACCACAAGATCAAGAGAAACAGAATAATAATGGTTGGTACACTGAGAAGGATGATTGATAGAATTTATTATAATGTTGTTGGTAAAGTTATGAATCTTGTGTTGAATGTTGATAAGTGCAAAGTTTTAGTTTATTGAGAAGGGTGACTTGACGACTGAATGTAATGTATGTATTGATACGGTGTACGTTTAGAACAGGTAGATGAATTTGTGTATTTGGTTAGTTTGTTGTCTAAAGATGGCCGTTTTGATCGTGAAATTGAAAGGAGAGTAAATGCTGGTTGTAAGGTACTTTGGGTACTTAGGAAACTTTTGCTAGGAATGTAAATGTTTAATTATAATGTTATTAAATTCCCTATCAGGTTCGTTATTGTTTTTAACAATGACGCGTTTCGACTTTGCAGTCATCTTCAGATTATTCTGATCTTGGTCCGTGTTGTGGTTCAAGTGAACAACACGGACCAAGATCAGAATAATCTGAAGATGACTGCAAAGTCGAAACGCGTCATTGTTAAAAACAATAACGAACCTGATAGGGAATTTAATAACATTATAATTAATCATAACGCAGGTTCAGGACCAAAGAACAAAAGTTTATCTTTTGACATTAATATTAATGTAAATGTTTCCAAAGAAGCCACCCCCCGTTTGAGTATATACAATGCAGTTTTGGTGCCTACGTTGATGTATAGGGTGGTGAATGTAGGGTTTGGTTGCAAAAAGTATAAAAGCGGAAAATGACTGCTGTGCGAAATGAGATTTTTACGTGGGGTATGTGGTGTAACTAAAGGAGAGATCGGGTACGAAATACGATTAGTGTATGATGAGTGTGAAATTCGAAAAACATGTTGTAGCAAAAGTTGCCCCGTGTTAGAGTCAGTTAAGATAGTTCGCACATGTTGAGCGAATGCGTCTAATGAACGTTTGGTTAAAAAGATTTATTTTAATGATTTTGATGGTATATGTTTGAATGAACTATTTTTTTTGGGTACTTTTACAACAAATACAGTATACAACAATTATACCGTTGGAAAGTGTATTTATTGAAGTTTTCAGCAATATTATTTTTTCAAAATTTTCACTTAAAAAAATAGCGACAAAAATTCAACTTTGCCAATGGTGACAGGAGATAAAACTATCGTTTGCGTTCTACATTTCTGAAACAAAAAACAAATTAAATGCTAGTATTTGTAACACATGTAACTTTCGTTGGTACCTACAAAAGGTATAATTTTTATCCTTAAAACAAAAGAAAACGAGTCAATTTTGTCAATAAATGTAAAAATTATACATTTTGTAAGTTTCAACGGAAGTTACATGTGCTACAAATACTAACATCTAATTTGTTTTTTGTTTCAGAAGTGTAGAACGCGAGTTTTAACTGCCACCATTTTGCAAATCTAAATCACTTTGAGGCCATTTTTTTAGTGAAAATTTGACTTTTTTGAAGAAAAAAAATAATAAACTTCGATAAATACACTTGTCAACGGGTATAAAATTGTTGTTCACTGCATTTGTTGTACAAGTTCCCAAAATTTTTTAATAAAACTCTTAAAAAATCGATGCTACAAACTTTTATACTACATTATTTTTAAAGAAAATGTTTATGGACACGGGGGCATTAGTATAACATAACCTCAAAACAAAACAAAAACAAAGTTTGTAATATCCAACAAATATTTTGTTTGTATTATTCACAGATAACAACCATCTAACAGATGAACCAAAAAAGAAAAATATATCTAAAATTTCTAGAATTTCTCTACATATATTCATCCATTTTGCGCTGATGACAGTACCAGCATTAACTCCCCAAATTTGAATATTGTTTTTGTTAAAAATGTTTTGTATTTTTATTTATTCCAGCATTAATTCCCAAAATTTGAATATTGTTCTTATTAAAAATGTTTCGTATTTTTATTTATTTATATATAACTATATACTTTATTTTTAAATAAAAATATATCTTAAATACATCATCACTCATTATTTTATAAAGATATCCTTAATACAATAAATAGTTTGTTGTTTTTTTAATATAGAAATGAGTTAATACTAATTAATAAGAATTTCTGTAACAATTTTTCATAAAAGTATTTAAAATTTAATAAATATATGTTATACTTCTACATGAAAACAGATCTTTTAGGTCATGAAATATTTTTGAAATATTGATTGATATAAATCAGAGCTGGACAAGTACTGGATAAAAAGCACTCAAGTACAAGTACATACAAAAGTACTTGTTTAATATAAATTTACGTAATTGTGGTAATATTTAAATAATATTATATATAGAAAATTATAGAAAGTTTACGATAGAGAAAAACTGTGTAAATTTACATTGATAATCATATTTTTATTGTGATTTTATAAATTATTATTAAATTTACAAAACAATTATACAATTACAACGAAAAATATAGTAAAATTATTATGATTATAATGTAAATTTACACTGATTTTTTACAGTGTGAATAAGTGACATTATAATTAATAAATAATATTTTTGCATAAAATACAAAAAAAAATAAAAATATATAATAAATATAAACATAGGTTTTAACTTAATAATTATACTATAAAAATTCTTTTATATCATTAAAAAATATTTGATACAATACCTAAGTACTTTTACTTTAATAAATACTTAAGTACTTTGTTAATACTTTAATATTTTCTACGGTACTTAAGCACACATTTTAAGTAATTCAAGTAGCAAGTACTTAAGTACTTATTAGTGCCCCAGCTCTGATCTAAAGAAATATGCTCATTTCTATAATTTGAACAATTTTACAAATAACAAAGTAAATTTTGCAATATTTCCGTAAATGCTAAAAATATGTAATATTACATCTAATATAATCTAATTTATATATATAAAATTCGCATATTTTTTTACAAACGTCACTTTTGAAACATTCTCACAGTTTATTCAAAAATGAATAAAATTTCGAATTAAAAAGAAACTATAGAAACCATTTCTGATTGACAAAAATCAATATTTATTTTCGAAAAAAAAACCTGAAATTTTATTCAAAATAAAAGATTTTTTTGTTTGATTGCAAAGATTAAATATATAACAATAATTAATAGTGACGCAAGTAAAGAGAAAAATAACAAGATGACTTAATACAAGAGAGATTTGGCAACAATGCAATAATTTATCGGGTCAATATTGTTTAAGTTGGGTAATAATAAATAAATTTCAAAACTCATTGTATTAAAATAAAACTTATAATCGACGTTTCGACGAACTCAACGTCCATTTTCATTAGGAAAAATGATACAAATGATATTTATACAGTAAATAACAGAACATGTTACTGGACGTAACAAATAAATAACTAAATTATAAATTTTTTTATAGATTTTTAATTAATGGAAGTTAAATAAATATAAACCTATAAATTTACTTATTTTGTTACCCAGTAACTTGTATCTATGTTCTGTTTATTTACTGTTAAATGTCATTGGTATCAGTTTTCTTGCTACGACGGACGTACGTTGAGTTCGTCGAAATGTCGAATATTAATACAGAACTTTAAACTAAAACAGTTTTATTTAATAATCTGTCGAAAATAACATTACTTTTGATATTTCCAATTTTGCTGAAAAATATAATATGTAATTTGTACGAATGTCATCAAATGGCGTAACCTGTCTTTTATTAAGTCACCTTGATTTTAGCAACAATTAATTTGTTCTTAAGAGGGTTGGGGTTGGGAAAGGGGAGGAGATTTAAAATTAGAAGTTTTTATCAATGCAACAAAAGCGTTTTTATAATATTCTAAAATTTATTTTCGTATTATTACGGTACGTCTTTTTTTTTTGTTTTAATTTTCAATTTTGTAGCTTACTATAGCACTACATGAATTTATTTATATTATGTAATAATGTCTAGATCTAAAAACGACACTGAATTGAGCAAGATCTAGTTTTATTTCTATTTCAAATTTATTTCGTATGTACAATGTTGTAGTTATATAGTTATGGTTCATCTCAATAGAACATTAGAAAATTCACATCATCATTTTAGCGAATGAATAAACAAAAACAAATACTAAAATATTTCAAAAATTCTACTAATTATTACATATATTATTAAAATTGATTTAAAAATCGACTAATTTTATGAATTTTTTTCTACGAAACTATAAACAATATCAAATCGCTGTTTTTTACCACTTTGACTGCAAGCAAAAGTGGTATAGCGTTTGGTACGGTGTCTGTAACATTAAAAAAAAAAAAATTTATGTATAGAAATCCTTCATATAGCCTCTAGATGACGAATATGAACTTAGTTTATGAGTAGGTGTATGGATGTGCGTCGTCAGCTCGCTCGGTCGTAAGTCAAAATTTTGTGGCCGCAACTCCTCCTACACGGTTCAACCGATTTTAATGAAATTTTCAGGATAAATTCGTCTAGTGCCCAAGATGGTCATGTGGTTTTGGTTTTTTCCAGTGATGCCAATTTTCCAAGAAAAAAATTACTAAAGTTTTTAAAAATTCATTGTGGCTACATTATTTATCCGATTTTGATCAAATTTTCAGGAAAGATTCCCCTAGTGCCCACATAAATTTCGTAATTTTAATACAATACTGTGTTGCCAACTTTCCGAGAAAAAAATTACAAAATTTTTTAAAAATTTATTACGGCCATGTTGTTTATCATTTATGTGATAATGTCAAAGTGGTCTATATATGGGTTTACCCATATACTTCTAATCTTGTTTAAACGATTTGTTTTTTTTGATGGGTGAATTGTTGAGTAATGTCTAAGGTCTATGGAGATAAACCATATATTAATTTATTCATTACTCAATTATACATAAGAAATATAATTTGAGAAAGTGCAATAATGAATATTTATTGCAAACTGTATATAGTCACATGCGGTAATCATTTACAGCTAAGTATTTTTTTTTATCTAATTTCATTATTATTATTATTAACAATAGTAAAAAATCTTTCAGAACTCATTATATTAAAATAAAACTGCTTCAGGTTTAAGTTTTTTGTATTAAAATTTATTAATAGTCGAAGTACTCAACAATGTAAGTCTTCTATATCAGGAAAACTGATACAAATGACATTTATAATAAATAAACAGAACTAGACGGAACAAATAAGCAATTATAGATTTTTTTTTTAATTAATGAAGGCATTAAGTTAAATAAAATTTGTCTTCCATTAATTAAAAAATCTATAAATTTTATGTTCTTCTTTAGTAACTTGTTTCTATAAACTGTTTATTTACTATAAATGTCATTTGTATCAGTTTTCCTGATGAAGACGGACGTTTAAGTTCGTTGAGTACATTATAAATACAAAACTTAAATCTAAAGCCGTTTTATTTTATGATTAATTCAAAGAACGTTTCGTTTTTGGACATTTTGGCATTTCGACCAAAAAATTTAATAATAAATTTCACCCAAAAAAACCATTTTTTACTTCACTGGTCCCATGATGATTTTTTTGGATTTAAAAATATATATATACATATAAATGGTGCAGTGCTGTCCTACCAATTTTCAAAATTTCAAAATTTCCTCAAAACAACATGTTTTCACTTTTATTTTATATCTAATAAACATTATTTAAACTTCTTTTTGTCTTAAGACAGGATAATTTATTTTTCTTGTCACTTCATGAAAACACTATATTATGTTACAAGGAACAGAAAGCTATATTTAGCTTTAATCAGGAAAACTGATAGACAAATTTTCTATCATTATTATTATTATTATTAATAAATATTAATACAAAACTTAAAACCTAAAGCCGATTTATTTTAATATAAATTAAAATATATATGACATTTCAATTTGCGGGACAGTATCATGTAAATATACAATTATATTATGCAATGCCATATTTTCGTATAAGTTTGGTTTTTTTTTTCATGAAGGAATAAGAAAAATATATCACATACTTTGTACAATTTTAATTTGATTATTTCCTTTAAATAACAGCGCACTGACTTGAATGTAATAATATTTCTATCAACAATTAATTTTTTTTCTTTTCATAATTTTTCGTGACAAATAAATACAATCCATTGAGTAATAGAATCATTCCGCAATTTCTAATTATCAGTCAAATAGTCTACGGCATCAGCTTAAAACTACTTTTAAGTAACTTACGGCCAGTTTCATAATGAATACTTTAACTAAAGTCGACTTTAAGAACGTGGAAATAACTGAAAATTTGACGACGTGGTACGATCTCAAACTTTGAGGTCGACTTTTAGGCCTTGTTTTTCCACTTCAGGGCCTTATAAAAAATAGTTAAAACAAACAATTTGTAAATTTTATAGGTCTATACTCCAGTAAATTTAGTTTACTTTTCGGCATTGTTGTTCAGTTTTTGTTACAGATAAATCCAGAGACGCTGCAATTCACGCAGTTTACAGAAAACAGTGAATTACGGGCGCCATTTTGTTTTTTATGAAACGACAATTTTTGAAAATAAAGACCAAAATAACACTTTTTCGAATGCCTAAACCGTTTCCTTCTATGTTTTTTCATTTGCGAATAAAAAATTTCCAAACTTTACGTACTTTTTAGTCATTCAGAGAAGGAGAACCTCCCCTTAAGCTGCTTTAAAAAAAAAACAAAAAATAGCTATTGCTTTTTATTTTTTTTAAAATTGTAGCTCTTTAGTTTAGCTATAAATAAAAATTGTACGGAATGATTCCATTTCTGAAAATGGTAAACTTATTAATATTGCTTAATTTATTTTTTCTTTATACATATTATAAATAATAACAATAATAAAATTTAGAAATAATGGCACAACAAAATAAAATTCGTTGATTAAGAAAGAAAAAATAACATTTTTTTTTTCTTTGGAATGTTTCGCATATTGAATAATTCTAATATTATATGACTAGATTAACTAATCTCTCTCTCTTTCTCTCTCTCGTTCTAATCTCATTAGAGTTAATAATAAGTTTATTTAGAAACTCGTAAACCTGAATGTTTTTAAGTATTATTGCATTTTTTTTTTTTTTTGATGATTTTCTAAGGCCAAATCTTTTTGACTTTTTGCATGATTGAATGTGTGCGTTTACATGAACAACTACAAAATTCATTCAAAAGAAATTTCGGTTAATGATATGCAAGAGATTTGAATATGTAAATCTAGAATTTCTGTGACTTGACTTAGGCCCGTGTGACACAGAAAATCAGCGCGTTATAATGCGCAATAGTTCAATTTTCTATAAATTTTACGAAAATTGAACTACTTTAGCGCGTTGATTTCTTGCATTATCGTGTCACAAGGGCTTTTACAGATTTTGATCTACATCATTATATAAAGATATAATCTATGATCTTCAAAAATAGATCATAGATATATAACAATGATCGAATTTGAATGAAATAATCTTTGGTGTGCTACTTATTTAGTTTCAAAAATATAAATTCTAAAAAGATAGGCGCCTATTAATTTATTGTTGTCGATTTATATTATTTATGTAAATATAGCACAACAATTGAAGTTGATTAATAATAATTATTGAAATATCACAATATCTGCGAATATTATTAGTTTTCTTTGATTAGTATTATTATTTTTTTTTTTTGATCAATTAGTTACTTATCGGAATGTATAGTTTTAAAACAAGAAAAACTGTCAGAGCGCATGCGCAGTTTAACGGCTCATTCGTACTTCTAATTATAATTTTATGTATTAGTAGAATTACTCAGTTTTACACAAACATATCACAGAGTAATTCTACAAAAACAAAAAATATTTTTTAAATACTTTTTTCAAAAGTATTTTAAAATACTTTAGTATATTTATAAATGTAATTAAAATACTAAAAAACACTGCAAAGTTTAACTGATATTAAATTTATAGCATGTTAAAATTTTTTTAAGAACTCATATTAAAATAAAACGGCTTTAGATTTAAGTTCTGTATTAATATTTATTAATAATCCGATACAAATAACGTTTCTATATTCTGTTGTTATTTACTGTAAATGTCATTTGTATCAGTTTTCCTGCTGATGAAGACGGACATCTCAAGTACGTCGGATTATTAATTAATATTAATACAGAACTTAAACCTAAAGCAGTTTTTTTTGATAGAAAATTTATTTAATCTAAAAAATTAGATATAAAACTGTTTGATCATAAAAAATTATTGAAAAGACAGGTTTTTTTTTTAAATAATTACAATGTTAACTTTAAATTGAACAAAACGGAGGATTGTTAAATAACAAAATTCTGAGATTGTTTGATAGTTTTTTTTTTTTTTTCTAAAATGTTACACTCAAAATTAAACTGCGCATGATTCCAACAGTTTTTTATACTAATCTGCGATTCATATAATTATATATTTGAGAATAAAGCTTATATGGCAATTATAATGCAATATTTATTGAACAAAACTTCTTCATAATTAATAGATCATTAATTAAATCTAAATACATAATATTATATTTAATTACAATTATTGTTTGCAATTTAAGAGAAATAATTTTATTTTATTTACATTCATAATAGATACATAAAAAATAATTAATAAATTCTTATTTTCGAAATTTAAAAACAAAATCAAAAAAATCAGAATCTTAATTCAAATCTTTTTTTTGCCACCACTGAAATATGTCTAAAACGGAAGCCATTTTCACTGGAATTTTAAGCACGGTTTGTAAATGAATACTTTGTCAAAATACTGAATACGAAACTCGACTGACAATAACAAATTATTGTTTACTGTTGAGTCCTTGAGTCCATGAAGTTTAAATCAATTAAAAAATGTTGAGACAAATCTTTTCTTCATATATTTATTTCTAAAAAAGAATGTACATTTCGACCACCCTGTGGTCATCGTCAGTCTTAGCTGTACATTCTTTTTTAAAAATAAATATATGAAGAAAAGATTTGTCTCAACATTTTAATTGACAATAACAAAATGGAAGTTTTGTTCAATAATATACAGTTTAGATGGTCGCATATGTTTTTGAAATATAAGAATATAAAAGCGAGCAAAAATCACAGTAAAACTGATAGAAAAAATACATGTATATATATTATTATATTATATATTACAATTTGTTTCCTATATTTTCGTTAATAAATTACTAATCATTCGTAAAAGATAATGAAGAAAAGATTGTAAAATTAATTCGATTATACGATTCGAATCGGAAATGAGTTGAATTTTTTTTTTAAATTCCCGTTTTAGGCCATTAACAATATAAGAGAACTCATTTTCAAAACGATTATCACGTTAAAATTATATCGATAGATAGGGGTGAGGAGATGGGGTGGTCAATAGTCGATATACAGGGTGTTCGTTGTTTGCCAGGTTGATATAGGGCAATAACATGGGATATCCCGAGATAATATGCAGAATACTTCTTTCTGAAGTAAAATTCGGAGAAATACTTAGAATACTTTTCGATAGGGAATAAAAAGTTATATAATTTGGTTTTAGTTTTAATTTGCTAGCATGTGCCCCGTTTGGAAGCGAGAATTTTTTTTAAAATGTTTTTTAGAATTTTCAATAATTTTTCCTGCAAAATCAGGTATGAGTTAAAGAAAAAAGTTATTTAGCTATTATGTAGCTAACTTTTTTCTCTATTTTACTGAATTTTTCATATTTTTTTGAGCAAATTTTGAAAAAAGTTTTATTTTGAAAAAATCCCAAGGGTACCTGACAAATTTTCAAAAATTCAGTTTTTAATTTTTTTTTTTCTACTAAACGATGCATCGTAGAATAATGGTTTCTTCACTCAATTATCGTACTCATTATTCCGCATTTTTCCATTTCATACTTATTTTCCTAGACCTCATAGGTTTTGAGAAAAACAATAAAAACCAAAAAAATCGAAAAAAAATTCTAACGCCCAAATGGCAGATGCTAGCAAATTAAAACTAAAACCAAATTCTAGAACTTTTTATTGTCTATCAAAAAGTATTCTAAGTATTTCTTCGAATTTAACTCGAGAAAGAAATATATCGCAAATTATAGAATTTGCATGTTAAACGCCCATACGAACTTAACGAACGAACACCCGGTATATATATATATATATATATATATATATATATATATATATATATATATATATATATATATATATATATATATCAATTTCAATCGACTGTTTTGCATTGCAAATCTAATATCGATTAGTCGAATATCGATTTTTAATTTGTCAAAGTCTCTATCGTCAGAATGTTTAAGAAAAAATAATCTTAAAACTAGAATGAAAATGGAGTTGAAACTAGTGAAGTGTGATATGAAATAAATAAATAAAGTGGAAAAAGAAATGAATAAATTAATGTTTTGCTTAAAGATTTTTAGACCATTCCAAAGCCTTCGGTTCCTTCGCTGATTGCTAGTAGTAGACTTTTCTCAAAATGTTCATAACATTCGTAATCGGGCAGGCACAATTGGTTGAAACTAGAAGTATAATAAATTTATCACTAAGTTGATGTTATGATAAGGGTTAAGAGTTAGGCAGTTGCAGAAGCATAAAAAGAAACAGATGAAAAGTGTAAAATTAGTAGAATTATTCGAACGAAAGTTGGTGTTAAGTCAATTCAGCGATGGATGTCTGCCATCTTGGCGCAAATGTATTAATCAGAGCTTCAAACCGTTATATATTTCGTTCCGGTTCAATTAAATATATATATATATATATCGGTTCGCTTCCGGTTTTCGGTTCAGTCCCGAGTGATTAATTTTTAAATTTTTCAATGCTTTTATTTGTATTAAAAACTTATGTTCTACCACAATTTAAATCATTTTATATTCCTACTTTTATAATATAAGCATACTACATAAATTGATACAATAATATAATAATTATTAATTAATTAAAGATATAATTAATTAGAAGTATATAAATATATGATAATAATTATTCGAAACTTACATAATTCGTATGTATGTTTTAATTATATAATAATAAGATAACATATTATGTTATATAAATCCTGGAAATTTTTTTTTTATAAAAATGAAAATTACCTCTAATTATTAAAATATTTTCTATTTAAACTATTAAAAGATTGATTATTAAAAGCAAAGTTATTATCAAAAAAATATACCTGTCTCAAAATAATCCCTAGTTTCATTTCCATTTTCAATAACTGAGAGTATTCATCCACAAAAAAAAAACACTTTTTCGCGTAAGACGAGTTCCGATTAAAAGAAAAAGCATGTATCGAACCGAAATAAACAGATAATTTTTTTCCAGTTTAGTTCCAATTTTTGTTCCAGCAAAAATAACGGTTTTTTTTCTCGGTTCAGTTCCGATTTGAAGCCCTTAGGTCTTAATAAGCATGTGGGGGTTTGGGTTGGTTATGATTGAGAAAGTGTTTTGCGTAAGCAAATGTACAAGGTGGTAAAAATAAAAAATAGCATAAATTTATTTCTAGATAAAGCGAAAATTGTTTGTCTGGACCCAGACATGTTTGAATTGAAAGAGTTTGTGCTACATCTTTATAGGTATATGACATGATTGTGTATACATGTATGTATATATGACAGCATAATTGTTACAAATAAGACTAAATTAACAACAAATACGCAACCAAAAAAAAAAAAGAAATATATAATAAACATATGCAACTAAACTTTGCTTAATTACTATAAAAATAAATAACAAAAATTTGTAGTTTTATTTTCTTCTACATTATATATATATATATAAAATTCGGATATTTCATTTCAAAACAATCTCAAGTTCTATTTTTAAAATATAAGTTACATTGGTGATTTAAAAATCGTGATTACAATAATTATATAATTTAATTGTAAAGCACATATCATATATTTTAAAAATATGATCTAAAATTATTTGAAAATAAAATAAAAGATCAAATTTTATACAAAATAACACCAAAAAGTAGGTATGTAATTCATATGTTCTAAACATTTTTATATATTAATTGAAAAACCAAATATATTTTTCTCTTAGCTGAAGATGGTTCGATTAGAAAAACACAAAAAAACATAAGTAAATAAATAAACATAGCAAAGGATCTTTTAGAAAGAAAAAGAAAAAAAAACTTACCAAGTATGTGCAGTCGGCAAATTCCCAAAAGTGGGTGCAGCCGTGATTTGAAATCGTGGATTCAACTCACGAAATCCCCCAGGCGGTAACTGCGAACAACCTGTAGTAAACTGCAACAGACGTGCCATCTCCTCTTGCGTGAAATTGCCAACCGCAGCCCAAAACCAGCCGAGCGTACGTCGAAACTCAGTCGAATTACCATTAACAACATGATGCGTTTTAAAATCAGCGATCGAATAATGTCCCGTACCGCACAACAACAACTCCAACTCGTTCTCATCGAAAATACTCAATAGATTATCGGGTATCAGCTCGTTTAAACCCTTAAGAAACGCGTCCAGTTCATCTTTAACGCAAGTCGCTAGCTTATACTGCGCCAACGCATCCAAATACTGCATTTTACTCATATTATGTACCCTGATTTTTGAACCACCCGGTATTAATTCGATCGCGCGTAATAACTGTCCGTTACCATCATATTGTTCTTCGATAAAATACAAGTCCATATCCATTTCATCTAGATCATTATCCAGGATAAACTTAATCTTCGATAGATACAAATCAGGATCATCTTGTTCGAAATATTTGTAATGCACTCGCAATCCGATAACTTGTGCTAGAAATGATCGGGTGAAACGTGCACGAACTAGCTGCCGATACGAACCACCTAGTGCACTTTCGTACAGACACTTACCGACCACCTTACCAGCGAACTCAAAATGTTTCAACTTTAAATGTGCATCTCGTGCCGGATTGGGATGTACGAGTGATTGTTGACCCTCGTGAAAACTTGTAAATAATTCGTTACGTGCGTCAAATAATTGTGCGCAAATCAATTCAAACCATTCACGTCTTACACCGCCCCAATCTATACCTTGTTCACCTTGAAACGTGATCTCGAAATTCCTACACCAATCGGAAACGGAGAAATTTTTCGTTGCCTTCATACTCGATTCTAGCAATTTACATCGGCTGACTTTCATTGTTAGTTTTTCGTGATAGTGTTTCTGATGGTATTTACGTACTTCGTGATAGAAAAAATCTTGTTTATCTTTAAACGTTTCCGATCCGCCCATATTCTTCAACAGAAAATGCGTGAACGTGGCTGCGATCACGTTACGTTCACGCGATACTAGTTCGATTTTCGGTTGACAGCCATCGTCTACCGTAAACGGATTGCCATAGTTATCGGTTCGGTTCGATGGTTCCGGTTGAAAGATGAATTTCGTTGACGGACAGAGACGGAATGTGTAGAGACGTTTCGGAATGAATTTTAGGATGCGTTCTTTGATGATGAGTTGTTTGGGTGATACGTAGCATAAGACACGCTTAGGTTTCGTTATACGTTCGGTATTCATGCCGATCAACCGTGCCTCGTAGCATACATTATGATTTTTCGATGCAACATTCTTATGGACTAATGTCGAATCAACACCTAAAACAGACAAAATACAAAATTTATATTCGATTATTACTAAGATAGTAAAAAAAAAACTTTTCGAACTCATTATATATAAACTCAACGTACGTCTGCATCAGGAAAACTGATTTTCTATTAATTTTCTTGATGAAAACGGACGTTGAGTGCGGTTGAATACTTTGATTATTAAGGGCATTTCAAGGCAAACAAAAGGCTATATTCAGACAGGTGGTGGGAATACAAAAAAGGATAATTTTACATTCGATTTATTCGTTTAATACTACATATTTATGGTAACTAATTATTAGAAAAAATTAGCTAATTTATGTGCAATTTATAATTTAATAACAAGTTTATATATTTACAGAAGTAGCATATAAAAAAAATAATCAAATATTTAATTGTCAATATTTTCGTTGTTTATTATTATTTTGATTTCCAAAAAATATATAATAAAGATTAATCACATTTTTTTTTCAAATAAAAAACATGTGTGAGATAAGAGAAAATCGCATTTTTCAAGGAAAATGATGAAAATTATATTTTTACAAATAAACTGCACATAAATAAATTCTGAAATTAATACATAAGTACTATAATAACAATTAACAACATATATATTTTTTGGCAATCAAAATAATAATAAACAAAGAAAATATTGACAATTATATATTCGATTAATTTTTTTATATGCTAATTCTGTCTGAATATTAAAATTGTTATTAAATTATTAATTGTACATAAATTAGCTAATTTTTCTAATAATTAGTTACCATAAATATGTAGTATTAAACGAATAAATCGAATGTAAAATTATTCATTTTTGTATTCCCACCACCTGTCTGAATATAGTCTTTTGTTTGCCTTGAAATGCCCTTAAAGAAATCAATTGGAAAATTTCTACCGAACAGACAGACATAAAAACGTGTTAATATAAAAAACTACTTACTATTTAAAACAATAATATCAAAATCGCCATTATGCAATTCAACGCCTTCATACTTAATCGTAGCATGATAACAACCCTCGTAAATAAATTTCAGCTGTACGCTAAGCTTCTGCGTTTGCCAATCGTAATCCAACGTAATCGAATAACCTTCCACCGTATTCGTCTCCTTATTATCACCACATTCCGCCAACGGTGTACCCAGCTGATTAATACAAACCGAATACCCTTTTGTAGGGTCTTCACCCGCATTATACATACAAACATTACTATATTCATCACGTGGTTCAACCTGGAGAACGTGTGCAACACTTGCCGTACACACCACGGTACTACAATGCCGTAGTACGAGCGAATGTTGTGCGTCGGCTGCGCCAGCGATAAATGTCCGAACGAAGGGGCTACCAGGTACGTGGTGGGCATCTACCACAACGCTGATACTGTAACGACCTGCATGACGTACGGTGAATTTGACACGTGCTACGTTTGCGCTGTTTGGATCGATCGGTGATCCGAGTTCGGAGATGCAGGCGATTTTGCGGGCGCCTTCGGCAACTTCAACGCATAGTTGGTCCGTATCGCAGATGGGATAGGGTTGACCGTTGCGCTGATAGAAACGTACGGTGAAGCAGACGGTTTGACCGACGGGTTGTGGGTCGTTCCAGTGAAAGGTTACCTTTGGAAAAGAAACAAATAAAATAGCATAATTAATGTTAGTTTATAGAAGTAGACAAATATTATTCTACAACAGGGTGTCTAGCAAATTTTCAAATAAAAATACAGTTCTGCATGTGTTCCACAACATTTTACTAATTATATAATTGCGTCCGATAATAATTTAATAACTATTTTTATATATTTACAGAAGTAGCATATAAAAAAATTAATCAAATATTTAATTGTCAATATTTTCTCTGTTTATTATTATTTTGATTGCCAAAACATATATATATTGTTAATTATAATAAAGATTAATCATAATTTTTTTCAAATAAAATGTATGTGTGAAATAAGAAAAAATCGTATTTTTCAAGGAAAATGATTAAAATTATTTTTTTACAAATAAACCATACATACAAAAATTCTGAAATTATTACATAAGTACTGTAATAACAATTAACAACGTATATATTATTTGGAAATCAAAATAATAATAAACAATGAAAATATTGACAATTAAATATTTGATTTTTTTTATATGCTAATTCTGTCTGAATATATAAAACTAGTTATTAAATTATTAATTGTCCATAAATTAGGTAATTTTTCTAATAATTAGTTACCATAAATATGTAGTATTAAACGAATAAATCAAATGTAAAATTATTCTTTTTTGTATTCCCACCACCTGTCTGAATGTAGCCTTTTGTTTGCCTTGAATTGGCCTTAACACGTTCAGTGCCGGTCCATTTTTCTGCTCTTACCTCAAAGGCCGACACGGGGCTGAATGCTTGAAGTCACTTATGCCAGCGACACACACCGTGTGTCGTCGGCTCCCGGTGGAAGTAGCCGATGACACACGGTGTGTGTCACCGGCACTGAACGTGTTAATTATCAATACATATATTGGATGCAAATCTTCAACACAATTTTTCAATTGTGTATATGATTGGATTTTATTCTACATTTACTAAAGAATAAAACTAGTTAAACCCCCATTCTAAAAAAGTACTTTTTCTATGAGAAAAAAATTCCCAAAGTTCACTCATTTTTCAGACTTCAGTACCTTAATATAAAATAAGTTCCGAAAAACATTTTACCATGTTAAATTATTTTATTAATTAGTATAAGTGTAAAAGTATGTGTGTTTACCTTGCAATTAGCCGGCAATAAATATTTCCCAGTAACATACTGCAACAGCGTATGTTTAGCTTCAGGCGCAAGCGATGGCTGTGTCATCGCAGCCAGGGTAACCAGTCCAGCAACCGAAACCGACACCACCAGCATACCGCCCCATGTCCACGCATCCTGGTGCTGACTACTCTTCACCACCTCCGACCAGAGTTCCTCTTTCAAACCGGCCAGCAGCTGTTTGGAGGTGGGTAGGGCTTGCCGGGCGATCGTCCATTGTACGAAATCCTTCTGGAGATGCTGTTGCGCCTTTGAATCTTCGAACCAATACACATCCTCCAGGCTGGCTACCTCCAGACTGAGCAGCCGCGGGTATTGGTGCTGGAGATTGTAGCGTGCTAGCCATTGTCGTAGAACGAGACGTTGCTGGAGTAGGGAAGCGGCACGCTGAAGACGTTGTTCATCTGGTGCTGATAATTCGGGCAATGCTGAGACTTGGCTGCATTGCGTTAGCTGAGATATGCCTACACACACACACACACAGAATAAAATCAATTAAAACTAAATCTAAATTAAACAAGATTAGAAATATATGGGTAAACCCATATATAGACCTCTTTAACATTATCTCATAAATGATAATAGGAATAAAAAAATTTTCACCGAAAGCTGGCAACATTGTATTTTGCTAATATATAATATTATAGGCGCTAAGGGTATCTTCTGTAAAAATTTCATTAAAATCGGATAAATAATGCGGGCATAACAAATTTTGGCTGAACTTCAGAATAGCCTCCCGTTTCACAAATTTTAAAAAAGTCAGATTTGCGCATGCGTGGGCATCGGAACGCCCATATTTGGTGTATAAAAACCAGTGAACCTCAAAGTGTTTCATTAGTAATTTTCCTTTTGTTATGTTATGTTAAGAAGTCCGGTAGGTTAGGGTAGGTTTCAGGTAGGAGTTTGTTTTTTAAAGACCGTTAAGAAGTCCGGTAGGTTAGGGTAGGTTTGGTAGGTAGGTTTCAGGTAGGAGTTTGTTTTTTAAAGACCGTTAAGAAGTCCGGTAGGTTAGGGTAGGTTTCAGGTAGGAGTTTGTTTTTTAAAGACCGTTAAGACACATTTAAAATCATATTTTGTCATGTCGAATAGTTTGACAGTCACTGGTTTTTCAACTCGCGTGCCTACCGCAAAAACGGGAGGCTGTTCTATAACTATACCCAAATTTTTTTTAAATTATTAATTTTTTACTTATTTATTTTTGCTATATTATTTGGCAGCATTGATTTTCAATGTCAAAAGTCACAGTACGTTTATATTAGTTCATTTGACGTTATATTTTGAATGTGTATTTTTGTAATTTATTATGGCGAAAAAATGGTCTAGAGTCTAGGCGATATGTCAACAGTTAGTTGGCAATTTAATTTCATATTTTGAACAAGAAAAGGGGAAAATAATGGGCCATTAATGGCCCTGTCTGCAGTACGCGAGAAGCTCACATAAATATAGTAGTGAGTGACGTTATTTGCCTAGTGACAAAAATTGATGACGTCCCTATCTTTTTATCTTCTCGCCACTATACACAGTGTGGCTCAAATAAACTTTTTTTACTCATTATGAAATTTAGTTATGCTTGTAGCGAGCACGGGTGTAATGTTGGTTGCCAACTCGGCAATTTCATTTCATGTTCTAATGCAGATATTTGCCAAAAAAACACATGGAAAAAGAAACAATTTATAATTTGAAATGAAACAAACTTTGGCATCGTTTTAAAAATATGTTTTAATCATCAGATAGGTTCAGAATAAAGTTACTAATTTTTCAAGCAAGATAATTTCTAAAAATTAACAACTATTTTTTTCCTAATATATTTTACTGTTTTCTCTACAGCCATTACTTTATATTGATCATAAACTATACACTGTAAAAAATTTATGTAATTTTACATGTTTTGTGAATGTTTTATTACTGTTAAAACCTGTGTAAAATTACAGAAATTTAATTACAGTGTATCATTCATAAAATGAAATAATTTATAATCACAAATAATAACGTAATAAAAATCTTTCAGAACTCATTATATTAAATTTAAAAAAAAAAAGCTTAAGTTGAGTTCTGTATAAATCTTAATTAAAATTTGACGTTTCGATATACTACACGTAAATAATCATCATGGAAAATATATACAAATGACAGAAATAATAAACAACCAAAGGATAAAATGAAAATGAAATGAAAAGAAGCCAAATTTCATTTAAATCAGTTAAAAAAGCTTAAGTTGAGTTCTGTATAATTCTTAATTAAAATTTGACGTTTCGATATACTACACGTAAATAATCATCATGGAAAATATATACAAATGACATAAATAATAAACAACCAAAGGTTAAAATGAAAATGAAATGAAAAGAAGCCAAATTTCATTTTAATCACAGTGTTAGCTTTTTTTTTCTTTTCTAAATTTCTATTGCTTCGTCTTATCAATCTGCTGTTAATATTGATTGATTTTACAGTAATTACAGTATCTTCGATATCAACGCATGTTTTTAATAAATATTAATATCCCTAAAAAAGGTACAGGGAAGAATGTAAACAACCCTGTATATTTATATTTATGGTAAATTTTAGAGAATTTATCATTTATTTTATTTAAAAAATGTATTAAGTATAAAAATTTTAACAGTAAAACAATAATTAAAATTTGTAGAAGGATATTTATTATTATGTGCTCATATTACTTTTATTGGATGACGTAATAGAACTTATGGTAATCTAACTATTACACATTTATTATTAATTTTTATGAGTATTAATTAATTTGTAATATATATATATATATATATATATATATATATATATATATGCGTAGGTAATGTACATAAATGTTGTTTTGGAAGTGTTTTTATTCGAATTTACATACATACATACATACACCACGCTTTGTTTACATACGCATTGTCATGGAAACGCAATCCGCACAACGTCAACAGATACATATGGGAATATTATGTAGTGAAAAATCGATTCGATATTGTTTCTAGGTGAAGATATTTAACACCATTCTCTTAGAAACAGACAACTATTTACTTACTACTTACATTTGGTACAGTGGTACAAATATTAGTTTCCTAAAGGCTTGAATTTTTTTCATGATACCTTTTAGAAATAATAATGATTTAAATTTTAATTTATTATCACTTAAATTACAACCCGCGAATTATTAACTTGTAATGCGAATGTTTTTTCAGATCTTAGATCATTATAAATCAATAAATTGAAAAATTTGAGAAAAATCTTTTCTTCATTCATTTATTTTCAAAATTAGTATGTACATCTCGACCGCACTGTGGTCATCTTCAGCTAAGAAATGTACATCCTGATTTGAAAATAAATAAATGAAGAAAAGATTTTTCTCAAATTTTTAATTTATTTACACAACTTCATGTACTCAACAATAAATAATAATTATAGATCAAGATCAATAATGATGAAAAATGATCTAGATCAGATAAAAGATTTTATATTTCTTGTTCTTATATAAACTAATTAGTAACATTATTACTGATTCTAATTTATTGCAACTAATCGCATTTCATGTACCCAGACTAAACTTTAGACAAAAAAAATCTTCTATGTATATAACTATAAATTGATTTTTGAATTCCAAACTCCGACTCTTGCTCAAGTCGAATGTAAAATTAGTTACTATTTTTCGAAAACTTGCTAATTTACATTTATACATTCACGTAACTACAATATTTTCCTAAATGTTTTAACTAATCATATATACATATATTTGTAATTTATAATGAATCTCTTTGTATCTTGTAATTTAATAAATATTAATACAGAACTTAAATCTAAAGCTGTTTTATTCATTTTGTGTTTGTAAGCATCTAGGCTCAATGCAATAAAAATTACTTTCTGCTCCTCGTAGCATAAATATACGATTGTTGAACACAGTGTATTGTAAATAAACTTTTTTACTCATTATGAAATTTAGTTATGCTTGTAGCGAGCACGGGTGTAATGTTGGTTGCCAACTTGATAATTGCATTTCATGTTCTAATGTAGATATTTGTCAAAAAAAAACATATATATATATATATATATATATATATATATATCATATATCCGTAATTGAGACACATGTCCTGTTGTTATAAATAAATTGTTTATAAGTAAAAGCTATCATTACATATTCATCGAATGATATACTCATGATTGCGAGAATTTATAAAGGAAATGTCATTCATTATTTGTTTTCCATCAATATTGCAAATTATATTATAACTTTGATATTTTATAAAAAAAAAAAACAAGAACGAATGTTTATTTAAATATAATAATTTCATTGAATATTTAATTAAATGTGCGTGTTATCACGTCATTCGGGTCAATGCATGTAACTAAACCAACTCTGCAATTATTTATTGACGACTTCCAATTCATTGATTATTCCAAATTACATACAGCATAATATATCTATTTTATTTATACGACTTTCAATAATACAAAAAAAAATAGAATGAAACTAACCATATATCTGAGGAAAAATTACTTTAATCTGATTTTATTTCATAACATAACCTCATTCTATAGAAAAGGGGTCTTTGGCGTTTGTTTAATGTGAAAACGATGAAAGAAATGAAAGAAAGAATTGAATAATATGTGAATAGTTTGTAATTAGTATAAACACTAAAATAATAACCGACCTGAAGAGATACTAGAAGATGTCATGCCAATTGAGCATATTTCCGTATCATCACTCCACATTTCTTGCACGGGAGACGACATCAAAATAGCGCACCAAACAATAAAACACACAAACAATTAAACAATAATATTTTCTTTCGTTTTCACACAAAATATGCGCAAAAAAACAACGAAACACCCACGCGAATCTTAACTCAAATGAACAAACGGACGCGACGGAACAATGAACGCAAGTGTCACGTTATTTCGGGGGCAAAGCGCCCGTGTCAGGGGACACATGTTTCGTGTAAAAAAAGGACGGATACTACAACCAGCACAAACGCGAAACAACGAAAATGGATCCTGTTTCTAAACCATTCACACTGCTTGTTCCCGAAGAACTGCCCCCCGCTCCGCCGGATTTTCTTATATTCAACATGACAAATAAATATGTGCCAACCAATACGCATGCGCAAACACCCTTCAAACATGCAATCAAATTCTGATTCATCCCCCATATCTTTGCAATAATTTCATAACAAATAAATTTTTCATTTTTATTTTATAATAAATTTGTTTAAAACAATTATTTATAATAGTAATCGTCAGGCTTCAAATTTATATACCAGCCCAGAAAATTCATATTTATTTTCACTACAATGATATCAAGTTTTCCGTTAATATTTTTAATTAAATAAACTTTTTAAACTAGTATACTAAATAATAAACAAACCAAACATAGAAATAAGCTACTAGATAACAAAATTTATTAAAGGATGCCAGATTTTATTTTAATCAGTGCCTTCAGAACTAAAACCTAAAGCCTTTTCTTATTTTAATATGAGTTCCGAAAGATTTTTTACTACGTTAAAAATATATAAATATTCTTAGATTACTACATCAACTAATTATAAGTACATAGAAACAAATTACTAGTAAACAAATAAGTTACCTAGTTACTTATTTCTATGTCCTGTTATTTACTGTGAATGTCATTTGTATCTCTTTTCCTGATGCTATATAGATATTAGTCATCAATAATTTATATTTTATTTATACAATAAATATTCAACACTTTACTAATTAGGAAACTAATTAAATTGTACATATTACGTTATTGATGTATGTTCATATTTATTGTAATAATACTGTGTTAGATAAAAATAATCTTACACCCACCTGTATCAAAAAAAAGTTGTTTATATTCGGAGAGTTGCACTTCTTCTAACCAAACATCTATATTAATTGCTTCATCAGTATTTAATTGCACCCAAAATATATTTAACAATCTACTTAAACATATACCGCAAGCAATTATTAAAAAAACTACAGTTACTAGTTTGGCACACTTCGACATTATTTTAAACCAAAATACAAAATCCCGGTCTCACATCATGACAACAATCATTTTGACATTTGACACCGAGCAACGGCCATGTTTGTTTATGCCCTTACGATATCCGGAAGATTCATCTGCGCCATCTAACAAAGAACTCTTAAAGTTTTCATATTTAAAGCGAAATCAAAATCAAACATTTATTCCATATTATCATGTTTTATTATTCTCTTTACTTATTATTACTTATTTTTAAATATACATTTTGTTTTTATTACTTATATCCATCTACTTTACAATATTAATAATACTTCGTATAATATTTATTTCATGTAATTTGATATATTTATGTGTTTAATTTGAAACATATAAATATATCAAATACATGAAATAAATAGAAACAAATTTGAAGTATAAATAAAACGTCTAATTTGAAAAATAATTAAATTAATAGTGCATAGATGGGTCTGTAAAATTTTAACGCGCTAATTTAAATTTAACACTTGAACTTGTAAGATTACAGCTGGTTATGTATTTTAGTGTCTTAGCAAAATAAGATAAATATATAATCTTATAAAAAATCAATATTACTTCAAATTCTATGACAAAAATATTGATTACTAATTCTCAGTTATTTAAAATTTAATAGAAAGTCATATATTAAGTTAGATAATTTTGTTGTGTTATATTAATTTATATTTATAATTTAACCGTCAAGGTCAACGTGTCTCAAAAACAAATTAATCATACCTCAGTATTACTAGTAAAAATCAGAACTAACCAACTGTTTCAGTTGGTTTAATTTCGGAATACATCTTTGACCTTTTAGATATTAGATTACTCGAAGTAAAGTCAATTTATCAGAAAACACAGGTCAATAATTCTATTTGATATTTCGTAACTATTTGTTTTTAAATAATATTAATCATCGCTACATCATGCTTTTAATGAAATATAATTCAATTTAATGGCGTGCAATAATACAATGTTAATTTAAATAAAACGATTAATAAATTCCATAACTTCTTTGTTCTAATATAAATGCAAAACAAAAGTACCGTTTGTTGTATTCAAATAACAAAAATAAATATTACATAACATGTATGTTTTCGAAATAAAAAATAATAAAAAAAAAACGATTAAGTTTAAATATCCAAATGTGTAAAGCTAAAAAAATACGTACATATTTTTGTGATATTTACAAAGATTTTCTTTTCTAAACGGGGCTAATATCATTTCATGTCTTATACATAGGCATAGTGTGAGCAGTGTGCAAGGAAATATTTTACATAAACAAGACTATTATTATTATTTGAAATAAATCATAACTTATTATTTGCTAGTCACAGTTCGCAAACTTCCATCGCTTCTTTACGTTCATCGAGCAGCTCTTTACCGGTGTTTTCCAGCATCGACTGTGCGAAATTATCAATGGGTAGATCGGGAACAATTTTCCATTGTTTATTTTCGATTTTCACGGGAAATGAAAAGACCACATCCTTGGGCGCGCCATAGCTACCATCGCTAATCACACCCATCGAAACAAAACGGCCCGGCTGCGTACCCAGCCACCAATCGCGCATGTGGTCGCTAGCTGCTTTTGCAGCTGATAGCGCCGACGACATTTTACGTGCTGCGATCACAGCTGCACCACGTTTCTGTACGGTTTCGACGAATGGACCACGCAGCCAAGCCTCGTCCTGTACCGCCTCATACACGGACACATCCTGTCCGTTTAAAGTCACCGTGGCGTGTTTTGCATCGGGAAATTGAGTCGACGAATGATTGCCCCAGATGAGAACATTGCGCACATTATAAACGGGTGTTGATAACTTGGCGGCGATTTGATGCTGGGCGCGGTTCTGATCCAAACGCGTCATTGCTGTAAAATTTTCTTTGGGAATCGAAGGTGCATATTTCGAGCAAATCAGTGCGTTGGTATTGGCCGGATTGCCAACGACAAGTACTTTAACATCTTTACGTGCATGCTTATCGAGTGCTTCGCCTTGTACCTTGAAGATCTTTACATTGGCCGATAAGAGATCTTTCCGTTCCATACCTTGTTTACGTGGCATGGCGCCGACGAGGAATGCAGATGAAACGTCTTTGAATGCAACGGCTGGGTCATCGGTCGGTATAACTTCGCGCAAAAGGGGTAAAGCACAATCGGCTAGTTCCATAACTACACCCTCTAGCACACTCATCATTGGTGGTATGTCCAATAAATGGAGAATTAACGGTTGCTCCGAACCAAACACATCGCCTTTAGCAATTTGATAGAGAAGTGAGTAAGCGATTTGGCCGGCGGCTCCAGTTACAACCACACGAATTGGTTCCAACTAAAATAACAGAAATTTGACAGTAAAAGTTTATGATTATTTCGGAAAAAGTTACAAGAGAAACGGAGATAGGTCATAGCAATGTCATTTTTTTTTCTTTTCTTAAATTTGAAAATAATTTAAAATATGATAATTACTATACTAGAAATAGTACTGAAATATATACTTACCATTTTGAAACAGGAATTTTCTAAATTAATGAAATATAAATGAAATCACGATATATAATACGGCCCGCTTTGCCCACAACTACGTGCAATGTAAAATAACAAATATCCTTTGACCTCCTTTTATACTTGACGTAGCTTTTTGGTAATCAACTAATCACGTGATATTATTTAATCAACTTCTCGAGCTAACATACTATTTTTTCAACAAATTAGAAATGTTTTGTACCTTTTACACACTAATTTACAAGTTAAATTAAATTTACTTCGTAGTTAAATCAAACTATAACCTCAAAAATGATTCGGGATTATTTTTTTTTCCATTCAAACACAGGATTAATAATAAATTTTATTTATCATTTATTTGTGTAAATATATATATTACTGAGTAAATTTGATTAGCATAGTATTTACTTAAATTAGATTTTAATTTACTCAGTTTATTTGTTACTTTTAATATTCCAAGATGAAATATTAAGAACTATGAAATAAAATAATTGTTTTTTTTAATATAAATTATATTATGCAATTTTTTTAAACTACTCATTTTTATTTCATAACATTACTTCATTATCTCAACATCAAATACATACAGATATATAATTTGAAATGTTTCTACTATTCTAATTGATGGTTTTGTAAGATAAAAACGGAGGGACAAGCAGAGAAAAACGTTTAACACATTCGGAAAAAAATAATATAGATGAAAACCCAGACCCACGCTATTATTATTAATATAGAAATATTTTTCTTGTGTAGATGTCTCTGAAAAAACACAAAACTTACAAACAAAAATTCATCTCGCTCTCTCTTCCGAGTAAATTAGAAATTAAACACGTTTTCAAACAAATATACATACATTTTTGGTCATATTTATTTTTCTAATGAATCAAATTTAATAACCAACTATATTTTTTTAATTAGCTAGTGGAAAGAAAACACATTTTTATTCAGTTTCTTGTTGTCTTCGTTCCGATTTCTACCATCTCTTAAAAAATAATAACAATAGAAAAAAGAAAGAAAGAAAAATAAACATATACAAATTATATAATTTAGGCCTCAAAAATTAAATACAAATTTGTCTAATATACAAAATGTACAAAAAGAAATGTCCATTGTAGCTGACAAAGTAAAAGAAATAGATAGATAGAGATGTACATTTATTATTTAAGTTGAACGAAGACTTGTGTATAGAATATTTATTTATATATTTATAATTTATATATATATAAGCAGAGCAGCGTAGCACAAAGCAGTATACAGAAAAATATGTCTGCCCCTATTTGTTTGTTCTTCAAACTAATTGAGATGGAATCCTTTTTCTCGAGTTGCGGCTAATAGTCGTTCACGCAACAAATCCTCCGTTGGATAATCAGGTAGTTTTAGATAATGGACGCATGTATTCACCGAGGGATAGGAGCCTTCGCCGGCGTCTACTTTACGAACGACCGTTAAACGTGGATAGAGATTGGCAAGGCCACCCGGTGGCAATGAACTGCATCCGGTAGTAAACTGAAGAAATGCTTTACGCTCTTCGGCATTCATCTCCATTAAAACGTTCACAAACCGTTGGAAACCAGGACTGTACCATTAAACAAATAATACACATTAGCAAATATTAGATTATTCAATTCACTTACACACACACACACACAGACACACAGACACAAATCAGTAGTCTATAACAATTGTTCGTTTACATGCAGAGCTGGGTAAAATACTTTTATAAAGTATTTTTAAACACAAATACTACTTGAAAAGTATTTAGTTTTTTTTTTAAATTACTAAATACAAATTCTTTTAATTACGTAAATAATAGGTTAATGTAAATTTTAAAAAAATAATATTTACCCGTTAATTTTCAATAATAATTCAATATCAAACTTTTCTGTGCACTATTGATATTAAAGCATGCATAAATACTTTAAAGTACATTTAATAAATACTTTATGTTCTAAATACAAATACTTTATGTTCTAAATACAAATACTAAATACTTATTAAAAAAAAAGTATTTTAAATACACCTAGCTCTTTATACATGATACTATCCCGCAAATTAAAATGTAATATATTTTCACTGATTTAGCTAATAATAATTATGAAATTTATTTCTAAATATTTAAGCCTAGATTAATATTAGTCGAGTACGTACTATTCCATTACTAGCACATACAGAATATCGTAACTCTACTCTACAGGCACACACTCACACTATCAATGTAAACATATATTTATTGCAGTAAACAGCTGCTAATGGCTACCGAATCTAATCTAGTAACACTCTATAATGATATGGATATATGATGATGATGATAACAAACCTGTCTCTCGTGTAACCCAATTTCGGTTCGGTATAATTAAGTAAATCATCTCGGCTCCATTGTGGATTTTGATCGCCGCAAAGCATAATTCGCATTTCGTCCGGACTAAACGCGGCCAGCTTCTCCATGGGGAAAACACGACTAAATCCCATGTAAAATGCTTCCAATTGCCGTGCAATACCCTTGTCCAAGCAAAACGATTGCGTCAGTTCGGCATACTCTTCGACATTCTCCAAGTTAACTTCGATATCGGCACCATTCGGTACCAGCTCAACGGCCGAATAACCAAACACTTTCGAGCTGGGCGAATAAGTAAATGTCAATGCGAGATCTTCCAATAGAATCGGATCGGATGCGGGATGCAAGCTTAGATTCTGAATCTGATGCGCTTTACTTTCAGCCGATAGATTATGATCTTGCATGATTTTCATTTTCCGTTTGATCAAGTCCTGTATCTGTTTGAGGAATTTAGCGCGATGCGGATCGATTTCGTATAGATCATCCTGAGCTAAAATACCCTTATACCATGGTGTCTTCTCCTCGCAGATCAATTTGGGCGGATCAAATTCCAACTCCTTTTCACTCTCCTCCGAAATTAAACTAGACGTCATTACGTCATCGTCATTAGTAGCACCAGCACCAGCACGTTTCAATGCACCTACCACAAGTCCAATACGTTCGTTCACCGTATTTTGTATTTCACCATGACACATAAGTTTTAAAAACGCCTGCGATAGCGGCAGATCCACTAAGCGATTATCCTGCAACACCTTGGCGAGAAACACACCGAGAAACCAAAAGTATTTAACCGCCGCATCACACGCGTCTGAATTGGGCGGTAAGGGAGCGGGAAATAGGCCCGCATGACGACGCACATAATAACCGGCCGGTTTCAAACCCTCGCCCAAATCAATATCGTTCATCGCCATACTGCTCGTATCGTCATCGTCACACAACCACATACCGAGATCGCGTCGTTGTAATTCGGCGGCAACCAGTGCGTAAAACTCCAGCGTCGGGCCCAGGCCAGTACCTTCCTCGCCCGAGAACTCCACTTCGAGTATAGATTTTCGGTCCGCGTGCACCTTCATCACTTGCATCGCCCAATCGAGTAGTTCATCGCCGCGTGGTACTTTAACACGTTCGTGCTTCAGCCGACCGACACGAAACTCGTGAGGATCATCGCGTCGCGGCGATAAACCTGGTGTACGTTGTCGTTCCATGGTAACATCACGTTGCGTCTGCAGCCAGACAATACTCCGCGACGCCCCAAATGCTGTACAATTGAAATATAACTGTCGCGTATCGAACGGAAATAGAAACGGACAGGAATGATTCAATTCCTCGCACCAGGTTGGTAAGCTGGCGCTAGATAATACTAATGGATCCTGGATCTGTTGTAGAAGTTTGTTCGTGATTTTTTTGCTAGTGAACTGATCGGGCTGCAGTTCGTTATCGAATAATGTGTGCAGCATATTTAGTTGTTGTTCGGTCGGTTCGATCGATGTGGTGATGACGAATAAATGACGTAGAAGTTGTAGGACGTCTTCCACCGTACAGTTAGAGACGGATGGTGTGCCTGCCATTGGTGTACTAGGTGAAAGGGTTGTGCCAGCTATTGAACTGCTTCCACTACGTGAATACAATGTGACAATTGGTGTTGCACGGCCCTCGTCTGATTCGATATTGCCCTCTTCTTTCACTTCACGATAGATTATTCTGGAAACATCGAAAAAATAGTAATAGTAACAAGAATTTTGCCCTTAAACTGCAAATAATAAGTAATTTAAAAAGTCTAAATACGTATTTCGAAAGTTAAGCTTTCAATCATCAGTAGCAAAATAATATATCTCTGGGATCATATAATATTACACTTACACATAAGTTGGCTCCCAAATCCGTCTAAGCTTCTCCTGTCTCGAGCCCAATTCCGTAATTTGTATTAACTCCTGACACGCCCGGAATATCGTCCATGTTGGATCGACTAGTTCCAATTCGACATCGGGTACACCGGGCAGATTAGGACCGCGTATAACCAATTGTAATCTGGGTTGCGGTAATAGTTCGATTTCACCGCTTGAACTAGCATCTTCGGAGCCGGGCGGTGGTACATCTAAATCGGTGGTTTGATTAACATTGGTGCGACCCGGTCGTGGATCGAATGCGGGTATCAGAGCGGAAAATTGCCGCTTCAGCACGTATTCATCGTCCCATGAACGGCGTTTGCCACTCGAACGAGAACTCTCATAACTACCGCTACCTTCTTCCTCCATAAACGAGAGTAAATTCCGCGACACCATTACTTCTTCATAATCAGCATCATCTTCGTTTTCATCTTCATCGTTATCTTCTTCTTCGCCCATGTCTTCATCATCCTCCAGTTCTATAAAATAACAATTATCTAAAATACATTTTTGTTATAGTTTATTTATAATAAAAACAGACTTCGAATAGAAAATATGCTGTGACAAAGTTGACAAATAAAATTCAATATGAATTTAAAATTATTATTCCAGGTAAAGATAGAAATTAAATTAAATTATGTAAAATTACAATTTGCATATTAATGTCTTTAATAATTCATCAAAATAATAAGACTTAGTATATCAGTGTGGCCAAAATTGACTTTTCCAGATTTTTTTTTTTTTTAATTTTTCTCTGACTTTATTATTAAACAAATGTAAATTCCTACGTAATGTGAATCACAAAATATTCATTAAAATAAAGATTTCTAAGTGTAGGTGTGAAAAAAATTTGCATAAGAACTAATATAATAAATATACTAAAAGTGAAATTCATTAATTTTTGCCCGATATTGTGAATAATTTTTTTCCTGACTACAAATGAAATTTCCTGACTTTTCCAGAATCAACAAAATTCCCTGACTTTTTCCGGTTTTGGCCATCCTGTAGTGCAGGGGTGGGCATTAAGTCGATCGCGATCGACCGGTGGACCGCCAAAACATTTTGGGGTGACCGCCTTTAACTAAAACGTGCAAACTAAAAGAAACATATTTATGAAAAATAAATAATAAATATAATTATCTATCTGAAGTATCTATCTCCTAAAGGTGTTATGTTATTTAGGTAGTTAAAGGCGGTCACCCCAAAATGTTTTGGCGGTCCACCGGTCGATCGCGATCGACTTAATGCCCACCCCTGCTGTAGTGTATAACATATATGAATTTTATTTAAGAGTGGCCAAGCATAAAATAACAAAATTTTAACTCCGTATTGAACATATTTCATTATTTTGTTTGTTTATATTTACTTAATTGATTATACGATGTGGTACTTTGACCGTCAATAATTTATAAATTTTCGTTTTAATATTTATTTTATGCTAGATATAGCTAAATATTTTAATTAAATATAATTATTAGAAACCAAATTTAGTTTAACGCGTAAGGTATAAGTAATTTGATTCACTCTTGCTTTTCATCTTACTCACCTGCTAGCAATGTGGGCGCCCGACACGATTCCAGAAAATCTTCCAAGGAAACCTGTTCGCTATCGCTACTGGTCGATGTTAGACTCATGGTGAGTGCTTGACTAAGTCCAGGCGTAGCACCTGCTCCAGCCGTTATACCACACGAATTATTACCACCAGCGGCACCGTTCGGATTATTAGCACCACTCGATAAGCTCGGATAACTTTGTGCTGTACTCAATAAGCCACCGGGGAAATTACTCGATAGGGCTAGACGCACCAGTGACGATACCGAATTGGGACCACGTGGAAATAGTGAACTACCACCACCGCCACCGCCGCTAACCCCACCTCCAATAGCATTCACCGCATTATTTGCATTGTGATGATGGTGGCTTTGATTGTTTTGCTGTGCGGTTATAATTCCACCGCTTGTACCGCCTGCCACGGTCGATTGCGCTAAATTGCTGTTATTGCTGGCCGAGGTAAGCGTACGGCGGCGTGCCATTGCAGCAAATGTCTCTAGGAGACCAGCCGTTGCAGATGGTTCAATATTGTTACTAGTTTCGGTTGAAGTTAGATTTGGAACGCTTACACTCATCGGATTGGTGACAACAATACTATTATTACGTGCGTTGTTTGCACCACAATCTTTGTCATCGCAGTCAGACGATTTTACTGAAAAAAAAACAAAACAAATTTGATTTTACAAGGTCCGATAAAATTAGATAATTATTTTTTCGAGTGTTCTTACCGCTATCCGAATGACTCGACATTGAAATGCGTACAGATGGTGCTAGTGTCGCGGCCATTAAACCAATCGAATTTGCAGCCTGCTGACTTGTCTGCATAATTGGCGATAGTAATTCACCCGATAGAAAACTATTCGTATTATTCCGCAACAAATCGGTACCTTCTCGAATTTTATCTAATGCTTCAACCGCTTCGACAAGACTATGCGATTGACCACCACCACTAGATTTATTACCACCGCCTGTCGTCGAAGTGGTACTGCGACAACTCGAAAACAAGCTACTATTCTTGCTCAGATTCGATGAAGACGTACTAGATACCATCATATTGGTGGTTGTTGGTTCATCCGTGCAACTCTGATGTCTACGCAACAGCGGATTCGTCGAACCGCCTGCATGATTATTACTCGGTTTCGTATCGGACAACGTTAGACTTTCAACGATCGTTGCTAGATCGCTCGATATCGAATTATTAATCGCTGATAAATCATTATGTGGATCACCACGCAGACTATGCACAACAACCGATAGTTCGGTTTGATTGTTACTAGCTTGTGATTCCGATGTAACGGCAACAATTGCTTCGGCACGTGCTACACTCAGTACACTTTCGGCGATCGCTTCAGCTGCTTGCTTTGCAGCTAGATTATCAGCTGAAGCAGCTTGTTCGGTTGATGCAACCGAGCTGCGCATATCTGGCATTGTTGCATCGGGTAGACTTGGTGTTGAACTCGATTTTCGGCTGGTTAAAACACTTTGTTGTTTGTCTTTATCTTGTTTTCGGTTACTGGTTACAACTAATAAATTTGATTTCGGTGGTGATTCAATGTCATAGCCAGGTGCTAGTTTTAAATCGTACTTGCCTTCGGCACCCATCCGATACGAATTCGAACCGCCATGATCCCAACTAACATCAATCCATCCGCTATGCAGTTCACCAGTAACGGTGCCTTCGCCGCCGGCTGGTGTACCATCCTGATCGCGCCATTTCCAATCAATACCGCGTACGACACGTGCACCTACTGTAATATGCTTCAGCATCTGGGTGCGTAGTAGACGGCGTTGTTTACGCAGATTAGCCTCGGCTTCTTTAGCTGCCTTACCTAGATCGTCGCATACGCTCACCACTTGTCCGTAGATTTCCAAACCGGATAGACTCAGATAGTGTGTTTGACCCGATGCGTTTTTGCCGCATTGTTGAATGCGCATGTGACGCCAGCCTTGATATTCATCGGCTGATACTTCCAATGGCCAGGAACTGGTCGAGCCTGGATCACTTAACGATGTATCATCGATATGCGTATACAGTGTGATCCAATTGATACCGTCACGAGACATTTGGAATAACCAGTTGCGTAACGCGCTACGACCGTAACCACGCGCATGTCTTAGCGTGTAACAACTAGGTATTAGATACAGTCCAAGATCAACTGCAAACCATGATCGCTTATCATCATTCGTATGACAATTCAATGCCGATGTATCGCGCGATAGTATATCCTCCAATCGGCCATAGGGTAAATTACGACCATCCGAACTTGTAATCGATACCAAACCATATTGGCCTGGATTCACCCATTCCGGACTCGTCTTGCCATTCGTTCCGATAAAATAAATAATACCATTTTCGTCAAAATCGTGATGATGTCTAAATAGTTGATATTTCGGATCTTTAAGTTTCTTCAAGAATTGGAACGTATTACGATCGTAATCGTACCATTGTTTCGCAACCATTTTTAAAAGATATCGTTCTAGTTGCGCAACTGTACTCAACGGTTCCATTTTCAATCCACGACCACTACGATCGATCAGCGAACTTTCACCCGCTGATTTCTCCAAACGAAAGCGTAATCGTCTGGTTAAGATCTGTAAACCGTAACCGGATCCAGGCGTATCGTATAAATACACTGGTAGTTTTTCAATGCTCTCTAATACGGCGATCAATTTATGAACGAGTATCGAAGCAGAACTCTTACTTTCATTCGGTCGCTGCTTGAAGCATTGTTTGAATAATTGCACACGTTGTTTCTGTAACTTGCTAGTTTTATTCGAACGTAAACCTTGATCCCAATAGCTGGTCGATAATAGGGCGAGTAAAGCTTGTACTAGTCCAGAACTATGTAGTTCGTAAGCGCTGACGACACCGTCTTCGTGTAGAATCTGCGATAGTTCGTCGAGTGCGTTGCGGAGGATTTCGCGCCACGAGTGTCCGTCACGATTGTTACCGCCGTACGAGCATTGTTTCTGGCAGGCGCGTTCAATTTGCGCGACAATATTGCCCAGTTTAGCGACAACGCCACGTGGTTGAGCCTGGGCCGCTTTAAAGTATTTCTCGTAGATGTCTTGTGCTTGCGATTTGACTTTCTGTTTCAGCGCTTCCATCTTGGAACGGAGACGTTTGCCTTTCTTATTCGCCCAACCAGCTGAGAATTCGGGACCTGCAACTTACACGTCAATTTCAATATAGGTACATACGAAGGCAAAAAAAAAATTATTATTATCTAAAAACTAAAAATGCATCTAGATGCACAAATACCAATCAGGTATGGATCAAATTAAACAACAATAATAAATATTTCAACTAAACTTACTTTATTTGTAAAAATTTTGAAAAAAGTTATTTGGAAACAGTTTTTAAATATTGAAAAAAAAAAAAAACGGATTATTAAATACCAAAATTCTGTGATTGTATGTTTGATTGTTCAATAGTTTTTCTAAAATGTTACACACATGTAACAATTGTTTGAATCAAATTTTATATAATTTAACGAAAAAGTTTGCAATTTTAACAGATAAGAATTAATTTCTTATATAATATAGATATGATTTAATAAAAGTATTTTAGCCAGCTATTAGCTAGTCTAATATAATTTAGTACAAACCTAAACTAGTTTCAGCCGTAAACGAATGTTTGGTGCCGCGATTCGATTCGAAAATAAAACCGGGCAGATCCTCTCTGAGAATGGTCGCCTGCTGTTGTCCATCCGAATTATGTATGTGCAATTCGGCATCCTTGCGTGACGTCAACGACCAATTACCAACCACTAGACGAGTTGGTCCCGGTTTAGTGAGAATCGGTTGACTAGGCGTGTTTGGTTTCACAGCGGAACGTGCACGTTGTAATTTTTCTAAGAATTCGCCACGATTTTCTGTTATAAGCAAACACATATACTTATAGTTCAATTAAGTACTTTCAGAACTTATTAATCTATTTTCAAATTAAAAAGCTTTACGATTAAGTTTCGATTTTATATTAAATTGCGACGTTTCGATATATTGCACATATATCATCATCAGGAATAAATATAATAAATAAAAATATGATCTTGCTGTGACGAAAAGTTAATAAAATAAAATAATTTCCCTAAAACCACAAAATAATTACTTAAATTAAATAATTATTTTGTAGTTTAAAGGAAATTATTTTATTAGGAATAAATAAATAATAAACAAACAAAACAAGTTACTAGGTAAACAAAATACAAGAAACTAAATTAATTTTTGAAAAATAATTTATTAATTTAATAAAATCTGGCTTTTTTTGCTACTGATAGAAGCATACGTATTTAGTGTTTTTTTTAATTTATTATTAATTTGTGGTGGTTTAAGTGAAATTATATCATTTTAATAACTTTTCATCCCAAGATCATATTTTCATGTTAACATGGTAAAAAAAATCTTTCAGAACTTATTATATAAAATAAAACGGCTGTAGGTTGAAGTTCTGTATTAATATTTAATAATATTCGACGTACTCAACGTCCGTATTCATCAGGAAATAGCATTGACAGTAAATAAACGGAACATAGAAAACAAGTTACTAGACGAAACAGATAAGTAAGTAGATCATAAAAATTGTTTTAATTTTTTAATTATTGGAAATCAGTGCCCCTTCACAGTATTTTTTTCTTTATAAATTTCGATTGCTTTTCATATCAATCTGCTGTTAATGTCGGAATTGGTCTTGCAATAATTACAGTATTTTCGAAATCATGAACGCATTTTGAGCAATAGGATGGTTTATACTAGTTACTTTTTTGTTACGTCTAGTAACTTGTTTCTATGTTCTATTTATTTACTGTAAATGTCATTTGTATCATTTTTTCTGCTGATCAAGACTAACGTTGATTATTAATAAATATTAATACAGAACTTTAACCTAAAGCCGTTTTATTTTATATAGTTCTTTTTACAAAACTATAGTTTACCAGCGTTGAAACTTTTATATATTTGGAGAAAAAAAATCCTTGCTAAATCATAATTGTGTAGAAATGAATTAAAATAATAATAATAATAAAAAAATCTACTATACATTCTGCAAAAGATATATTATGTAAAAAAAAAAATGAAAGCAAAAAAAAACCAAAATGATTTCTTACCTTCCGTTGCTAACGAATCGGAATTCCTTGATTTCCCTATCGAAACATAAACAAGACAATCACGTTCAATGGCTTGATCATCATCAAAAAAACCAATTATTTACAAAAACAAAAGTAAAACAATAACTTAGACCAGATTTATACAACATTGTCTTAGTCTTACGATCTTCTGGAAAGAGTTTGTGCCAAACCCTTTCGGGTAAATGGCATGATTGTGTATGTATAATGTACGAAATAGATTAGCGTATAACACGAGTGTTGTTGCAAAAAAGTTTGGTGTTAGTCAGTTAAAATTCTGAGATCATCTTGAGCGAATGTCTAATGAACGTTTGGTTAAAAAAAATTGATATTAATGATTTTGAAGGTATACATTTGCCCCAGCGGACGTCCGAAGAGTAGTTGGAGTGATATGATTAAGAATGAGCGAAAGTTTCCAAGTAGTAAGAATAGAAGAGGCATGTATGAGAGGAATTATGAATATGGATGAAGCTAAAGTTGCTTGTTTGGATAGCAATGTTTGGAAGAGGTTGCAATTTCGGGATAATGGAAAAAGTTTGTGCCAAATCCATTTGAGTATATGGCGTGATTGTGTATGTCTTGTCCGTAAGTATCTAGGCTCAACAAAATAAAGATCGCTTTTTACACCTCGTAATATAATATAACAAAATAAAGAAAAAAATTTTACTATGTTAAAAAAAAAAAACATGTAATTAAAATAAAACAGCTTCAAGTTCTAGTTCTGTATTAATATTTATTAATAATCGATGTTTCGACGAACTCAACGTACGTCTTCCTGACGTCGATTATTAATATATATTAATACAGAAACTTAAACCTAAAGCCGTTTTATTTTACTAGAATGAGATCTAAAAGATTTTTTTACTATGTTAAAAAACATATATTTAAAATAAAACGGCTTCAGGTTCTAGTTTTGTATTAATATTTATTAATAATCAACGTTTCTGGAACTTTTTTTCCTAATGAAGACGTAGCTGAATTCGACAGAACTTAAACCTAAAGCCGTTTTATTTGAATTATATATAATGAGTTCTAAAAGAATTTTTACAATGTTTTATTTGAGACAATTATTTTCTAACAGTTGTCAAATGTTGTTTGTGACATAAGATTTAGGACAAATTGTTTTGCATAAACATCTCATTTGTTGTTTAATTCAAGTACAAATTAATATAAGTTTAAATTCATATAAATAACGTTATAATAAATGATATTTATATTTATTATATAATAAATAACGAAAATTAATATATATATTTACAACTAACATGTTTACAACTCGAAAATTTCTCTCAAATAAAAACTACTTAAAAACGGAAATAAAAATTAAAAACGAATCTGACCGCAAATATACTAATAATAAATTGAATATTAATCGTATATAAACAAAGTTCAGACTACGACTAAAGATTATAAGATTAATGTTGCATAAATCCGATCTTAATATTATAATTAGTATGAAGAAAAATTAATATTTCACGAACGTAAAAATGCCAGTAAAAAGCTAGATAAAATTCGAATTAAATAAAATAATGATTAAGCATTTATTTCTATTTATTAAGCAAGCAAATTTAAATGAAGGAAAAAAATCATTTTAAGAATTTCAAATAGTATCGCATTTACGAAAAAGCCTATCAAATTATGTAATTTAAATTGATTAATAAACAAAAATGCTTAATAAGAAATTATGATGGCTCGCTCGCTCATCCATTTTATCAAAAGATTCACGTTCTTGTTTTGCTAGGCGCTTTTCACATTTCTTAGATATGCATAATAAATAAAAATATAAATATTATTATTATGTAAATAATAATATTGGTGAGAAAACCATTAAACATTTTACAGCAAATATTTTTCCAGGTTTTTAATAAAAATTCCCTGACTTTTCCAGCGCTTCAAATCCCCCTGACTTTTCCTGGTTTTCCAGGTACGCAAAAACACCTGTTAACTACATACAATGTAGTTAAAATCTCAAGTTATCCGAGAATCGGATATCCGAATCTAATTTTTTTTTCAAATATTAACAGCACTAGAAATTATTATATTTAAATCTGTTATTAACAAACGTATTTTTGTTTATATGTTAAGTAAAGCTATAGTTTTGTTATTAAATTTACGTGAATCTTCTGATTATAATGGATAAGCCTTATAGTATGTATAAAAAATACAAAAATTATTATAATACACGCGCGCGCACACACACACAAACAAACTAACCTTTAGTATGTATATATATGTAAAAGAGAAGATGTAACCAGAAACCAGAGCATATAAGATAAGAGATACTCAACTCACCCGAACTATCTGAACCACCTTCGGGCGAACCACTCGAATACATCGTTGCTAATTTCCCATCGAGTATAAACCGAAACCATCCATTGGAACCATTTGATAATTCCAGTGCAGCGGCGTCCGACCAAACATAGAGACAATCCCGACCGCGACATATCGACCAATCCCTCCAATTATACGCCTTGCCCGGTAGAATTTCTCGTGCATCGTCCAAATGTGCATCGATCTGTTGTTCATTGTTGGTGGTTGTCTGTTGTTGGTCATCATCAGTGTTTGTTTCCTGGTTTTCTTGCGGACCAGCTAGAGTAAGGACTTTTGTAAATACGCCCAGGCGAGCGAAATGATCGAGAAAGATCTCCTGTGCTTTGAGCATTAGATCATTGATGATTGCTAGCACGACTAGATGACCGTCTTCATCTTCCTATAACAAAATATATCACACACCCAATTTTATCAACTAACTTCTACTTCTCTCAAATCATCGAGGAATAAAGAAAAAAGGAAAATAAAGAAAAAAGGAAAATAAAGAAAAAAGGAAAATAAAGAAAAAAGCATTAATATAGCCAAAATAAGTATAACACTCGTTCGCAAACATTTTTCCGAAAGGGAAACCACTCTCTTCAATTTTGTACAACGGATTGTACAATCCTAGGATTTTACCGATTTTAAGTAAGATTGTAAGCGATTTTAACATGATTTTAAGTACGATTGTAAGAATTTACATGATTTTAAGTGAGATTGTAAAATTTTTACATGATTTCAAGTGAGATTGTAAGAATTTTACAGGATTTTTCGTTGATTTTATTTACGACTTTAAGGGTTTTTACCATAATTTTATAGATTTTTACCATCATTGTACGGATTTTTACAATGATTTTACTAGGATTTTAAGGGATTTTTAAAAAATTTGTACACCAGATTTTACAAGTGGTTTCCCCCTCACATTTTCCTAATATATTTAGAAATAATTTGGTTAAATAAATTAATAATCTTTAGTCAATTAGATTTTAATTATAGCAAAGAATCTTTCAGAACTCATTATATTAAAATTAAAATATTAAGTTTCGATATAATCTTACAGGAAAAAAGATACAAAACACAGATTTATAAAATTTATAAATCATTAAAATAAAACGGCTTTAGATTTTAAGTTCTGTATTAATAAATATTAATATAGAACTAAAACCTTAACCCTTTTTTTAATTTTATATAATAAGTTCGTTCTAAAAGATTTTTTACTATGTTCAAAATTACTAATTACTTTTCTCGACCTAAAACATTCGAGTTAGTTTATGAAACTATAAAAGGTATTGAAACCGCGGTTTTCTAGGGGTGAAAGAATAGACTTTGAACTTCTTTCGCAGAATTCTTATTCCTACTTTTGTTGGAAATCGGTCCGAGTTCTAACCCTTTTCTTTGCAACTCTGCAAAACCTGAACGGCTGTGCGGTAACAATGATAAAACTCCTTCCAAAAATCAAAAAGCACCCTTGAAATATGATATATATAATCTTGGTTTTTGATCCATTTTTTTCCCACAAATATTCATTCGGAATAAAAACCAGATCATAATTTAAGGGTGCTCTTTTGATTTTTATTTCAGATGAAACAGGGAAAGAGATTTATCAATCGGGATGATTTCCAACAAAAGTAGAAATAAAAATTCCTGGAAGAAGTTCAAAATCTTTTCTTTCACTTCCAGTAAACCGTGGTTTGATATCTCTTGTAGTTTCGCAGAAAAAAAATTCATAAAGTTAGTCGGATTTTTTTTTACAATATTCGATAACACATTAGAAATATTAGGTTAAATAATTAATAATCTTGAGTCATTAGAATCTTTCAGAACTCATTTTATTAAACCGTTACACCTTTCGTTCCGGTTCAATTAAATATATAAATATATATACTACATAAATTGATACAATAATATAATTAATTATTATTGAATTAAAAGTATAATTAATATAATTTATTATTCGAAACTTATAATAATTCGTATGTATGTTTTAATTAAATAATAATCAGATAACATATGTTAACGTAACAAATTATTGTATATTGGATTTTTATTTATTTATATATAATTCGAAAAAAAATTACCTCAAATTATTCCAAATTTATTTTCTTTTAAACTATTTAAAGATTTGACTTACGTATCAACTATTAATTTATTTAACCAAAATTGTAAAAGAATCAAAAAAAAAAATAATAATTCGTAAACAATATATAGGATGGTTCAGAATTATGTACCGTAATTGCTAGAGTTGATAGTACGTTAAAAAATAAGAGTACCTTTTTTTCCAAAAACTCAATAATAAGTGAGATACAACACAACCCTGTAAAGGGGTGAAATAAAAACCATTTTTCAACACTTATCACTTTAATCAAACTTAATGAAAACTTACAACTTTCAATACTAATATTAATTAGTCATCAAAATAATGTTTTATTTAATGTTACTGCATTGTTTTGTTAAGTTTGTAAATTCTTGCTCCGATTTTATTTCTCAACTCATATTTAATGTATTCATTGGAGTGGTTATACACGTTTGATTTCAAATAACTCCATACAGTAAAATCCATTGGATTCAGATCACCAAGTCCGAGGAGGCCATTTAATTATGGTGCATCTGCACCTCGACCAATCCATTTATTAGGGAAGTGGTCATGCAACCACCATCATTACAGGGTTGTATCTTCCCTTATTATTGAGTTTTGGGAAAAAAGTGTATAGAAAAAGGTACCCTTACTTTTGAACGTACTATCAGCTCTAGCAATTACGGTACATAATTCTGGACCACCCTGTATTTGTAATTATAGTTTATGATTTTTCGATAATATATTAGTAATATTAGTACGTATTATATATACGAACACAAAATCACATGATCTTTCAATAATAAACAAAATAAGTAATTTTATAGGAAAAAAAAAATAACTAATAAAAAATAGTAATAGTTGGCCCAATTATCACACCACGTCTAAATAGAGATAAGATCATGCAATTTTAAATAATAATAATAATAAATATGTATACAACAGACTGCGTACAAAAAATTTGGAAATGAAAGAAATGCTCTTAGCTTCTAGAGAGAGCCGTCATCATCTTTGAATAGAAAAAATAAACAAATAAATTTGCGTTGTCTAATGTTAATGATAAAATAAAAACGGCTTTAGGGTTTTAACGAGTAAAGAAAATTTTAATCCGTAGAAGAGAAGTGAAGTTTTATTTTAGTCAAAACCCGAGTTTGCGTTTACATAAATCGTAAAGTTTTGTCAGTTTTTGGGGCTGACAAAGATATATGCCCCCTTAAATAAATTTCAATTCTGGTCACTACTTTTTAAATGTGAAATCTTTAACTTAAATGACGTACATGTTGAGATGAATTGCTCTATTTAAATTAAAGTCTCATTTATATAGCACCGCAAGAATTAATGACGTGCCCCCTCTATTAGGTTAAGAGCGATTCTCATTTTATATTTTCTCTAAGAATATATTTATTCATACACCAATTCAAAGTAGAAATAAAAAGCAGCAAATGACAGTACTAGTAGCAGCAGTAGCATCAGAAGTGGGATCGAGAGAGAGCGAAAGAAAGAGCGAAAAACAGAGATAGATAGAGATAGAGAGAGAGAGAGAAATAAAAAATTACCGTGGTGTGATGAATTGGTGTTGTGGTGGTAGTAGATGGCGCGGTAGTAGTGGTATGATGTGTAACAATAAGCCTGTCATGCAATGAATGCACACGTAACGAACGCACCAACATACCCAATGCCAGCGAATTCGGTACACAGGCGATGGGCATTGGTACGGGCATTGGTATTGGCATTGGTACGGCACACGGTACCGGTAAAACACCACCTGCACCACCAACAGCCACAGGCATAACAGGATAATGCTGCTGTTGCTGCTGTTGCAACTGTTGCACATGCGCAACAGCAGGATGTTGCTGCTGTTGTGTGCTGTTGCTAGTGCTACTGCTGCTGCTACTACTGTAGTTATTATTAGCAATACCAAAGCCAACACCGACTCCCATACCGATACCAGCCATACCCATTGAAGATATACCACCCATACCCAGACCACCTATACCTCTATTACTCGGCCAACTATACGAGATCTGCAATCATTGCAATTCGTTCAGTCAATCGGACTTTTATTTTATTTTTTGTAAAAAGACGTAAAGACTAGGCATTTTATTTAGTGTGAGGGGAAGAGGGGGGAACATGTAACCGATTCTTTTTTTTGTATAATTCTAAATTGGTTAATTTTATAATTATATATATTTTGTCAAAACTGTAAGCTTACTTTTGTAGTTTCTAAAAATATTATGTATACGTAACCAAATAGTAAAATAAATAACAATTATCATTATTTATTTTCAGAAAAACAAAATTTAATTATAGATAACGTAAATATTTATTTTTTTAAATTTAGAATTAACAGGGTATTTCCGATTGTAGCATCGATTTTTTTTAGGTATACAGACGATTTCGCTTAATTGGGGGCAGCTGCTTATTTGGGCCAAATCTCAAAGAACAGAAACCAAACCAAGGAACCAACAGTAAATTTACATGTTTAATTAGGACAACATTCAAGATCACAGTACCATATTATGTTACAAATACATATTCACAAGAATAAATATGTACAAAAAATTTAATATAATGGCGCTTCATATCTTTTTGATTCACAAGATAGAAAATTCTATTTAAAAAACTAGCAAATATCAATTAATTACATTAGTATCGAGCGCGCTGTGAACTTTATTCCCAACACATTCATTTGCTTAATTGGGGCAGCCGCTTAATTGGGCCAAAATGCTCTAGTCCCGATGTGTCCCAATCAAGCGGAATCGACTGTATATCTGAATTTTGACCTGATCACTTTGACGCCATTTTTTCAAGTAAAAATTTGACTTTTTTTGAATAAAAAATAATACTACTGAAAACTTTAATAAATACACTTTCCAAAGTTATAAATTGTTGTTTAATGTGTTTGTTGTAAAAGTTCCATAAAAAAATATTAAAAAAAAAATCGATGCAACCAACGAAAAAATCCGCTTAAAGATACAATTTTATTTATCTACAGATTCAGTTTCTTATATATAAATAATTTGATATTTCGGTTTTTGTAACATTTTAAAACATCGGTTACAGTTACAGTTAACCAGTTTAATTAATCGGTTTCATGCCCTCTGCGCATCTATTTACAATATTGACTTAATTCTTAACATTCCAAATTTAAATATTGCTAAATTATATTTAAAAAATAATCGAAAATTAATAAAAAATCTAATTACTGGCTTTCCCCCTTCCTCTCCCTTCAACTAATCATTTTTTAATTAAAATAACTAATCAAGTCATATTTCCATACCCCCCTCCCCCATATTCCGGTTCTGTATCTAATAAACTTATTATACCAACAAGAAAAAATACAGAAATAAAGCCACCAATAAGTTTAGTTGGTATAAAACAAATATTTATTAGTTACAAAATCACCATTCCATCAAATTCATACATACACATTCAATCTAGATAATTATAATACTGGCATAAAAATTCAGATGCGGCAACCACCATTTGTGAACTAAAAAACTATAATAGCTATTATAGTTTCCGAGATCGCAATAGTGACACCTGAATTTAGAATAGACAGTATATTATACAATTAAATAAAGACATGCTTGGTAGATGAAAACGCAAACAAACACACACACATACATCCTTTATTAGAAAATATTAGTTATTAGTGACACAGCACTTCAATCCAAATCTAATTTCATTTTATAATCCGATTTAAATATATCATTCACATATCCTCTTTCTGATTAGAAGAATACACAAAAATAAAAATTGAAACAAAAATAAAACTAGCGCAACGAAAAATGAAAAGAAACAGAACAAAACATAACAAAGTGTTCATTCTTTCTTTATCAATGGGGACTTAACACAATTCATTAAATATATATATCCGAAATTAATCAAATTTTCACAAAACACTGCATAACACTAAAATCACATAATTTCTGTGGGCACTAAACAAATCTTTTGTGAAAATTTGATTAATTTCGAATATACAGTGAAGCCAAAATGCACTGTAAAATTTTTTTTTAGTAATTTTAGTATTTATGAGATGATGCCAAAGTGGTCTTTATTGATATGCTTCTAATCGTGTTATTTTATACTCCTTATGTTATGTCCTCATTCGAAACACTATGTATGTATAAGTATAAGGAAAGAGAGAGAGAGAAAGAGTGTAATAGTAGTGGAAAAACACTCACCTCATTATCTAAAACTGTAGCAATAACTTCAACAATCTGTGTCGCAAAATGATAAGAAGACGACGAATCCGGACTGCAAATTTCTTCCAGCAAATTCGGATGTATATAGTGTATCATTTTCTTAATCAGTCCTAAACTAGCCTTACGAACCGAGGGCAGCATTGTCGCTTGGAACGTTGCGCAAAATACGGGCAACAAACGACGTAAATAAATTGGCGCCATTTCCGGATCACCTTTCGGCTCAGTATGCTCCTCGTTTTCCATACATTCCGAAACGCTACGTCTCGATTTCGCATCTTTATCCACCGGTATCATCCATTCACCGGGACTTTGTAAAATCGCCGCTACCTCACGATGTCCCTCATCAATACGTTCACGTGCTTTATCCAACGGCGTCTTGCCATCTTCATCGCGCAAATCTGGATTAGCGCCATGTCGCAATAATACCTTCGCAATTGCCGGCCGACCAAAGCAGGCTGCATAGTGTAGAGATGAACTCCGCTGACCTTTATTTACATCAGCGCCACGCTCGCATAAAAATTCAACCATTTCCTGGGTGCCAAATGCTGATGCCCAATTCAATAGTGTCTGTCCCACATCATCCATAAAATTCACTTCGATACCGCCCGAATCAATTGCTTCGATCAGGGCATCGGTATCTTTCGATCGGATACAATCAATGAGCTGACGATGTGTTTTTTCAGCGGCCGAATCCATACGACGCAGCCGTGGTAATAGCTGTCCCGATGAACTACTACATGCACCCGTACGCGATAGGGCACGACGTCCTTCAAACAACAGCACCAGAAGTAAATCAACCAAACGCATCGAATCCAACGTACAGCGTTCATCACCCTTCAACGATTTCTCGATAGCATCGGGAAGATCGGAGCGTAGGAGATTGTGCGTAATAGCTGGTGAACCTCTGCACAGTGTCGATAGTAGACTGATGATGGTAGAAACGGAAGCAGCAGTTGCTTTCGGATCGGAGGATTGTGCTGAAGAAGATGCTGCTGCACCTGGTGCTGTAAGTAGTGTTGTACCTGTTTTCCCAGCAGCTGGTGTAGTTGTGCTGGTTTGAGAGCTGGGTGGTATGGTATTCGGTCCGGCAGCCGATGATAAACGACTCAGTAGTTCGGTGACGAGACCGTGTTGAGCTAGGGGTGCTGGATCAACGCCACGTCGTGTAAAACGATCGGCTACGCTAGCGAAACAACGTAGCGCACCATCGGCAACGTGAGCGTCTTCGTGTCGAAGTAGTACGCTTAGCGATTCAACGCATTGTGGTAGTTGGGCATCTTGAGGTTCCATTTTCGTGCAGAGTCGTGATACGACTGCCATTGCCGAATGTAAAGTGTCTTTGTGTACACGCGAGCCATTGTCGCGTATAAATGGTAGCACACAACTCAGTCCGCCCGCTTCAAATACGGCGCCCGCTTCCCGTGTACAGATCAGCTCGAGTACTTTAACGCATTGTTCGGCTAGATCGCGGCTGGTGCGTGATGATAGTTCGGCGACCACTAGCCGGCTGCAGATTGATTTGACGGCACCTTCCATAGCGACAATACGACGGGTGCATTCGGCGCTCACGTCCAGATAGTAAGTGATGGCACGTGCGGTTACCTCGAGTACGTTTTCGGGTGCGCATTCGTCCAGAAAGATGCGACATAGAGCGGGAAGGAATGTACGTGGTGGACAGCTCTCGAAACAGCGGTCCACATTGTCGGACATTAATAGTAGCATGCAGAGTTGTTCGAGCGCAATCAATTGCATATCGCGCTCGTCGCCTTGCCCCATACTCAGCCATTCCAGCAACGTTTCCGGATCTACCTCCGCCATTCTGAAACATCACACACACACACAGATAACCTCTCTATTTCTCAAAATCTAAATCAACACTATTAGTGTATTCCGAAATTAAACCAAATAAACTGGTAAAACCATAGTGTGGTTTATTTTTGAAACACGTTCACTTTAATGGTTAAATTATAAATACAAAACTATCTAACCTAATATATGACTTTCTATTAAATTTTTCAATAACTTTTAGAAATAGTAATATACAATTTATCCTTTCCTCTATTCAAATAAGTATACTTTTATTTTCAAACATAACTTCAACAATATTCACAACATCTAAGAACTATATTATTTTGAAATATTTTTTCTATTGCTAACCTCAAAATCAAAAACACATTGATTTTATTCACAACAAGATTGGTAGTTTGAACTAGTATGACATGAAAAAAATGGAAAATTAATATATTGAACAACAAATTAATAAACTATTATTTTTTATTTGTTTTAATATACCAATTTTTTCTTGCGAAAAAAATATCTATTTTTTTAAATATATAGTTGGATTTATTATCAAACTACAAACTAAAAATGGATAGTAAATTTTTTTTCATTAAACTAAATTCATAAGATTAATAATAATAATAAATTTAAATGATTTAATAAATGTTATTCTACGTGAAATAGTTTCCGTTATAAAGTAAGAATTTAAATAAAGAGTATATAAATTTAGGCATTATAACGGTATAAGCCTACGCTGTGCATACTATTGTATCTTCTGTACGAAAATGATTTTTACAAATATCTACTTAATTTTTTTTGTTATCCAAATTCATCTATCACATATAAAACATTAATAGTTCAACAAAAATTTATTTGAAAAAGTTCATATTGGTAAAACTTTCTCCGAAAACAAAATTAAAAATTATTTAGTTTATTAAAAATTCTATAAGCGGAAGTGAAAATAGTAAAAAAATTGTTCAACTTTCATTTTATAAATAATTTCTTCAAATAGATTAAACAATATTTAAGATATTCATTGTTTCTAAGAAAAGAATATATTTTAGCAAATGCTAAAAAACATCTTTTCATACTTTAATGTTGGTAAATAAATATTACGATCAGCTGACGAGGAAAGCCTTGATTTTTTTACTTTGTGGCCATGTCAAGTCAACACTCTTGCCAAAACAAAAGACGGCACGTGCAATGTACGAATCATGAAAATAAATATACAAATGCCTCAGCTTAAATAAAATTTCAACAACTTATTTTCCCTTGAATGTATGTACTTATATAGAATAAAAATATTAAAAATTAATACACATTACATTGAAAATATAACAGACGCAAATCATATTTATATCGTAATTATTTCACCTTGACTTAATAAAATTTAATAAAATAATTCCGCAATTTCCTGTTAAGGTAACAATGCTTACAATTTCGTTATATTTCCAAGTTTCGACTACATCTTAACTCTATAAATGTGCAAAAAAAATAATTTTACTCGACATTAAAAATGATTGTACAAAAATGAACATAAATACCTGAATACTAAAAATATAAGTTGATATTCAATAAAACATTCGTAAAACAAACTTATTTTCGTGTACAAGTGATAAAAAACACATTATTCAATATATAGGTATAATAACGTTATGTTTTGACGTATTAAAAAAAGAAACACGTGAATTTTGTTTATACTTAATTTCGCTACCATGGAAAATCAAGTCACTAGATATATCTATTGTAAAAATAATAAAGTTATTTTATTAAAATACAGTAGCTAATCAACAGATGTTCTATCACAAAGATGGCAATTTTCCAAATTTGTTGACGTGATGCTAAAATATATAATGTCAACTTGATATTTTTAAAAACTCGTATAAAATTCTACTTAAATATAATATTGTGTAAAAATAGTAGTCAAGCGTAAAATCGAATAAATTTATTCATAATCACAACAAAACATTATAGATATGTTGTTTTTTTAAAAGGTTAACAGTCTATTAAACTCACCTTTCGGGTCGTTGGGCCCTTTGCTAGGCAAGGGATCACGGACTAACCTAGTGGAAACACAAAAATACTTTGCTTATAAATGATTCATCGAATGAACATCGATAATTTGTTTCGTGTTGTACTATAATGACATTTCAAATATATCTGTATTTCAAAGAATGATATATATCGAAAAATAACACTAATGAAATTTGTATTTTATTACAAAATGTCAATATTAAGTGAATAATTGCACAATTTTTCTTTTTTTTATTGTTTTAAATGCATGATTAAGCCATAAAACAAAGACGAGTAATGAAAAAAATATTTCTAGAAAATATTCACATGTAAACAATTACAATTATTTCACCAGACATTTATTGTTTTCACAAGAAGTTATTTTATTTAGATTGAATACTTCAATGCAAGATGTAAAACAATAAAAAAAATATAAGTATATATTTAAACGTTAATAGAAATAGTAAAATAATAAAGCTAGCGAGAAATTTTTATCGAAATGTGACATGACAAAAGAATGAAATGAATATACGTATTATGTATATATATTTATACAGGTTCAAGGCATAATGGGAATAATATAAATGTCAATAAAGATGGTTTACCTAAATATATTTCACATATCCATTATGTATCACAATAAACACTCACTAAAAAGTAATGGTATTTTGTTATAGTTTATAGAAATAGGTAAATATATATGGACAACACACTAATTTTTTATACAACATTCACCTACGTTGCTTTTTTACGACGAACGACTTTCAGACTTGTAATAGAAAATTGGCAAGAGATCGAACATAGCACCAACCTAGCGACAGTATTTCGAAACTAATTACGCGTCAAAGTTGGCACTTATTTTTCAGCGCTAGTTTTGATTTCTAATCAACATTTTTAAAATGTGATATTTTTTTGCAGGACAAAATTGATATTATTCACGATAAAATTGATACATATAATTTACGAACAGGAAAATAAAATGCACGATAAATATTTTTTTTAAGTCAAAAAATTTAACATTCAACAAATTTCTTTTATAAATATTGACTTTTAAACAAATAAAAAAATACTTATAGTTTATAGATTTACTCATGAAGTTTCCTATTTTATTTTATGTTTGAAGATAATTTGTGCCTAAAATATTTTGTAAATACATATTTTAAAACACACACACTATTCCGGTTTTCAATTTCAATAAGATGGCTTTGATTACATACTATGTTTGTGGAAAAAAAATACATTCGATTATTTACAAACAATTAATATATCAAACGTATTGGAATATATTTGAAAATATGAACATTAATTCATTGTTAAATACAGTAGATTGTATAGGTAATTACGGTATTATATTAACGTTAGAAGAAGCTGTTGTACTAAGTAATTCTTTATTGTTACTTCAAAACGAAAATCACTTTCGGAACGTGTTTTTTTGGGGTCGAATTAATGGTGTTTTAAAGGATTATTACATTGCATATGGATACGTAAAGGATGCTTTAGATGGCCAAATTTTCTACTACAGTTTAAATTTAACCGATTGGGGATTATTGCCACCGGTCAGCGAGCGAGCCAAACTGTTTACCCAACTATGTACGACAAATTTACAAGGTGATCCAGCACTCGTAATCGACGTATTATGCGAAAAAGACGATATATTAATTCAGAATAAATATGGCAACCGTAATACGATGAAACCGTTGAAAGAAGAAGACCGTCTCGCGGCTACCATTTGTCTAATTAATGAAGAAGCTCGCGTTAGTCCACGTGGTGCTCTTTTCAAACGACCCGATGCAGTTACCGTCGAGAATCTATCGTTCGAAGGTCTGACAGCACTTGAAGCCCGTGAACAGCAATCTTACCTGCACGTACGGCAACCACAGAATAAATGGAATACGAATTTGCTGACACGGAAGGATTATAATTACGCGCTCGACTTTTTAGATACGATTGACTATGATATACCGCGCGGAAATTGGACAATTCAACTATTTGAGGGTAAAGTTGTTATTGTGAAATCGCTATATTGGCCCGGAATGATTTTTTATCATCAGATAAATACACCGTTCTACGGATATGTTTATTTCGGCAACGGAAAAAAGAATTTGAATGTTCCGTTTATGCTACCAACAATAGATGCATAACTTACCTCTCTTCATTTATTGGTTCAAAGTTTATTTAGAAAATAATCGATATTGTATGTTGTTTAATTGAAAAATTCATGTATTTTTATGATTACAAGTGAATTGAAATAATACTGTTATCTTTATTTAGATTAAACCTGTTACATGCTTTTAATAGGCGATTTTTATCCAACACGGTTATTTTATGGTTACTTGTAGTTACAATGTTTTAGTTCTGTATTAATTTTAATTAAAAATCAACGTTCCAACGTACAATGATACAAATCATCATTTTTCCTGATGATGATGTACGTAGAATACGTTCAAACGTCAATTTTTAATTAAAATTAATACAGAACTAAATCCTAAAGCATTTTTATTTTAATATGAGTTCTGAAAGATTTTGTAATATGTTAAATATTTATAAATTTATATAACAGTTGTCAGTTTGTTTGTTTTCGTAAATGAAAAGTTAGTTAACATATTAGTTGCAATTAAACATGGTATTTGAAAGATATGATTTTTAAGTTGTATGTTAAATACATATTCAATATAATTTCATTACGAAGTAAATGAAGTTGAACTAAATATAATTATATTTTTTTCGTAACATCTAACCAATGACGTGTAACAGAAAAAAATCAGTTGCATTTCCTTACACAGTTCCTAAAAGTTTTGTTTAACCATTTTAAACCATGTAGGACCAGCGGTTTTTTTTTAATTTTACACTTGATAATTATAATAAATAAATACATAATCTTATCAAAATTAATATTAATTCAAATTGTATATAAATATATATAAAAATTATGTATTAAAATTTCGAAAAGTTATTGTAAAAAATTAATAGTCATATAAGTATTAGATTAGATAGTTTTGCGTTATTATTTTGGTTTAATTTCGGAATATATAATAAAAATGTAATCTTAAAATAAGCCGGTTACATAAATAAAAATTGCCCATTGTATGTATATAATAAAATAAAAGTGCATATTAGCGACAGAAATAGGACATTTCGACTTTCTGTTTCTTTCTCGCTGCCAATGTCGAGTAGAACTCTCGAATATCTTCTTCGCGAACAACCTTCTTATTATCGGCAAACTTTTGCAAATACTGAATCAGCTGCTCCTTCATTGAATTATATTCGGAAATCGCCTCAACTTGTTTGATCCGATCCAATGAGGAGAGCGCTTTCATACCCTGTTCATATTGCGATTCGCCGCTAGAATTCGCTTCCAGAGCTTTTGCTTTGCCCTGCTCCTCGTACGAAAACACCGTATCCAGCTGATCAATCAAATAACTTACGTTTTCCTGTTCGTAGCGTGTACAACACCTGGCGCAGGTGCAAAGATGTTGCCGCCAATTTTCCGGCCAAAATTTCGCCGATTTCGAATCGGATTTGATGGTAGGCATTTTACAATCCGTTGTCTCGTCCCTGTTGCTCGACTCAGTCGAGTTAATACTCTGTTCTGGCTCAATATTATCACTATTATCAGATTGTTTCACTTCTAAATTCAGATCAGTTTCGACTTTTACCTTCACTTCATCTGTAACCGTATTTTGATTTAGCTTTTCCTCGTCATCGGCCACTTTTACAACAGCCAATTCACTATAATTTAGCTTTTCTTCTTCAGCTGTCACCATTGTAACCGCCAATCCACTGTAATTTAACAGAAACTCATGCTTCGAAATACAACTAGTGCAAATCATTTCCGAATAGGTATTCATCGGTGGCACATTTACACCTAAATGTCTACAATGATACCAATCTTCGCAGATTACACACTGTATCATATTATCAATAATTTTATCTTCTGGATCAGGATAGGGTCGTTCACAAGTACAATACATGCCCGAAAAATTATGATTATAGCTATTCGCTTCATTCGTTTCACATTTTTCCGGTTCTAGACTACACTTCTTATCGATAAATCTATTATTACCGCAATCACAACGAAAATTTCGTTTCGTATACAGTTCGATCAAGTCATGTCCTTCATGACACGAATAACTACATGCTAGACAAATACCAGCTCGTTTCGATGGATCTGTTTTCGAATCTGGAATGCATGTCATACAAGCGTACAGTGCTTGTCTTTTTAAATAACCCTGTTAAAATGTACAAATTTTATTTATTAATCAAACTACGTTAATTCACTTGAAACATACTTTAGAGTAGGTGCAGTTTTTCTCGTCAGAACCTCCTAGAACAGCATTCGCATCTTCTTCTAATTCTTGCTCTTCTTTTAAAACATCAACCATTGTAACAACTTCCATATCATCGTTATTTTCTTGATTATTTACATCAAAAGATGTTTCAGCATTGTCAGCCATTATTAACACCAAACTTCTTTTTATTACAATATTAAATAAACAGCTGTTGTTTGAAATATTTAATACAACTCCTATAAAATGCAGATATTTTACCAACAATTTCTACTTTAAACAAGCAATTTTAATTACTAGTTTTATAAGAAAAATTTTAAATAATTGTAACAACGTACACAAATTTTAAAAAGACGGAATTGTATTCTACATATGTACACAAGTGCTGTCATCTGCATCAGTTTGCGGAAAAAATAAAGATTTTAAATTTTTCAATGCCAAAATTGATTATAATAAAAAAATAAAATGGTAATATATACATTAAAATTTAAAATTAAATTTTTTTTATTTTTACTTTATTTTAAAACATTCTATTTATTTATTTCTGTAATAGAAAATTGGCAAGAGATCGGAACATAGCACCAACTAGCGACAGTATTCCAAAACTAATTACGCGCTAATTTTTCAGCGCTAATTTAAATTTCTAATCAACATTTAAAAAAAAAATGGTATTTTTTTCCAAGACAAAATTAGTATTATTTACTACAAAATTGGTATAATTTACGACAGGAAAATAAAATGCACAACAAATATTTTTTCTCAAGCAAAAAAAATGTAAGTGAACGTTCTGATAGCAAAACAATCATTTAATAATAATCTCAACAACTTCCTTTTATAAATATTGACTTTTAAACAAATAAAAATTCCCAAATTGATTACGAAAAGAATAAAATGGTAATATACATTAAAATTTTAAATTAAATTACTTTCATTTTTTATTTTATTTTAAAACATTCTATTTATTTCTGTTTTCTTCCACCAGTATTTTTATTAAATATGTTTGAATATGCATTAATTTTTATAATATAATGATTAGCATTGCTTATGACGACTAAATAGCGATACTGTATTTATTAGTACATAATATAATACATCTTTTTTTTTAAAAATGTGTTTTAAACAAATTGAATTATAAATTTGTTCAATTGTATGCTAATAGTTGAATGATAAATAAAGAAATATGTATTTGAAATTATTATACAGAATTATTTACATTGTCTATGATAAACTTTTATTTAAAGTATTTAGTATACTTTTTAAAAGTATTTTACCCAGCTCTACCTGCAATTATGATAACAGCTAATTTTATGATACTTTGTTCATTTAGGTCCGGTTTTATAAAAGCTAGTTAAATTTACTTTAGAAGTAATGCATTTACTCCATAGATTATCGAATTAAAACGAGGAAATAAATTTAATCTAGTGGTATTATTATCTATTATTATTATTATTATTATTAACAATAATAATCTGGCAGTAAATTGTTGAAATAACATTTGTTTTCGAAGAATAAAATTTACTTGTGAAGTAAATTTATTTAGGTATTATTTATGAAATCGGGCCTTAGTAAATTTCAAAATAATGTAAAAAAAAACAAACAATTGTTTCGATGTTAAGATTTATTAATACATAACATAATAGATATTATAATAGCAAGTAATTATATATAGATAGATTTTAAGCAACAAGTTTTCTCGGTTCTAATCGGATCTTAAAGCCTTCCTCGCGTTTTAAGATAATATCGGCCTGTAGTTTGAAATCCTTCTCACCGATATCGGAATGAATGTGGAAGTTACGCATGAGGGTGGCCAGCAAGATCTTCAACTTGAGCATGGCGTATTTACGGCCGACACAGGATCGCGGTCCGGCGCTGAACGGTATGAACGAGTAATAATGCCGGTTAGCCATACGTTCCGGTAGGAAATTGTCCGGATCGAATTTGTCCGGATTGGTGTAGATCTCCGGATTGCGATGCAGACGCATTGTGCCAATTAGGACCGTGGCGCCCGCAGGCATAGTAGCATCAATTGAAACAAGTTTCACATCTTTGTTGATTCTACGGGCGATCAGTGGTACGGGTGGATACATACGAAGGGTTTCTAATAGAACGCGTTCGAGATATTTCATTTCGAGCGTATCCTGGAAGGTGACGGGCCGATCGGAATCACCGAAGATCTCGTGCAGTTCTTCCACGACTTTCTCTTGAATATCCTTATGGATACCCATCATTGACAGGAAGAAACTGCTGCCGGCTGCTGTTGTATCGTGACCCTGTTAACCGAAAAAATATTTACAATGTTAAAACTTATTTTTAACATATAGGTTATACGTAGGTGACATATGTGGTGGAGCTCGTTACGGGATCGGTTAATTTATGCCACGTAAATAATTTTTAGTTGTTTTTAATGTGAAAAATTAAAAATAACAGTATGTGCTAGTAGTTATGTAAATATGGTAGCAGTTTTTCAATATTCAACATGTTAAAAAGGAATTTTTAAAATCAGTTTTAATATTTGTAAATATCATTTCCATACTAACATTTTGTGATTTATATTCGTAAAACAGTGTGTAAAGTTTGAAGTAAATACATTTGGTGAGTGTAAAGTAAAGTTTTACCAAAAACAGTGAATTGATAGTGAGTGTGACGGTTTCCAAGTGTGTGTGCAAAAGTTACTTATCGAGAACGAAACTAATTTCGGTATAGTGGAAAGACTTTGTGCCACATCTTTCTGGATAGATGGCGTGATTAGGTATGTATGTATTTATTTTTGTTAATGTTTAATGTTTAATTTACTATGATAAAACATAAAAAAGAATTATGATTGAACTAAAAATTGGAATCGGTTATACATACTTCAAACATAATTGTATCAACTTGTTCTCGTACTTCTTCATCGGTAATAACAACACCATTTTGCGATGATTCTAAGAGCAAGTCCAAGAACGCCATACGTTTCTTTTCGCCCACATCGTTATCATCGACATCCAAGTCGTCTTTCAAGCCAGTCGATTGTCCAAATGAGACGCCCTCCAACGAGGTGCTCTTGGTGCTCTTATCCTCCTCCAAGTTGCCTAGATTTCGATCGGCCAATAGAGATGCGCGATAGGTGCCCGTCTGGAACTCTTCCTTCTTACGGCTGAGAATCTTACGCGTCAGACCATGAATGATATTCAAAAGACCGACTTGATTTTTCGCCTTTTGGGTAAAGTTGAAGAGGAAATTGGGTCGTAGCCATAGTTTGGTGTGACGTAGATGAAGTACATCGCACATTTTCATCACAGCAAGGGCGTACTCGAATCCGCTACGATCTTGTGTCTTCTTACTGACTCCCATAGCTGTTTCCAGCAGCATTTCCACGGTAGCTTCACTCATATAGTCGTGACAATCAAAAGTACCGACTTCCTTTCGGAGTTTCTCCACCGTATCGATACTGTTGTGATTGAACAGTTCGATAAATGATTTCAGCACGTTCAGATGGAAAGTGGGTGCAATTAGTTTACGATGTGAACGCCACTTTTGTCCGGTTGAGATGAGGAGACCGTTGCCTAGCCATGGTTCAAAGAACCGATAATCTTCGGCTTTATCGATATGGACATGACTGCTGAGAATCAATTCGATATCACGGGGATCCCATAGAGCGACTATCAGACGTGGTCCGACCCATAATTTCATTACACTAGGATAGCTGCACGCGTAGGAATAGATGCGATTGAAGATCTGATTTGGCGAACCGATCAATTGGTGACCGATACCGATTAGGGGTAATCCGTCTGGACCGGGAATTTTGTCGGCCAGTTTGATCATGTGCTGACGTGACATACGCCAGTAGACGTACCATAGTGCTACTGCTGGTAGAAGTAGCATGTAAAATACGCTTGTTGCTGCTATTAGCTCCATTTTTTCACTTTGTTTTTTTTCTTTCTATTATTCATAAGAAAAAACAAAAAAGAACGTTTATTTTCAATCTTAATTCTATACAATGTCCGGCAAAAAAATCTGCATCTCATATAGGAAAAATTTGTATTATTTGTTGATTTAAAAAAAAATCGAAAAAATCTAATTCTTTTAAAAAATCAATTGATTTTTTTATTTTTTGACGATTTTCGAAAATAAGAGTTTATTAATTATTATTTAACTATATTTTTGTTTCTATTTTGAAATATCACTAAGTTTAATGTGAAATAACAATAAAATATTATTTTTATGTTTATAATTTACTAAATATTAAAAATAAAAACTAAAAATAAATATAATTTTTTTTATTTGTAATATCTTTTGCGTACCTATCATTATAGATTGCATTATCATTAAATATTATTTAATATATTTTTAATATTATAATTTTAATATATGTATTATATGATTTTTTTTATTTGTAAAAATTTTGAAAAAGTTATCTAGAAAAAAAAGTCCCGTAATAATAAAAAAACAAATAATTTTTTTTTTATATGATGCGTAGACTTTTTAGCGGACACTGTTTATTTTTTATAAACGCGAGTTAAATTTACTTTACAAGTAAATGTGTATAGATATTCGTATTACAAAAAAGAGAATAAATTAAATTTAATAATATTAAAAAAATAGTTATTATTCTTAATAATATTCTTGGTAGTAAATTGTTGAAATAACATTTATTTAGCAAGAGAAAAAAATTACTTGTGAAATAAATGTATTTATTAAAATAAAACGGTTTAGGTTTATATTCTGTATTAATATTTATTAATAATCTAGCATACTCTACGAACTCAACGTTCGTCTTCATCAGAAAAACTGATACAAATAATATTTACCAGTAAATAAAACAGAACATATAGAAACAAGTTACTAGGTAACGAATAAGTAACTAGATCATACATTTTTAATTAAAGCACTGATTTAAATAAAATTATAAACAATTTTCATGATTTAGTTACTTGTATTTTATTATCTTATTAATAAATATTAATACAGAATTAGGAATCTAAAGCTGTTTTATTTTATAATAATATAAATAACTTACTTACTGATTGATATAGGAAAACCGAACCAAAAGAATGTTCTAATCGAGAACCACAAAACTGGAACTGACAATTGGAATCAATTTCGGTCTATATATACTAATTATTTTGCATTGTCATTTTATTTTTTCATATATTCACACGTGAAGACATCTATTACAATGTAACGTTATTTGCATATATTAATTATTTGTTTTTCAATTAATTTACTAAATATGGTATTGATTATTTTTACATTTTAGACATTGTCTTTTGTTTGACGTAATTTTGTTTCTACTAACATTCCATCATTTATACATTATTTATTTTCGAAATCTACGCAGTACACGACAAATTTTGTAATATTCATTTAAATACTCGTTTGAATTAAATAATTTAACAAAATTTTTATTTAATACCGAATATCAAATTATCCTATTTTAATTTGATGAAGAGCATTTCTTTAAAAACAAATAGGTACATTATGCACTATTTTTTGTTTTCAATTACTAAATTTTATGTAAATAAAAATATAAAATTTACGAAGTTTCTATTAGTGTTGAAAATGAAACTTATACTTTATAAAAAAATTTGCTTGTATCGAAACCCCTAATAGTCAAAGAAAAATCCGGTAATCACTTAAGATAAGATCAGAAACTTGATATTATGTCGAGTTGTTGATTTTAAATATGACTAAGTCCGAATGTTACATCAGTATCGTGTTACCCATGGATTACTTGTTAATAATAATAATAATTATATTTTGGCAAATTAATAATAATAATAATTAAAAACTAAGTCTCTTGTACGACAAATATTTTTAACATTTTTAACACGATACTGATGCAACATTCGGACTTAGTCATATTTAAAATCAACAACTCGACATAATATCAAGTTTTTGATCTTATCTTAAGTGATTACTGGATTTTTCTTTGACTATAAGGGGTTTTGATAGAAGCAAATTTTTTATAATGAATAAGTTTTTCTCCTAAAACTCATATTAAAATTTTTTTCCCTATAGGAAACTTCATCACTTTACACACTGTATTATAAAAGTAGGAATAAAATGTTTTAAATTATGGTAGAAAATCAGTTTTTAATACAAATAGAAACATTAAAAAAAATATAAAAATTAATCACCCGGGAAAAAAAAAAACCGACATATTTTATATATATTTTTATTAATAATTTTGAAACATTTAGAGTTACAAATAAATATTAGTAAACATTTGTATAAAAAATAATTAAAATATTTTAGTTAATTATAGTGGCTAAAAATTTACATATATAGAATATGCTTAAATGAATTTGTAGAAAACAAATGTTCAGCTACTAAAATAAGTAATTCTACTTTTTAATTGTGATTTGTTTGATATAATTCAGCGCACTACCAGCCCGAAACCATTTAATCTGCAGGTGATTCATAGTATGATTTAGCACAATACTATGTATTTTCCCTTCTTTCGGTTTAATCTGACATTGTACCGGTTTTTCGGGCTCTAACTCTGCCAGACCAATCAGACTGATTTTATCTGTCGGCTTGATTAAATCGTAATCTTTCTTGTTGGCGAATGTCAACGGTAACAGACCCTGTTTCTTCAGATTGGTTTCATGTATACGCGCAAATGATTTGACAATAATTGCCCGACCGCCCAAATGTCGCGGTTCCAGGGCGGCGTGTTCGCGTGAACTACCCTCGCCGTAGTTCTCATCACCGACGACCACCCACCGGATACCGTTGGCTTTATAGTAACGTGCTACTTCCGGTACTGTACCCCAATTATTAGTCGATTGATTTCTAATCTTGTTGATTTCGTTGTTTTCTATATTGGTCGCGCTGCAAAACAATTATTATAATCAAAACTGTGAATAGGGATATTAAATGATAAATAATATTTTAATGTTGAGATATTTTCACCTAAAAATTTCACAATGTCGAAATCCCTTATAGTCAAAGAAAAATCCAGTAATCACTTATTAAGTCCGAATGTTACATCAGTATCGTGTGAAAAATGTTAAAAATATTTGTCATACAAGAGACTTACTTTTTAATTATTATTATTATTATTATTAATTTGCCAAAATATAATTATTATTATTATTAACAAGTAATCCATGGGTAACACGATACTGATGTAACATTCGGACTTAGTCATATTTAAAATCAACAACTCGACATATAATATCAAGTTTTTGATCTTATCTTAAGTGATTACAGGATTTTTCTTTGACTATTAGGGGTTCTGATAGAAGCAAAATTTTTTATAAAGAATAAGTTTTTCTCATAAAACTCATATTAAATTTTTTTTCCCTATAGGAAACCTCATCACTTTACACACTGTATATTTATATTCTTCTAATTATTATACCTTTAATTAATTAATTAATAATTTATAAATAATTAATTAATTAAACAAAATGTTCTAAATTATGGTAGAAAATATATTTTTAATACAAATAAAAACATTGAAAAAATCATAAAACAGAAAAAAAAACGTTATTTTTGCCGGAACGAAAACCGGATTTGAACCAATATATATATATATTGAACCGGAACGAAAAATATAACGGTTCAAAGCCGTGGGTTAGTGGCTTTTGTCAGTAGATTTGGCTAGGACTCAGAGTTATAGAATCTCCCAGTTATGAGATGAGATAACTGAGATAAGGTAATTACCCGATAAACATATTGTTGGAGATATTATCTAAATGTCCTCGATATTTCAGCCATGGTCCAGCAGCTGAAATATGATCAGTTGTACATTTGCCTTTGATTTTCATTAAAATTGTCATATCGATTAAATCTTTGCCATCCCATGCATCAAATGGTTTCAGCATTTGTAAACGTTGACTTTTCGGATTCACATCGACAGTCATGGTGCTAGCATCACCAGGAGGCGCTAGATACGTATTCTTGCCGGGATTGAAGCCTTTTGGAGGTAATTCCACAGCAAAAGGATCGGATAATTTAAATTTTACACCGTTTTTATCTGCAATGTTTCGGAAATCAAATAGTTTTAGCTTTTAGTTTTGCAGAATTTTTTAATTAAATTTAGATGTTCCAATATACTGTACGTCAGAACTGGGCAGTAACTGGACCTAACTATTTCAGTAGTTTAGCTACTACACTGTAAAAAAAATATGTAATTTTACATATTTTGCGAATATAATTTTTCATAATAAATGAAAATTATCACAGTAAAATGACAAAATGTTGTTATTTTTACTGTTAAAACTACACAAATTTAAGATATATTTTTTTACATATATTAAAAAGTAGTTTACAAAGTAGCTTAATGTCCGTTTTACACGATGCAACTTTCTGTGGGATTTTCTTGCGCAACAAAATTGCACAAGAAAATTGCTCGTGTAATACAGGAATTGCATACGCAATTTTGTCGCGGCGACAAGTTGCACGGATTAGAACACGCTGTAATTTAATTGCACGGTCTTGCAATTTCTAGTTACTTTTTAGTAACTTTCAGTTTTACCAACTTTTATTATGAAAGACACAATACCAGTATTTTTTTTAATTATATTTGATTTTCCTATGAGGTGTGTCATACATTAAAAAAATAAATTACAATAAAAATTATTTATTTATTTTATATATTTCGTGTGTTTATTTTGAAGGTTAAACAGTTATGATATACTTTGACGTTTAGTTAGTTTTTTAATTAGTTGGCATCTTGGAATGAAATAACCAAATTCGCAGTGCAATTTTCTTGCATCGTGTAAAACATACATATATTTTTGCAATTTTATTGCGCAACTTTCTTGTACAATTTTGTTGCGCAAGAAAATCCCACAGAAAGTTGCGTCGTGTAAAACGGGCATAAGATTTGACAACTACTTTTTTTTTCAAAAGTAGCTGTAGCTTTATAAATTTTTAACGAATAGATTGTAGAATTGAGTAGTTTGCCTAGCTCTGCTGCACACACAATCATCATCATCAAGAATGTTAAATAGAAATCTGAATCCTTGAAATAACAGATTTTAAAAGTGTATATACCTTCAAGTTCGTCACGTCTGGGATCGAAACTTAGACTTCCCGCAATCGATAAAACGGTGACGATTTCGGGACTAGTAACAAAAGCGTGTGTTGCCGGGTTACCATCATTTCGACCGGTAAAATTTCGATTATACGATGTAACAATTGTATTTTTATCACCCTTTTGCACATCTTTTCGTGCCCATTGTCCTATGCATGGCCCGCAGGCGTTTGCCAACATCTACATCAATCCAAAAAAACAACAAGATTAGAAGTATATGGGTAAATCCATTTGACATTTCTCGGAAAGTTGGCAACACAATATCTTTAATAAAATTATAATTTATGTGGGCACTAGCGAGAAACTTTCCGGGAAAATTTGATCAAAATCGAATGAATAATGTAGCTACAATGAATTTTTAAAACGAATTGTAATTTTTTTTTCTTTCAATAAGTTGGGAACACTGTATTTTGTTAATTTATTTAGGCACTAGGAGAATTTTTTATGAAAATTTGATTAAAATCGGTTAAACAGTGGTCTTAATGAATTTTCTAAAAATTAAGTAATTTTTTTCTTGGAAAGTTGGCAACACTGTATTTTGTTAAAATTATATAATTAATGGGAGCATCAGGGAAATATTTTCTGAAAATTTGATCAAAATTGGATAAATAATGTAGCCAATATAAATTTTTAAAAACTTTAGTAATTTTTTTCTCGGAAAGTTGGCAAAATAATGTCAAAGTGTTTTCTATATATATGGGTTTACCCATTGGGTATACTAACAGATCCACCAAATTCCCTTAAAGTATCAGCAATACCATCCCTTTCAATTGTAGCCCTTATCTGTTCCGAACCGGGTGTAACTAGAAACGGTATCTTCGATTTTAATCCGCGTCCCATTGCTTCTTTAGCAATCGACGCACAGCGTCCCATATCTTCATACGAACTATTCGTACAAGAACCGATTAATCCGGCGCTAATTTTCACCGGCCAATTATTTTTCACAGCTGCTTCGCCAACTTTATTGATGGGATGCGCTAAGTCTGGCGTAAATGGTCCGTTCAGATGTGGTTCTAATTCGCTGAGATTCAGCTCGATAATCTGGTCGTATTTTGCGCCGGCGTCAGCTGAAAAATGAAGTAATAATAATAATAATAATAATAATTTTATTTGTCCAAAAGATCTTACAAACAAGACATAGGATAAGTCAATACAAAGCAATACAAGTAAATTAAGACAATTAATATTCATCTAGACTATAATAAGATTTCAAAACTAGATAATTTTTAACATCTTTTTTAATTTTTTTCAAATTAGTAATAATTAAATTAGTAAATAATAAATAAATATATAGTAAATAATATATTATATAGTAATAAATAAATTAGTAAAGTCAAGCCAGCAAATCACCAGCAAATGGGAAAGTAATTTTTGTTGTTGAACGGTTTACTATGCAGCATTTGCTAGTAAAGAAAGCGATTTTTCATTTTATTACTTTGTGTTTATAGAAGAAAGGATTAAATTTTTTAAATTCAACCAAAATATATAATAATATTTGGGCCCTTAAAAGTAATTTTTGTCAAAAATTAGTTTCGACGTTTACTTAAAAATATTTATTAAGTAATTTGAATTAGTTTATTTGAATTTTATAATACTAGATATAAAAATACATATACAGTGTGTAAAGTGATGAGGTTTCCTATAGGGAAAAAATTTTTAATATGAGTTTTAGGAAAAAAACTTATTTTTTATAAAAAAAATTTGCTGCTATCAAAACCCCTTATAGTCAAAGAAAAATCTAGTAATCACTTCAGATAAGATCAGAAACTTGATATTATGTCGTGTTGTTGATTTTAAATATGACTAAGTCCGAATGTTACATCAGTATCGTGTGAAAAATGTTAAAAATATTTGTCATACACGAGACTTACTTTTTAATTATTATTATTATTAATTTGCCAAAATATAATTATTATTATTATTATTAACAAGTAATCCATGGGTAACACGATACTGATGTAACATTCGGACTTAGTCATATTTAAAATCAACAACTCGACATATAATATCAAGTTTCTGATCTTATCTTAAGTGATTACTGGATTTTTCTTTGACTGTTAGGGATTTTAATAGATGCAAATTTTTTTATAAAGAATAAGTTTTTCTCCTAAAACTCATATTAAATTTTTTTTCACACTTCTAATCGTACAATTAGTTGTTATTGTCAATGAAAACAAAGGCCCGTATTCTCACCTCATATGAAAAAGTGCTTTTTCAAAAAAATACTTTTGACGTTCACTTAAAATCATTTATTAAGCATTTTAAAAAAGTTTATTTAAATTTTATAGTACCAAATATAATAAAAATGATCGTAACTAAAAATTATTTATATTTGATGACAAACAGAAGCAAAAAGTTATTTTAAAATTAATGATAAAATCACTTTTTCACGAAAAATTGAAGTGAGAATACGGGCCAAAGCTTTTTTGTAAGCTTAAAATCGACTTTAGTTCTTAATCGAACCTACCTGTTAACAATTGCTCACTGTATTTGTCAGCTAATAAAGCGATTTCACGCCGACCAGTTGCAAAAAGATAGTTTTTCATACGATTATTATAGGGAAAAACAGATGTCGTTGCACCCACTTCTGCACCCATATTACAAATTGTTCCCATTCCCGTGCAAGAAATCGAATCAAGGCCTGCACCAAAATACTCAACTATGGCGCCCGTACCACCTTTCACCGTTAAGATATCGGCAACTTTCAAGATAATATCTTTCGGTGATGTCCAGCCAGCTAAAGCGCCCGTTAATTTTACACCAATTACATTGGGACATTTTAATTCCCATGGAATGTCGGCCATTACATCGACTGCATCTGCACCACCCACACCTGGAAATATTATTGTGTTAACAGGGTTGGACTGGATGAAAAAATTAGGTGCGGGGAAAGTTTGAACTTTATATCCAAAAATTGTTCAAATATCTACGTTATGCACTGAGAAAAATGGATAGTTACCGTAACGCTATTTATATTTAAAAAGGTGACACAAACACCAGGATATTAAAAATAACAAAATAAGTATATTTAAAAATTAACTATAAATATAATAAAAACAAAAATTTAATACCATCAATTTGTATATAGTATTACAGTCTTAATTCTTAATATAGTATTAAAATATATATGTGAGTAGATTTTAAAAATGTATAAATTTGTGAATACAGTAAACATACTCGTATATTTCAAATAAATATCTACTTATTATTATACAATTTGTTAAATATCTATTTTTCTCAGTGTGGTTTTATTCTAAGAAACATGGAAATTACAGAAAAATAAAGTAAATTGTAAAAATGATACATATAAAATTAAATATAATTCTTTATTTAAATCTAAGTTAAGTTACTTTTTTCGGAAGTGTTTTTTAATAATTTTTTCCAAAATATACTAAAAAACTGAAAAACAGCAGATTTCTACAAGTATTACTACAATTTGTTACATTGATTTTATCTTCTTCTCCGGTTTCAGTTGGTTCGTCATCGGATTTATTATAAATAAAATATTCATTTTTATCATTTAAAATCTAATAACTCTAATTTTAAATTGTTTTTTTTAAATATTTATGTTTAATTTTCTATTAATTAATTTTGTCATTAATTTAAAAGTTTTATCGAAAATATTACCACTATTGATTTTGAGAAAGTTGTTAAGATCTAAGTAATAATCTACTTTGATAGTAAAATAAATACACTGTAAAAAAAATTAGCGAAATTACATAAAATAAATAGTAAAGTTTTACTATTTCATTATGATATTATGTAAAAAATACTAGGTTTTTTACATAATATCATAATGAATTTAAAGTTTCAACAAGTAAGAAATCATAGAAGAAGTTTTACTATTTGTTTTAGAGTGTATATATCTTGTCCTGTAATTAGTTGTATAACTGTTAGGCATTATTACTGTTATAACTAACAGACAAAAAAATGATAAAGCAAACCTATGCATAGTCCAGCAAGTCCACCACCATTGGGCGTATGCGAATCAGTTCCTACCATCAGAAGTCCAGGAAACGCATAATTCTCCAGAAGTATCTGGTGTATAATCCCCGAGCCCGGCTGCCAGAAACCAACACCGTATTTCCCGGCAGCCGTGCGCAAGAAATGAAACACTTCCTCGTGTTCTTGTTCCGCTTTTAACAAATCCTGTTTTGCACCGACTTCCGCTTTAATCAAATGATCGCAATGAATTGTCGACGGTACAGCAACACGATGCAAACCGCTCGAGATGAATTGCAGCATTGCCATTTGTGCAGTTGCATCTTGCATTGCAACACGGTCGGGACGTAGACGTAGATAAGAAACACCTAATGATTTAATTACTTTATTAAAATAAATTAAAAAAAAACTGCAACTTAATACGCTATGTGTAATTAAGAATTTAAAATATATATTAACATTGCTAGATTAAATTTATAAGTTTATCATGGACCAGTCACAAATATAGACAAGATTAGAAGTATATGGGTAAACCCAAATATATAGACCACTTTGACATTTCTGGGAAAGTTGGCGACACAATATCTTTAATAAAATTATAATTTATGTGGGTACTAGGAGAAACTTTCCTTGAAAATTTGATCAAAATCGAATAAATAATGTAGCCACAACGAATTTTTAAAAAAATTTTGTTGATAAGTTGGGGCTACACTGTATTTTGTTAAAATTACATAAATTATATGATTACTAGGAGAATCTTTTGTGAAAATTTGAGTAAAATCGGTTAAATAACATGGCCATAATATATTTTTAACAACTTTATTATTTTTTTTCTCGAAAAGTTGGGGCAACACTGGATATTAATAAAATTATATAATTAATGGGAGCATTAGGAAAATCTTTTCTGAAAATCTGATCAAAATCGGATAAATAATGTAGCCAATATGAATTTTAAAATCTTTAGTAATTTTTTTCTCGCAAAGTTGGCAACACTGGATATTAATAAAATTATATAATTAATGGGAGCATTGGGGAAATCTTTTCTGAAAATTAACTAATGAAAAAAATTAACTAATGATTTAATTAGTTCATCAAAAGTAAATTAATGGGAATTTAAGCCTAAACCAAATACCTCGTTTAATATCTTGTGCATCTGGTTCGTCTAAATGCGAATAGAGAATTTTCTCCGATAGTGTTAGCGGCCGATTTAATTTCTTTTTAACGATGTTCAATTTGTCTTCCATTTTTCCATATGGCATACTCGATGATTCGTCGAATTTACTGATGGAAACATTTTTCACTTTCATCATCGAACTCTGATGAATGTAGCGGCGTATTATGGCAATATATAACTGGAAATAAATTGATTTTCAATTCAGAAGAAAAACAATCTGATTTTACTGCTAGTATTATAGTATATTAGTGAGAATTATAGAGTTTCAAGAAAATTATTAAGTTATGTTAATTGATAGTTTATTTTGGTTTGAATTTGATTAATTAAAAATGTATGAAGAAATGTAATATACCGTGTGTTGACTTGGACCGTCGTATATAGGGATTTAGCATTCCAAATTATTTTACAAAAAAAACTATGAGATAAATGTTTTAGGAAACACTTTTTTACATGTAAATCAATCAACAAATTTTTTTTGGAACCATCCCAACGTCAGGAATTAGCCGTGAAATTGGAACAAAAATAAAACAAATGCTAAATGCTATATGCTATTTCACGGCTACTGCCATTTTCCAGTCAATTTCTTAACAACTTTAGACCTAATTCTTGACGTTAGGAAGGTTCCAAGTATAAAATTTTAGTAATTGATTTCAATGCAGAAAAGTATGCCCTAAAACATTTATCATAAGGTTTTTTTTGTAAAATAATTTGGGAAGCAGGAAATCGCACATGTCTGATTTTACATGCTAAATCCCTATGTACGACGGTCCAAGTCAACACACGGTATACAGGTCAGATTCGTTAAAAACTGCGTATTCGACAAAAGAAAATTATTAAGTTAAGTTTGCAGTTGCATTGTTTATTTACGTTTGACTTTGGTTATTGAAATTGTGTGAAGAAGTGCAAGAAATGCAATATGTATCGCCAGATTTGTCAGATATTTAACAAAAGGAAAAACATTAATACTCACAAATGCTAGGGATTCCATAATTATGAAATATAAAAAAGGGACACTTCAAATATTATTTGAAAAAATTTTTTTTTTTCTTGGAGTGTGTATTTCTACTTTAATTTTAAGAAAAAATTAAAATTATACATTAAATACTAATAAAAAAAGTAATATTTATAAACAAAACATTTAAATAAATTAAACATTGAAAATACATTTACATTAATGAAGTTTCAGACTAATTGTTGCACTGAAAATAATAGATAGACATAATTTAAAAGAATTTACTAAAATATTAGGTTTATAATTAATATTTTATATGAAACGGGACATTTTTATGTTCCTGGGACACTGGGACAGTATCCATAAAAACGGGACTGTCCCGGTCAAAACGGGACGGATGGGATCCCTTGACGAAAAAATAGCATATATCATTAGGAGCAGAATGCTTTTGGTATGGACCTCGTAATATAATATACTTATTACTTGCCTGGTAGGTTAACGTTCGAATTAATAATGCCATTATTATTAAACAGTATTAGTAATTGATTATGTTCAATCAATGTTCAATTTTAGAAGTAAAACATATTTAATTAATGCAGTAAAAAAGCATGTATTATCTAAATAATATCTAATCACTTTAAAATTTGACGTATAACATAATGACATAAAACAATTGTTTTGTTATTTTGACATTAAAAAAAACATGTGACATTTTTTTATGTAGGTATGTAAAAATATAAATAATATTATTTCATAAATAACTACATTTATGCTGAAATTTTATCATATAATTAAAAAAATATTTAAATTTTATATTTTTTTATTTGTTTGAAAAAGTATTTTTCAATTATAAATTATTCATGTTTATACAGTTTTTTGTAGTTTTTACATTAAAAGATTAATTTGTTTTCATACAAACATACATACACAATTACGCCATGTACCCAAAAGGGTATGGCACAAACTCTTTTCATCATCCCGAAATCAGTCGCCTCCAAACATTCCTATCCAGCACAAGCAACGTTCGCTTCATCCACATTCGTAATACCTATCTCACAGCATGCTCTTTTATTCCTACTACTTGGAAACTTTCGCTGCAAGCAAGCCACTCTCTCAATCATGCCATTCCAACTACTTATCGGACGTCCAAGCAAACGTATACCATCAAAATCATTCAAATAAATCTTTTTAAGCAAACGTTCATTAGACGCATTCGCTCAACATATCCGAACCATCTTAACTGACTAACACCAACTAGTGTCTCATAGTTTGTAGGGTAAAATTACATTATTTTTTATTTTAGACTGTATGAAAATAATATATCTGAGAAAATTTATAATTTATTTTAAATATGGTTGATAAGGAAGTAATATTATTTCGGTAAAGAAAAAAACATATTTACGAAAAATATTGTTTACTTTGTTTTTTATTGCAAGAAAAATACATTAAAACGCTCATAAAACACCTACATAATATCCATTCAATAATTTTTCGATATTATTTTGTGTTTCTTCAACATTTCACTCAGAGTGTTATAAGTTTTTTATTTTCATTAAAATCATTTTAATATGCGTACGATAAAATTAGGTTTGTTAAAATTATTTAATATATTATAAATTTTTTGTCGCTGTTTTGAAATATCCGATTCTATTTGTGCAATCTGCATTAATAAATTTACATTTTTAGAATTGTTTTTAAGTTTATCAGCAATTTTTTTGATAACAACAACAGCGTACGAGGAAAATTTTAATGATTTTCAATCGATCGAAAAAAGTTCAAAAATATTTGCAACTGATATCTATAAGGTAGTATGTTTTTTTTAAATATAAATTCTAACACAATATTTAATTTATATACATACATATCAGAGCTAATTAGTATTTAAAAAAAGTATTTAGTATTTGTATTTAGAGCATAAAGTATTTATAAATGTTTAAAATAAAACGGCTTTAGGTTTAAGTTCTATATCAATATTTATTAATAATCGACGTTTCAATAAACTTAACGTTTGTCTTCATAAGGAAAACTGATACAAATGACATTTATAGTAAATAATCAGAACTAGTAGATCAAAAAGGGCACTGACTTAATTAAAATTTGGTTTACATTAATTTAAAATTTATAAATAAAATTTATTTTGTTATGTTTAGTAACTTATTTTTAAATATGTTCTGAAAATAGAATAAAAATAAAAATTTATATAGAAAAAGAGAACATAAATCAGTGTGACTACTAATTGATTTAAATAAAATTTGACTTTTATTAATTAAAAATTTTAAAATTTCTTACTTATTTGTTACCTATATTTATTGATGTACGTTGAGTACGTCAATTATTAATAAATTTAATACAGAACTAGAACCTAAAGCCGTTTTATTTTAATATAATGAATTTTGAAAGAGTTTTTTCAACGTTTCGACGTACTCAATATACGTCTTCATCTGGAAAAAAAGATACAAATGATATGTTTTAATAAAAGTGTTTATGCTTATTTAGTAAATACATTAGACAAAAAAAAAATGTAGAATAAATTTCAAAAAAAATCATAACAGCGCCAAAGCATTGCAAGTTCTTGAAATTAAGCGGAATTTACGTAGAAATGTTTGAATTTTTACGCCCGCTTAGTAAATTGAGTCGAATTTTTTTTTTCGAATTCGCCGAATTAAATCTAATTGAAAATCTGTAATTTTCTGATTTTTCAAGTGGCGCTTTTTTTGTGTAGTGTACTTTTCAAACAGTATTTTTGTATTCAAACACTTTTTGAAAGTATTTTACTCAGCTCTGACACACACACACACATATGCAATCACGCCATTTAACCAAAAGGGTGTAGCACAAACTCTTTCCGAAAATTAATTTTCGTCAAACAGACCAGTAACTTTTGCTTTATTGAAAAAATAGAATAATTAGAGAATAAAAAGATTAATTTTGATTGTAGAAATTCTTACCAATATCGGGAAATATAATATTTTCACCATGGTCACTACAGACACTACTAGTTCTTCTTCAACTAGGATCAAAAGGTCTCAGTCTGAAACAACTTGCAAGCGTTTTACATATGCCCGTAAATAAACACGAAATTTTATCAATATTTGGTAAGATTGAAACTAGTTTACAAAACCGCTCAAATATAACTCTAACATCAGCTAATAAAATCTATACAAGACGTGATATTACAATATTAAATGAATTTGCTCAACTTGCGTACAATTTTAACACTGAATTCTACAATTCAAGCAGCAATTCGAATCCGATACAAATTGCAAACGATATCAATCGATGGGTTCAATACAAAACTAATAATAAAATCAGAGATATTATTCGCGCTGAAGATCTAAGCGAAGATACACTAATAATTCTGATGAATATCTTGTATTTTAATGGTAAATGGTCTGCACCGTTCGAGAAAGATTTCACACAACCGAAATTATTTTATTCCAATGGCGATGTTGCAATTAATGTACCAATGATGTTACAAGTGGGAAATTTCCAATATGGCGAACAAATTATCGATAATATTGAAACAAAATTTTTACGATTGCCATATTTAGATGATGATTTTCATATGGTAATCGTTTTGCCAAACGATCGACAAAATCTACCGAAATTAGAGATGAATTTGCAAGCGATTTTTAATTCGAATTTCAATTCGATAATGTCGATACAATCGGTTATCGTTCAAATACCGAAATTTACGATTGAGAAACAAATTGAATTCAGTCGAATACTTACTGAGGTTTGTTTTTCTGAAATAGTGCCAGTTGCGTACGTGCCAGTTGCGTACAAATAAGTGTCGGGTCAAATCCAGATAGTGAAGCTAGTTAGGCCGAGTGCCAGATGCGTACAGCGGTTTGGGAAGGGTCGAGTTGTGCTTATGGTTAAAATATAATATTTATAATACGCTATAATATCATCGCACATAATTTTTACAAATAATCAAGTCAGTATTTAATTTTAAAATTGACCAAGTTTATATTGATTGGTTTAAATTTGATTTGTGTAGATTAATATTTAATAAATTCATATCGTTTACCAACTTCGATACTTTTTACTAGGTATATTATGATAAATTATGCTTAAATTCCTGATGTTAAATTTGTAATAATAATTACATAATATAAGAACAAATTTTGTTAAACTTTTTGTAGTATTACCTTCTGATAATGGCTTAACAGCCGAAATTGGCCAATAAAGGATTTTTTATTGTTATTGTGAAAATTTAACCGAGTGTTTTAATTTTTAATTTACATATTTCCAAAATGATTACAGGATGAAGTCCTTTTGGGAAAAGTGTGAGGAAGAGTTTATGTAATTATTATTATAAATTTAACATCACGAATTTAAGCATAATTTATCATAATATACCTAGTAAAAAGTAACGAAGTTGGTAAACGATATGAATTTATTAAATATTAATCTACACAAATCAAATTTAAACCAATAAATATAAACTTGGTCAATTTTAAAATTAAATACTGACTTGATTATTTGTAAAAATTATGTGCGATGATATTATAGCGTATTATAAATATTATATAACCGCTATTCGCATCTGGCACTCGGGCTAACTAGCTTCACTACCTGGGTTTGACCCGACCCTTATTTGCACGCAAATGGCACTAAATAATGATTGTACGCAACTGGCACGTATTCAACTGGCACGACACCTGTTTTTCTATACCTTTTTCTTTGAGATAATTTAATATTAATTAATTATTTTGATAAGCTTGGACTAAAATCTCTCTTCCACAAAGCAAACTTATCGGCAATGACAAATCATAAAGCATTGGCTGTCAGTAAAGTGATTCAGAAATGTTTTGTCGAAGTGAATGAGGAGGGTACAGAAGCTGCTGCAGCTTCTGGAAGTGAGTAATATTTCATTATACTTGCATGTGAGGACATCTGAACAAACTTCACATGATATATTTTGATTATTGTTAAACGTTTGCCTAGAGTTGGCTTGACTTAATCAATTTTAATTAATTCGTTCTTTTACTAAATTTTATTTTTAACAATTGTTTAATTAAAATATACATCTAGCGCAAAATAAATATTAAAATATAAAAATATATAATATAATAATATTAAAATTATATTATTCAAACATGATATATTTTTTTTGGTTTTATTTTTAATATTAAATAAATTATAAACATAAAAAAATATTATATTTTTATTTCACATTACACTTAGTGATATTTCAAAATCGAAACAAAAATATAGTTTAAATATTCAGTACACCCTAAGGTATATATATATATATACCGTGTGTTGACTTGGACTGTCGTACATAGGGATTTAGCATGTAAAAACAGACATGTGCGATTTCCTGCTTCCCAAATTATTTTACAAAAAAAACTTTGGGATAAATGTTTTAGGAAACATTTTTTTACATGTAAATCAATCAACAAAATTTTTTTTGGAACCATCCCAACGTCAGGAATTAGCCGTAAAGTTGTCAAGAAATTGACTGAAAATGACATTAGCTGTGAAATTGGAACAAAAATAAAACAAATGCTAAATGCTATTAATGCTATTTCACGGCTACTGCCATTTTCCAGTCAATTTCTTAACAACTTTAGACCTAATTCTTGACGTTAGGAAGATTCCAAGTAAAAAATTTTAGTAATTGATTTACATGCAGAAAAGTATGCCCTAAAACATTTATCATAAGGTTTTTTTTTGTAAAATAATTTGGGAAGCAGGAAAACGCACATGTCTGATTTTACATGCGAAATTCCTATGTACGACGGTCCAAGTCAACACACTGTATATATATACATATTGAGTCAGAGTAACTATCGTATTTATATTTAGTTAAAATTTAATATAACGGGATACGGTATTTAAGGTTGAAAAATTATAAAAATGCAAGCATTCAAATATCTATCAATTTACTGTTACAATAAATTGATAGATATTTAAATGATTGCATTTTTATAATTTTATATATATATATGTGTAAGTGAACTGCTAATTTTTCTTCTAGTTACAATTGAGGATCGATTTGGAAATTTCGATCGAAAAGTCTTTATCGCTGATCATCCGTTTATGTTTTTTATTGAACAAAAATCAAGTGGTATAATTTTATTTATTGGACGTTATTCTCAACCTTGAATTACTATTTATTCACAATTTAATTGATATTGTTAATTTTTTTTTATTAATTTTACTTTATTTATAATATGTATAACATAAAATGGAAATAAAACTATAAAATAAAATGCTAGCTTAGAAGATTTCTTTTGTATTTTGAGCAATAAATTACCTAATAAAAAAAATAAAACGTCTTTAGGTTTTTATCAGTTTTCCTGATGAAGATGCACGTCGAGTTCGTTAAAACGTCGGATTATTAATATATACTAATACAGAAATTAAACCAAAAGCCGTTTTTGTTTGAATATAATAAGTTCTGAAAGATTTTTTTACTACACTCTAAAAAAAAATTATGTAATTTTACCCACAAATTTTTTATAAATAGCTAAAATTTGTTTAGTTCTGTAATATTATTGTTGTAATTACATACATTTCCAATTTTATCATAAAGGATGTATTTTGAAATGAATGAATTTTATTAGTATTATTAAACAAAATATGTACCAAGTTTCATTATTTTTATGAATTATTACAGATATTATTATATATTAAAAAGATTTGAATGATTTTGATGGTATACGTTTGCAGGTGGACGTCTGATGAGTAGTTGGAGTGGTATGATTGAGAGAGTGGCTTGCGTGAGCGAAAGTTTTCAAGTAGTAGGAATAAAAGAGCATGCTGTGAGAGAGGAATTGTGAATGTGGATGAAGCGAAAGTTGCTTGTTTGGATAGGAATGTTTGAAGGCGACTGATTGGGTACATGGCGTGATTGTGTATGTATGTATGTATGTATGTATGTATGTATTAATATACAAGCTGTGATTTTACATAATTTAAGAAGTTATACCAACAATATGTAATTCTACATTAAGTATGTGATGCAATTTGCAGAGAATAAGTAATTTTACATACTTTATGTGATTATTATGAATTATGAAGTAAAAATTACAGAATTTCGAGGTAGAAATACAGAATATTTATAGTAAAATAAAATTACAGTACAGTATAATAAAATTTTACCACTATTTTTCTATTATTTCGCTATTATTTTTTTTAAAGTGTATGTTACAAGGTATTGGTTCCAGAATGTTAAATTCCTTGAAAAAATGTATGGCATTTTTGGCGCCGAACTATTAGGTCGATTAGGTCATTATAAAGGTTAGGTCTTTTTTTCTTTCGGTTTCTGTGAATGTTTCGTAAAACTATGCGCTTGTTTGGGTTTGGGTTTGAGGTGGAGGGGTTTGGTTTGTATCATTAAATTTGCTAGATTTATGTGTTTACATTTAGTGAATTTTATTAAACGGAAACTGATTTTTTTTTTTGTTTATTTATGGCACTGTGAATTTTATTTAACATTAATATAGTTTCAATTAATTTGATTTAGAGCAATTATAAGTAACATATTTTTATTCTTTTCTCAACTTATTGATTTAGGGAACAGGATTTCTAAATAAATAAGTAAAAATTAATAATATTTTATTTAATTTATTTAAACTTCTTAAAAATATATTATCGATTTAGATCAGTTTACCAAAATAAAACGCCTTTAAGTTTAAGTTCTGTATTAATATTTATTAATAATCGACGTTTCGACGAACTCAATGTTCGTCTTCAACAGGAAAACTGTTACAAATCATACTTCCTGAAAATATCTGAATATAGTAACAAGTTAATGTCTAATGAACGTTTGGTTAAAAAGATTTATTTGAATGATTTTGATGGTATACGTTTGCGTGGACGTCCGATGAGTAGTTGGAGTGGTATGATTGAGAGGGTGGCTTGCTTGCAGAGAAAGTTTCCAAGTAGTAGGAGTAAAAGAGCATGCTATGAGATAGGTATTATGAATGTGGATGAAGCGCGAAAGTTGCTTGTGCTGGATAGGAATGTTTGGAGGCGACTGATTTCTCGGGATGATAAAAAGAGTTTGTGCCACACCCTGTTAGCTACATGGCGTTATTGAGTATGTATATGTATTATATATTTAAAGATTTTTAAGTAGCGCAATTTTTAAAGATAAGGTTAAAAATAATAAAAAAATTAGTTAGTTAGTTAGTTAGTTAGTTTAGTTTATTGTAAGAAAAAAAAATAATTTATTGAATTAAAACAAGATAAATAATAGTTCTGTATAAAATCGATTCTGAGGAAAAAAAACAATCATATTTTGAATGATTTAAACACAATAATATTGATTGTATATAGATGAAAATAAATATAAGATTGATAATAAATTAATTTTGCATGACCGACATAATGAGATTTATTAAATGAAACGTGCAAATTTAGAATTAGAACGTGTGTGTAACTATAATAAATAACTTGCAAAAATTTCTAAACTATCCTTCCTGATGTCTGAGAATTATATATATGGTTGACAATTATATATTTAGAATATTACATTTATGTGTATTGTCTGCGCGCGTATTTTTAGTTGCGCGGGTGCAAATTATTGGAACTGGAAAACGCATTTACGAAGAATAGTTTTGTAAAATAATCTACGCTTGCTAAACTTGTAGATTTCTTCTTTAAGAAAGAAATTGGATCTTTAAAATAATGAAGAATTGATCATGTTTACCACTTTGAATGCAAGGAAAAAGTGGTATAGCGTTTGGTACGGTGTCTGTAACATTTACAAAAAAAAAATTGTGTATAGAAATTCTTTATATAGTCCCTAGATGACGAATCTGAACTTAGTTTATGTGGGTGTATGTGTGTGCGTCGTCAGCTCGCTCGGTAGTAAGTCAAAATTTTGTGGCCGCAACTCCTCCTAGACGGTTCAACCGATTTTAATGAAATTTTCAGGATAAATTTGTCTAGTACCCAAGATGGCCATGTGGTTTTATTTTTTGCCAGTGATGCCAACTTTCCGAGAAAAAAATTACTAAAGTTTATAAAAATTTATATTGGCTACATTATTTATTCGATTTTGATCAGATTTTCATAAAAGATTTCCCTAATGCCCCCATTAATTAAATAATTTTCTTAATATCCAGTGTTGCCAACTTTCCGAGAAAAAAATTACTAAAGTTTTTAAAAATTCATATTGGCTACATTATTTATCCGATTTTGATCAAATTTTCAGAAAAGATTTTCCTAATGCTCTCATTAATTATATAATTTTATTAATATCCAGTGTTGCCAACTTTCCGAGAAAAAAATTACTAACTTTTAGAAAATTTATTATGACCACTATTTAACCGATTTTAATCAAATTTTCATAAAAAATTTTCTAGTGCCTAAATAAATTATGCAATTTTAACAAAATACAGTGTTGCCAACTTATCAAGAAAAAAACACATTTTTTTTTAAAATTTATTGTGGCTACATTATTTATTCGATTTTCATCAAATTTTCAGAAAAATTTCTTCTAGTGCCCACATAAATTATAATTTTATTAAAGATATTGTGTTGCCAACTTTCTGAGAAATGTCAAAGTGGTTTATATATGGGTTTATCCATATACTTCTAATCTTGTTTATTTAAATCTGTGTAGTAATATACACTATAAAAAAATATATTTTAAATTTATATAATTTCACATAGGTTTTAACAGTAAAATAATTACATTTTGTAGTTTTACTGTGATAATTAACATAATATCACATTGTTTTAATAAAAAATTACATACGAAAATGTAAAATTGCATAAATTTTTTACAGTATACATGTGTTACATTATGATATCTCTAAAACAGTATGTAAATAAAAAAATTATAAAAAAAATAAGTAGATATTTTGACCATTCCACAATGAATATAAGAAACACTTATTCTAAAAAAAATTATATAATTTTATCTATAAACCATTAAACACTATGATGTTTAGTATTTCTAAGTATAATTACTCAACTGCTACATATACATAATTGTTTAAAAATACATAATATCGTAACTATTACCAACATTATGTAATATGATATATTACCAACGGAATGGAATAGTACGTATATATGTAATATTACAGCTTTTTTTAGTAAAGTCTCTTTTAGGTAAATTTACAGAATTTCAATAAATTTGTTGTCACGAATTTTCCACAAATAGGTAAAATTTGTTTATTTATAATATTATTATATATACATTTCTAAATTCAGCATAAAGCATATTTTGAAATGAATTAATCACATTTAAAATGTTTTATTAGTATTATTAAATAAAATATGTACTAAGTTTCATTATTTTGATGAATTATTACAGATATTAATATGCAAGCTGTAATATTACATAATTTAAGTACTACAATACGTAATTCTGCAATAAGTATGTGTTGCAATTTGCAGAAAGTAAGCAATTTTACATACTTATTAGATCATTTTTACTTACTTTATGTGATTATTATTATGTACAAAATTACAGAAGTTTGAGATAGAAATACCGAATATTTATAATAAAATTTTACTGTAATGTTGCTATTTTTTTCTACATTGCATAAAAAAAAATTAGCGGCAATGTTTCATTGTGGAAATGGTCTATGCAAATATGGAATAAAATAATTCAGATTGCTATATATATATATATATATATATATATATATATATATATATATATATATATATATATATATATATATATATTAATTTTGATTCTTGTTTTATTTTGCTATCCAAAAGTATTTTGATTTTGATTGTGTTTAGGTAGTGAGAATGTCACTCCTGGTTCACACGTTTTACTGTCGCTAATTTTACTACCCTCGGGACAATTTATCCCAGCTTCTATAACGCCATATGACGGTTTCCCTGTTGTGGTTTGTGTATTTCCAGATTTTTTCTCAACTATTCTTGTCTTTGTTAGTGATGCCTCCTAATACAAAAAAAATCAATATTGATTTCTTAATAAATCAGGGAATAAAGCCGATAAAATAAACTTATTAATCTAATCGGTTAATCGATATTTTTCTTATTTTTATAGAACGTCTGTTTCTTTAATGATATTTTAATATTTGTTACCAACAAAATAAAAAAATAATACAGATTTATGTTATATAGTTCTGTATTAATATTTATTAATACAAAACTATATAATATAAAGCCGATTTTAAGATAATGAGTTCTAAAAGATTTTTTACTATAATTTTACATAATTTTTTGTTAAATACTACGTGCTATGTAAAATTATTTTCTATGTAAAAGTACATAATACTCCAGGGCATTTTTATTACCCATAACTTTTATTGTAAAATTACAGAAAATTTTTTGAATGTATTCAGTATTCAATATATTTGAATATTGGTTTTAATTCGGCAAATTTTTTGTTGAATATTGATGTTTTTAAATTAAACAGTTCTTGCTTATAATAATGAAATTCAAATAATATTAATTAGTAAATACAATATTTATAAATTGCATATAATTAATTACTTAAATATGGTACAGTCTGCAATGTTTAGATATTTAAAAAAAAAATATATCATATCATGTATATTTATCGAGTTTTTATATCATTATTAATTTTTTTAATTATATAAATAAATATGTGTAATTATCAGTTATACGTATTTGGTTTATGTCTTTTTTGTATCAAAATACATCAAAACTAAACAGTGTGTAAAGTGATGAGGTTTCCTGTAGGAAAAAAAAATTAATGTGAGTTTTAGGAGAAAAACTTATTCTTTATAAAAAAATTTGCTTCTATCAAAACCCCTAATAGTTAAAGAAAAATCCAGTAATCACTTAAGATAAGATCAGAAACTTGATATTATGTCGAGTTGTTGACTTTAAATATGACTAAGTCCAAATGTTACATCAGTATCGTGTGTTAAAAATGTTAAAAATATTTGTCATACAAGAGACTTACTTTTTAATTATTATTATTATTAATTTGCCAAAATATAATTATTATTATTATTATTAACAAGTAATCCATGGGTAACACGATACTGATGTAACATTCGGACTTACAATTAGTCATATTTAAAATCAACAACTCTACAGAATATCAAGTTTTTGATCTTATCTTAAGTGATTACTGGATTTTTCTTTGACTTATAAGGGGTTTTGATTGAAGCAAAATTTTTTATAAAGAATAAGTTTTTCTCCTAAAACTTATATTAAATTTTTTTCCCTATAGGAAACCTCATCACTTTACAAACTGTATGTATAATAATTATAATAAAAATCTGTGTAGATATAAATAAATATTGAATTACCTGTATGAGTTTTGCTTGCATCGCATAATGAACTAATATTATTAAACAAAAAACAATTAAACTGTTATAAGCACGCATTTTGGTAAACGTTGTCTCTGTAATTTAACTGAAACTTGTTTTGAAATTGTGATGAACTTAAATGTCAGAACTGATAGAAGAAATTATTGAGACAAAAAAAAAATAAATGAAATAAAGTGATGTATAGCTATTTATTTATATACAAAAATAAAAACATATATTTTGCAAGATATATTTTATGTATGATAAGAAATAATGCGCACATAATCTTATAAATATACTTATAAACAAAACTAAATAACAAATTTTCTTGATTTTTTTTTTATTGAAATTTTTTGAATAATAAATGTTGCAAAATTAATTTTTAGTTACAAAAGTAGAAAAATGACATAATTAAGTCATGTTAATTAGAATTAGGTACTAGATTATATAAATTTTTACCACTTTGACTGCAAGGAAAAAGTGGTATAGCGTTTGGTACGGTATCTGTAACATTAAAAAAAAAAATTGTATAGAAATCTTTCATATAGCCTCTAGATGACGAATCTGAACTTAGTTTATAAGTGGGTGTATGGATGTGCGTTGTCAGCTCGCTCGATCGTAAGTCAAAACTTTTTAAAAACAACGCTTATATTTAAATGCACTAAAAAGAGGGAAATAAATTTTGTGATCGCAACTCCTTTTAGACGGTTCAACCGATTTTAATGAAATTTTCAGGATAAATTTGTCTAGTACCCAAGATGGTCATGTGGTTTTTTTTTTCCAGTGATGTCAACTTTCCGAGAAAAAAATTACTAAAGTTTTTAAAAATTCATATTGGCTACGTTATTTATCCGATTTTGATTAAATTTTCAGAAAACATTTCTCTAATGCTCCCATTAATTATATAATTTTATTAATATCCAGTGTTGCCAACTTTCCGAGAAAAAAAATTACTAATTTTTAAAAAAAATTATTATGGCCATGTTATTTAACCGATTTTACTCAAATTTTTACAAAAGATTCTCCTAGTATTCATATAGTAGTATTCTCCTAGTGCCTACATAAATTATAATATTATTAAAAATACAGTATTGCCAACTTTCCGAGAAATGTCAAAGTGGTCTACATATGGGTTTATCCATATACTTCTAATTAAAGGATTGAGTACATCTCGATTATAAATAAATATTAATACAGAACTTAAATCTAAAGCCGTTTTATTTTATCTAGTAATGTTATTTCTAAATATTATTGTTGACAAAAATAATTTTACCTACTCTGTAGTGACATTTTGATTATAAAATTTATTTAGTGTTAATTGTTTTGTAAACATTAGCGAAAGTCAATGTCCCTAATACGTTATACGTTTTGTTCCACACTTTGTTTGAAAAAGAAAAAAAATTAAAATATCGGATCAGTTTTTTATGTTCAAACTAATTATAATTATTATTATAGTTTTGTTTACTTGTTCGATAAGAGAATTCAATTAATTCTACTGGAATACAATGTTTCTAATATGTGAATAAAACAACTAAAGATGTTCTTTGTGTATTTGAAAAAAAAAGGTCATTAAAATGTCGTTCATTTTCATGATTTATAGTTGTATAATTTACGACTAAGTTGTCAGAATGTTGGTGGTCTGAACGCTTTGTGCTCATTATAATTGGATAATCATTGTAGACGTTTATTGGTAAACCGAAACCAATTTTGATAAATTATTATTGTTGGTTGGTGTTAAAATTTTAATAACTCATAAAATCAAGTATTTTATATGATATTTATTTACAATTGTACGATGATTTCAATTCGTCGTTACAGCAAAATTGTAATAAAATATTTAGTGTTCTTTTTATCAAATTTGAATATTAATAAGAAATTAATTAATGAAATTTTATATTTTGTTTTTATTTTGAACGTTGTATGATGATTCTTTATGAAAATAAAATTGTATTAAAATATCTTATGTTCTTTTTATCAAATTTGGATATTAATAAGAAATGAATTAATGAAATTTTATAATTTCTTTTTATTTTGAACGTTGTATGATGATTTTTCATGAAAGCAAAATTGTATTAAAATATCTTATGTTCTTTTTATCAAATTTGGATATTAATAAGAAATGAATTAATGAAATTTTATAATTTCTTTTTATTTTGAACGTTGTATGATGATTCTTCATTAAAGCAAAATTGTAATAAAAATATCTTATGTTCTTTTTATCAAATTTGGATATTAATAAGAAATGAATTAATGAAATTTTATAATTTCATTTTATTTTGAATATTGTATGATGATTCTTCATAAAAGCAAAATTGTAATAAAATATTTAGTGTTCTTTTTATCAAATTTGGATATTAATAAGAAATTAATTAATGAAATTTTATAATTTCATTTTATTTTGAACGTTGTATGATGATTCTTCATTAAAGCAAAATTGTAATAAAAATATCTTATATTCTTTTTATCAAATTTGGATATTAATAAGAAATTAATTAATAAAATTTTAAAAGATACAAATGATATTTACAGTAAATAAAACAGAACATAAAATACAAGTTACTAGACGTAGCAAATAAGTAACTAAATTATAAATTTTTTTATAAATTTTTAATTAATGGAAGCCAAATTTATTATTCGTCTTATCTTCATTATTAAATATATAGAGTTTTTTTATTATTAATTATTAATTAATTAATTTATTAAATTTATAAATTTTTTATGATTTAGTTACTTATTTGTTACATCTAATAACTTGTTTCTATATATTCTGGTTATTTGCTGTAAATGTCATTTGTATCTTTTTTCCTGATGATGATGTACGTTGAGTTCGTGCATTATTTATAAATATTAATACAGAACTTAAACCTAAAACCGTTTTATTTTAATATATATACAGTGTGTCCGCGTAAGTTGGCTACATATGGAAAACTTTGTTATTATTGATTTTATGAAAAAAAGTTATTCTTCATAAAAAGTTCTGCATGTTCTAAAACCCAAAATTCAATTATCAGATATTAAATTATATCAGTCGTATACGAGGTGCGTCAAAAAATATAATTTTTGTGCAAGATTAAAGTATTTTCATTTTTGACAATATCGAAAATTTTTAATAAGATTAAAAATAATTTTTAAATATACAATATTGTTTATTTACAATTAAAAAATATTATTTTTACATAAATGTAATGTATTAATTTTCAAACTTAAAGTTTCAATGTTATCGCATAAAAAATGTAAAAATAATATTTTTTAATTGTAAACAAAATTAAACAATATTATTTTTAATCTATAACATTTTTTCTTATTAAAAATTTTTGATATGGTCAAAAATAAAGGCACTTTACTCTTGAACAAAAATGATATTTTTTGACACACCTCGTATACGACTGATATAATTTAATATCTAATGGTTGAATTTTAGGTTTGAGAACATGCAGAACTTTTTATAAAGAATAACTTTTTTTCATAAAATCAATAATAACAAAGTTTTTTGCTTGTTAAATTAACTTATAATAATATTCCAAATCTTAAATTTCCAATATTATAACCTATGTACAGTAATTTGTTCGGCTACAAATGATATGTAACTTAACAATAATTTTAACTTATTGCTTGTTAATTTGCGGAATTGAATAAACATAATAATTATGGTGGCATGATTACATATAAACGCGCTTGTACGCAATGTTTGTACAATTTAAGAGTAGTGTTTTTGAACTAGTTAGTCAGTAATTGTCACAATTGTAACTTGAGTACATTTTATATGTATTAACAGCAATGTCATTGTATCTATATGAACTATAAAATTCTTTGCTTATTAGTGCATTAGGTATATTATATATATATATATATATATATATATATATATGTATATTAATGCATGCATAAAACTAATAATGCTATCAATTGATATATTTCGCAATTAGACTGGAACAAAATGATTTTGTACACATACAAATACGTATATATATATATATATATATATATATATATATATATATATATATATATATATATATATATATATATATATATATGTGTGTTTTCTATTGTGAATTTTTTGCATCTATTAATTTAATACAGAATAAACAACCTTGTTCATTATAATATAATTTTTATTTGTAGATACAATACATTTTTTTTGTATTATTATATGGTTCAAAAATTTATTTGTAAAATAAAATGGCATAACTATAAAATTATGTAATATTTATGTATAGTCTAGCATTTCTAATCCTTTTTTTTTTACCATAATTACTTTTAAATATCTTTTTTTCTTCTTTAATTAAATCAAAATATTGCCTACGTAGGAAAGTATACATACACTAAGTCCGAATATTACATCAGTATCGTGTTACCCATGGTTTAATTGTTAATAATAATAATAATTATATTTCGGCAAATTAATATTAATAATAATAATAATAATTAAAAAGTAAGTCTCTTGTATGACAAATATTTTTAACATTTTTCACACGATACTGATGTAATATTCGGACTTAGTCATATTTAAAATCAACAACTCGACATAATATCAAGTTTTTGATCTTATCTTAAGTGATTACTAGATTTTTATTTGACTATTAGGGGTTTCGATAGCAGCAAATTTTTTTATAAAGAATAAGTTTTTCTTCTAAAACTTATATTAAAATTTTTTTCCATATAGGAAACCTCATCACTTTACACAATATATATAGATAATAATCGATTTTTAGGAAAGTAGTCAGAAAAACGGGTAGGTGTAAATCAAAAACTCATTTCTGATATTATATATATATATATATATATATATATATATATATATATATATATATATATAATATGGTGTTATTTATAAAAGGCAAAAAAAAAACTGAATTTCTGTAACGTATTATAAAATATAACGCGACATACGCAACATTATATATCATGTTTTTGTCACATCTTTCATTCTGTCATTAAATCATTCCTAAAAGTAAATTCCATTCCAGTATAATAAACTTAATAGCTTATACGACTTTTTACTTAGAAGAATGCGTACGTCACTGAAATATATATGTCTTTATAAATTTTCTAAAGATTACTTTAATTAGTAAGTTACTTGGCGTATTATATAATCATTCGGATTTTCTGCATCCTTTTTTTGTAATAATATAATACAGTTGATTTTTTTTTGCTGTAGATATAAAATTCTACGAAAAAATAAAACCAAAACATATTATGTACGAGTAAAAAAATTGCACAAATAAAGATATTCCTAACAAGATATTTTGTATATAGTTTTGTGACAAATACAATATAAAATTTTCTTTAAGATTACTTTAATATACCGGGTGTTCGTTCGTTGTTCGTATGTGCGTTTAACATGCAAATTCGATAATTTGCGATATACTCCTTTCTCGAGTTAAATTCGGAGAAATACTTAGAATACTTTTTGATAGACAATAATAAGTTCTATAATTTGGTATTAGTTTTAATTTGCTAGCATGTGCCGTTTGGACGCTAGATTTTTTGGTTTTTATTTTTTTTTCTCGAAAACTATGAGGTCTAGGAAAATAAGCATGATATGAAAAAATGCGGAATAATGAGTACTATAATTGAGTGAAACCATTATTCTACGATGCATCGTTTAGTAAAAAAAAATTAAAAACTGAATTTTTGAAAATTTGACGAGGGGGTGGTACCCTTGGGATTTTTTCAAAATAAGACTTTTTTCAAAATTTGCTCAAAAAAATCTGAAAAAATTCAGTAAAATAGAGAAAAAATTTAGCTACATAATAGCTAAGTAACTTTTTTCTCTTTTTATGTTTTGTTTTTTTACAATTCTCCAACAGAGCGTCCTGATATCACCGATATAGCTTCACATAGAATCTTAAATTTGAGTTTAATTCGAATATCTAATCACATCTAATGTGAAACTTTACAAAGGGTGTTATTTTTTAGGTTTTTTTTTTTGAAATGAAATAGTCACCAGTTTACAGACTACAAATTTTTTTGTTTAGTTTACGAACTAGCTAATTTCAAGGTTGGAGTGTAACATATACAATGAGACAAAAAAAAAACAATTTGCATGAAAAATGGCACCGCGTAATTTTAAAAACGTATTAAAAAAATACACATAAAAACTGAACTGTATTTAAAATAAAAAAAAGAGTTATAATTCATATAATGATCTAACGATCTAACCGATTGTTATAATTTAAATATATTCATATATTTTCTTAGTGTTTCGTAGAATGATTATATATATATATATATATATATATATATATATATATATATATATATATATATATATGCGTTAAGGATAACGGATGTGCGGTAATATATTGAATAAAAATCAGATTACATTTATTCAATTTATTGTTAATTCCAATATTTCGCCTCCAAAATTGTTGGCTTCTTCAGGGAGAACACTAAATAATAATAATGAGCATGTACAAATTTAAATAATAACTACATAATGAAAATACAAAAAACAGTTGATAAAAACTTACATGGATGAATAAATGATTAAATTGAGTATAAAATTTCAATGGGTAAAACATATATCGTATTTTTAAAATTCATCGATGATCGAATCACACTTTTTTACAAATAAATAAAATAATAAATAATAACAAACAGAACTAATACTCTACACAGTTTCAACGAATAAGCTTTCGAATTAAAATTTTTGTTCAATAATTTAAAATAATAAAATAATAAAATATATATATATATATATATATATATATATATATAAAATTTATTTGTTATTCAAATTGATTATCAATTATTAAACTGACAGTTAATTGTTCGTTTACTGGAAATAAATTACTTATATGATTTTTTTAATTATGTATTAACATTTTTAATATCCGGATAAAAAAACCAATTAATTTTAAACAATATATTTTAAGAGATGAAATATTTAATATATTGTTAAGTAACATAGTAAAAAATCTTTCAAAACTCATTATATTAAAATAAAACTGTTCTAGGTTAAAGTTCTGTATTAATATTTATTTATAACTCAACGTATGTCTCCATCACGAAAACTGATACAAATGATATTTACAGTAAATAACACAGAACATAGAAACAAGTTAATAGATAACAAATAAGTAATTAGATCATATTTTTTTTTATAAAATTTTAATTAAATTAAATTTGACTTCTATTAATAGGATAAGAATTATCGAAATATCGATTATTAATAAATAATTAAACAGAACTTAAACCTAAAGCCGTTTTATTTTAATATAATGAGGTTTTTTTACTATGTTTAAAATTAACAAATTTTTATAATTTTTATTTATTTTGTTACCTAGTAATTTGTTTCCATGTTCTGTTTATTTACTATAAATGTCATTTGTATCTTTTTTTCCTGATGAAGACATACGTTGAGTGCGTCGATTATTAATAAATATTAATACAGAACTATAACCAAAAGCTGTTTCATTTTAATATAATGAGTTCTAAAAGATTTTTATTGTGTTAAAAATTTAAATATTTACCGATCTAATTACTTATTTTGTTACCTAGTAACTTATTTCTATGTTCTGTTTATTTACTATAAATGTCATTTGTATCTTTTTTCCTGATGAAGACGTACGTTGAGTACGAAGATTATTAATAAATATTAATACAGAACTATAACCTAAAGCCGTTTTATTTTTTTATTATATTAATAATTTGTTAGTGTATGATGAGTGTGAAATTGAAAAAAATGTTGTAGCAAAAGTTGGTGTTAGAGTCAGTTAAGATGGTTCGGACATGTTGAGCGAATGCGTCTAATGAACGTTTGGTTAAAAAGATTTATTTGAATGATTTTGATGGTATACGTTTGCAGGTGGACGTCCGATGAGTAGTTGGAGTGGTATGATTGAGAGGGTGGCTTGCTTGCAGAGAAAGTTTCCAAGTAGTAGGAATAAAAAAGCATGCTGTGAGATAGGTATTATGAATGTGGATGAAGCGAAAGTTGTTTGTGCTGGATAGGAATGTTTGGAGGCGACTGATTTCGGGATGATGAAAAGAGTTTGTGCCACACCCTTTTGGGTACATGGCGTGATTGTGTATGTATGTATGTAATAATTTGTTAATTTCTAAGAAAAAAATAATTAATATGCAATACTTTGATTTAAATTTGTTAACTTGTTGATTTAAATTGAAGGTATAAATAACTTTATACAACACTTTGTCTTATCCTATTCTACTTTATTAAAAATGTACAAGATTTTTTTTGCAAATTAAGTATAAAGACGGAAGCAGACTATAATTAAAAAAGTACAAACATATAAATTATATAATATTTGTCCACTACAACTAACTTTTATAATTTTAATTCATTTACTGACATATTATGTATAAAAGTTTTTTTTTTCACTTACATATTACTGTAAACAAAATTATTATTATTATAATAATTAATTAACCACATATCTACTAATTAAGCTTAATTATTACAATAGATTACAGTGTTATTAAGGTAATATTACATCTTATAAGAATTATCTAAATTAGTTTTTATTAATATAAGTACACACAATTCTCAGATTTTTTTTCTTAAAATTAATTACTTAATTACTTAATTAAAGATTATACATAATAGGTACTGCGACTAATTTATTAAAAACATATTTATACAACTATGTCACATAATTATTTCTACAATTTTCCTTGTGCTCACACCGGAATCTGAAAACAAAAAATACAAATATAGTAAATTCTTAAAGTTAAACAGCAGAAGTTATTTCAAATTCGAATATACTGTATTTCATTATACAAGGGTGTTTACGGTCTCAGGGGGCGATAGTATACCTCAAAAGCAGTTGATAAATCTTAAAACGTCTTAATAAACTCTAGTCATCTACGAAATAGTGCCAGTTGTGTAAGTGCCAGTTGCGTACAGTCATTAAATAATGCCATTTGCTTAAAAATAAGGGTCGGGTCAAACCCAGGTAGTGAAGCTAGTTAGGCCGAGTGCCAGATGCGTACAGCCGTTATATAATATTTATAATACGCTATACATCGCACATAATTTTTACAAATAATCAAGTCAGTATTTAATTTTAAAATTGACCAAGTTTATATTTATTGGTTTAAATTTGATTTGTGTAGATTAATATTTAATAAATTCATATCGTTTACCAACTTCGTTATTTTTTACTATATTATGGATAAATTATGCTTAAATTCGTGATGTTAAATTTGTAATAATAATTACATAAACTTTTCCTCACACTTTTCCGTAATCATTTCGGAAATATGTAAATTAAAAATTAAAACACTCGGTTAAATTTTCACAATAACAATAATTTTTAATTTTTAATTTACATATTTCCAAAATGATTACGGAAAAGTGTGAGGAAAAGTTTATGTAATTATTATTACAAATTTAACATCACGAATTTAAGCATAATTTATCATAATATATTGTAGTATTTTGACGCAAATGGCACTATTTAATGACTGTACGCAACTGGCACGACACCGTCATCTACTACTTAATCAGCATTGTACAGCATTGTACAAATTACTATAAATTGACGAAATATTTTTAAATTATTTTTTTTGATAATGTATACGAAGAATTTAAAAAGTGAGAAAACCCAAAAAGAAAAATATAAATATTCTCGCCACCACACGTATATACCCCTCAGAAACTAAATGATTGAAAGTGCAGGCCCTTAAGGTTTAACAACTCCTTTTAATGTGTACTATCGCCCCTTAAAAGGATACAGAGAAAACCGTATACATACTTGAATTGATAAAAATTTATTCAATAAAATTATTTATTCAAGGTTTGCCCCCACCTGAAAAATTTTCTGATGATGCCCCTGAATATAGCATAATTTGCTGTCATTCTGACTTTTTTTGGTATTTAATAAGTATAATTAAAAAAATGTGTTATATTATTATTTTTTTTACTATGTGTATATGAAATATATTTTACAATTGGATATAACATTTTATTAAATTTACCAATTCTCTTATGGGCAATTTGCAAATATTTATTTTATGATGGAAGATCTAGTATTTTAAATCAATGACGTCATCGCTATTTATATTAGACCAAAAAATTGCGTCAAGTATTTTGTCATGCAAAAAGTCACGTAGGCGAAATATTTGCGAATTATATTTTTTTGCTTTGTTTTTGGAGAAAACAGTACTTGTATATACATCAATTTGTTTCTTACTTTAACACACACATATATTTATACATAAATACAGAGGCCCGTATTCTCACCTTAGTAATAAAAGTGATTTTTTGCCAAAAGTACTTTTGACGTTTACTTAAAATCATTTATTAATCATTTTAAAATAGGTTATTTAAATTTTATATTACCAAATATAATAAAAATGATCAAATATGGAAAAATTATTTATATATGATGACAAACAGAAGCAAAAATTTATTTTGAAATTTATGATAAAAGCACTTTTTCACGAAAAAGTGAGGTGAAAATACGGGCCAGAGTCTTTACTTTAACGATTTTGCAAAAGTTTTTGTGCCTAATTTGAATAAAAGAATATAAAGGTCGTTCTAAAGGTAAAACTCATTAGTTGCTATAAAATAAAACGGCTCTAGGTTTAATTTATGTATTAATATTTATTAATAATCGACATACTCAACGAACTTAACGTCCGTCTTCATCAGGATAACTAATACAAATAACATTTACAGTGAGAGATTTTTTACTATCATTAGTTGCTCTGTTTCTTGGAGTATACTAAGAGAGCTGTTTTAGATAATACTAAAAATTTATTTCAAAATTTTTGACGGTTTATGTACTCGAGTGACTTAAGTAAGAATTTTTATTTCAATTTGAAGGTACAAAAATAATTGCAAAACTCAACAATATTATTAGTGGATTGATAAAAGAAGCAAGAGAAATTTACAAAGAAACACATAACATCAAGACACTTATTTAAATAAAATCTTGTTTCCTTTAGTTAATAATTTATAAGTTTTCTAATTTAGTTATTTTTATAATGTTATCTAGTAACTTGTTACTATGTTCTGTTTATTTATTGTATATGTTATTTGTATATATTTTCTCCTGATGATGATATATGTGGAGTATATCGAAACGTTGATATTTAATTAAAAATTATGATAGAACTTAATCCTAAAGCTTTTTTATTTTAATAGAATGAGTTCCGAAAGATTTTTTACTATATTAAATATCAAATCATTTATCTATTTTGATCAACACATTTATTTTTAAGAAATTTATATTTATTTCTATCAAATTTATTTATGGATGAGGCTATTTATACATACGGTATGTATACGCAATTGGCTATTTATACATACAAAAAAAAAAAACCTAAACTAACCTACTAACTTAATCTATCCTAAATAACCAATTACGTAAAAATCCTGTATGTATAAATAGCCATTTGCGTATACATACCGTATGTATAAATAGCCACTTTCTTTATTTATATCAAACATACACGAGTACTGTAGGTACTTATTTAACAGCCACACTGAGAAAAATGGATAGTTACCGTAACTCTATTTATATTTAAAAAGGTGACACAAACACAAGATATTAAAAATAACAAAATAAGTATATTTAAAAATTAACTATAAATATAATAAAAACAAAAATTTAATACCATCAATTTGTATATAGTATTACAGTCTTAATTCTTAATATAGTATTAAAATATATATGTGAGTAGATTTTAAAAATGTATAAATTTGTGAATACAGTAAACATACTCGTATATTTCAAATAAATATCTACTTATTATTATCCAATTTGTTAAATATCTATTTTTCTCAGTGCAGTTTTATAATAAACACTTTAATTAAAGTAGATTTTAAGCTTTCAAAAGGCTTTGTTTTCATTGACAACAACAAATAATTTCACCATTAGATGTGTGAAAAATTGACAGCAATAATTATTATTGTAGTCGAATTTAAAATAGATGCTTTTTGATTGGTTTAAAATTGACTTTTGTTAAAGTACTTATTATGTAATCGGTCGTTAATTAATATAAATAAAATAACATACATTTATTTACTGACTGATTAATGATTGCAATTTTAATTGGTAAATTATCATCATTAAAATAAAAAACTTTACAAATAAGTTCTGTATATATTTTATTTAAATATCGACGTTTCGACTAAAATTAAATTTACATTTATAAAATTCCTATTTTATCATAATAATAACATTTGATTTCATCAAATTAATGAAATGAGACAATTATATAATCATTATAAGAAATTAATGATTGCAATTTCAATTGGTAAATTATTATTATTAAAATAAAAAGTTTTAGGAATAAGTTCTGTATATATTTTATTTAAATATCGACGTTTCGACTAAAATTAAATTTACATTTATAAAATTACTATTTTATCATAATAATAACATTTGATTTCATCAAGTTAATGAAATGAGAAAATTATATAATCATTATAAGAAAAAAAAAAATAAAAACAATACTTTTAAATATAGATACGGCTATCGTCTGTATGAGTTATTTTTAGTTTTTATAAACCAACTCATCTGTTTCTAAGATGAATTGCCTTGGTATTTTGTAGCAATTCTACATTTGAAATATTTACAGCTTGTGTTTTCTTAATGATGTGCAATTAAAACGATTAAACAAACAATGATTTAATTACAAAATAGTAGTCAACTAGATATTAAAATAAAACTGTTTTAGGTTAAAGTTCGGTATTAATATTTATTTATAATCGACGTTTCGACGAACTCACAAGTTCATCTGATACAAATGATATTATAGTAAATAAACACAACATAGAAACAAGTTATTATAGTAGCAGTTATATTTTAATATAATCAGTTCTGAAAGATTTTTTTTGTATTTTTACATTATAATATTGTTAGAAATGATTTTTTTTAAATTTCGCAGAACTAAATTTTTTTTTTATAATATTCAGATTATGATTTCTTAGTAAGTCATTAATTAATAATGTATATAGTCAAATAAATTCTATATAGTTATTATGTCTTGCAATTATTACAGTATCTTCAAATTTTACAACATGAACATTTTCTAACGCAAGCAGATTTATCTATAATTTATCTATAACGATGTTTTGTTGCACAACATGCGTTAAAAAATCTTTATGTTGTAAAATTCGAAGATACTGTAATAATTGTAAGACCTGTTAATAGCAGATTGATAAGAGAAGCAATAGAAATTTATAAAGAAAAAATAACGTAAATCAGTGTGACTAGAAATGGATTTAAATGAAATTTGGCTTCTATTAATTAAAAACTTATAAAAAAATTTATGGTCTAGTTACTTATGTTGTGACGCCTAATAACTTGTTCCTCTGTTCTGTTTATTTACTATAAATGTCATTTGAATCTTTTTTTTTTATGAAGACGTACGTTGAGTTTGTCGAAATGTCGATTATTAATATAATATAACCTATAGCTGTTTTATTTTATTATTTACCTATTTAAGTAATTAGCAATAATATTTTTTTGATTAATTTTTTAAGATCTTAACAAATATACATAGATATTCTTGCCTCGCGGCTGTAAAAATAAATTAAATCTGTTCCTAACAAGTTTATTTTTTTTTTTGAAAGAATTAAGATGTGTTATTTTTGTTTGCTTTACATGCATACTTGCTGTTTAATGAAAACATATAAAAAATTAATTGTTTTTCAGTATCAAAGTGCAGTATTAAGTAATTTTTATTGTCGTACAAGTACATGTAAGTTCTTTTTTATTTGTTACATTTTAAATCCTTTTTATTATTGTACTGAAAATATACATACATACACAATCACGCCATATACCCAAAAGGGTGTGGCACAAACTCTTTTCATCATCCCGAAATCAGTCGTCTACAAACATTCCTATCCAGCACAAGCAACTTTCGCACTTTCATCCACATTCATAATTCCTCTCTCACAGCATGCTCTTTTATTCCTACTACTTGGAAACTTTCGCTCAAGCAAGCCACCCTCTCAATCATACCACTCTAACTACTCATCGGACGTCCACCTGCAAACGTATACCATCAAAATAATTCAAATGAATCTTTTTAACCAAACGTTTATTAGACATTCGCTCAACATGTCCGAACCATTTTAACTGACTAACACCAACTTTTGCTACAACATTTTTTTTCAATTTCACACTCATCATACATAACGAAACACAAATATTTGAAAAATACTAAGAAAATCTGTATTGTAGTGGCGACATTAGACTTTAATATTTAGTCAACTATTCACTTAAAATGATTATTTGATTTTTTCTGTGATTGAAATTGATTTTTAACAAGTATAAAATTAATAGTACGTTAAACAAATATTTTATTAGGGCCACATATTTTTCTATAGATTCGTGTTAAAACTACAGTTTTTAAATCTAAATCTTAGTTAATATTTGATGTCATTGCATAATTGTATAATAATAATAAATAAAGATATTATTTATTTGCAAAATATTAATATAAAAATCAGTGTATCATTTATTTGGCAATTGCTTTAAAATAGTATATATATATATATACAGTAGCGCAGCCAGGATTTTGTCTTGGGGGGGGCCCAAAAATTTTATCTTGGAGAAGCAAAAAAAAAAGCAAATACTAATCAGATTTTCACTTTATCTTACATGAATCGAATAATTAATAGTTTAAAATAATGAATGTTTGCTCAATATTTTGGGGTAAATAATTGTAGCATTAGAAGTGACTGCTGAATATATGACTAAACGAATAAAAATTGTGCTAATTCTGCTAGCCTTGGGGGGGGCCGAGGCCCGTCGGCCCCCCCCTTGGTTGCGCCACTGTATATATATATATATATATATATATATATATATAAAATAAAATGGCTTTAGGTTTAAGATCTCTCTCTTTAAGATGAAGAACCTGAGTTCAAATCCCGGCGAGGTCAATATATTTTTTTCTCAATTTGTAGAAATGGTTAGATATTATATTATACTAGATTAATTTAGAAAAATCTTACCTCTACGAAAAATCCATTAAAACAAAAAATTATCGGGTTAAGAATTAAGTTATCCGCTCTGCGCGTGTGAGGTCTGTTGTTGTGGGTTAATCGGTTCAAAACTAGTGCCTCCCGATCCAGATGGACGATAATTGGGAATTGGATCAAAGGAGGTTCCCGAATTTTGCGACGGGATCGGATCAAACGAGGTGCCACCTCCTTGCTGTTGCTGTTGATGATGATGATGATGTCCAGGTGGTGCACATTGGATAGAAACAATTGCCATTGTCAGCAGCAGGACGACAAATGAAGAACGCACAAACATCTTTGCTGAATATAGGATGTTCACTTGATGGTGGTTGCGAGTTGACTGAGTTTCGAGCGCTGGGTACAGCAGCGTTTTATATATACAGACGAGGGATCTCTCGGATAGGAGATGGTGATTGACAATGTTTTTGAAGAGTGTTTGGGATTTACCAGAAGGTCGTTCTATTGTTTGTGTGTTTGTGTGTGATTTGATTGCGTTTTGTGATTTTGCGAATTGAATTTTTTTTTCTATCTTTATATTGATATTGAAATAGAACGATTTACTGTGACTAATTAATGAAAATTAAATACATTTGCTATGGTATGAATATTATTTTTTTTATATGTTTGTTATTATATAATATATTTTTAATACTAATTTGTTCCGGTCATTATTATTATTATTATTATTATTATATTACTAGCTGGCCCGGCAAACGTTGTCTTGCCTTTATTTTAATGTGTACATTAAACTTTTTATGAATTTTTTTGTATTACAAAAAAAATCAATTACATTTCTCATATTATAATTATTTTCAATTTATTTGGAATCAATTTCTTTCACACTTTTCTATATTTTTCCTGGGCCCCCAGGACCCTAAAATCCTTTGCGGGAGTGTACTCAACAACTTCCCAAAATTACAAATTTATTTATTTATTTATTTATTTTTATTATATTGAGTTTGGCTAAACGGAACCCCATTGATCAGCTATCGACCGGGGTTAAAAAATATAAAATGCTATTAAATAGTAGGGGTTGGCGGTAGGAGGGTAAAAATTTAGGACTAAATGTATTTTTTAATGGCACATCATAAAAAAATAACCAAAAAAAAATTTCTTTAAAAAATAAAAAATTTTTTTTTAGCGTGAGCCACCCTTAATACTTAGGGGTATAAAAATTAGTTATAAACCTATTCTCATACTTACTGAATATACATATAAAATTTCATCAAAATCGGTCAAGCCGTTTCGGAGGAGTATAAACACTAAAACTGTGACACAAGAATTTTATATATTAGATTAAATTTTGATTGATCCTGGTATTAAATTTATTTTCTGAAATATTATTTTGGCATCTGGGACCTTTAAAGAGTAAACTCCTTTATTACAATTTGATTTATATTTTAATGAGACATTTCGGTCATAAATTAGACCATCATCAGTCAAACGAAGTACAGTTTAATTTACAATAAAAACAGAGTTGTTTTCTTAATTTAAAAATTTTGTTAACATCTTTACAATAATGGTATATAAAATCTGTATGTGTACACATGGTTATAATTTTATATTTTTAAACTATTAAAACATTGTAAAATATTAATTATTATTTAATAATAATAATAATAAATTTATTTATTTAGCATACGCTAATCACATTGCAAAAATTACAAAATTATACAAATTATTGATACAAAATACAAAATGAAATGAAATACAAAAAAGAATATACAATAAAATATTACATTAACTTGTATATATATATATATATATATATATATATATATAAATATATATATATATATATATAAATATATATATATATATATATATATATATATATATATATACATTATTTATTTATAATGTAACTTTCTGCTAATATTTTGAATTTTGTCTTTCTTATTAAATATATTCATGATGTTGATGATGTGTGATTTTTATTTACTACAAAAACTTTTAAGCGTCAATTGCCTATGTGTGTTGAAATGTGAATGCCCAGATATATTTAATAAGAAAGACAAAATTCGAAATATTAGCAGAAAGTTGCGCATTATAAATAATAATTAATATTTTACAATGTTTTAATAGTTTAAAAATATAAAATTATAACCACGTGTACACATACAGATTTTATATACCATTATTGTAAAGATGTTAAAACAAATTTTAAATTAAGAATATGTTTTTATTGTAAACTACACTGTATTTCGTTTGTCTGATGATGGTCTAATTTATGACCGAAACGTCTCATTAAAATATAAATCAAATTGTGATAAAGGAGTTTATTCTTTAAATATCCCAGATGCCAAAATAATATTTCAGAAAATATTATTATTATTATTATTAGTATTATTAGCCAAATTTTATTTAAATCAGTTACTAGTCACAATTATTGATGTTAGCTTTTTTTTTGTAAATTTCTATTTCTTCTCTTATCAATTTGCTGTTTAATATTGATGGATCTTGCAATATTATTATAATATCTTCTTGATGTGAAATTCGAAGATACTGTTTTGTAATTATTCTAATTGGTCCAGCACATGTTGTAATTAGGGAAGATGCAATTTAGGTAGTGTTTATTTTTTATTTGCTAAATTAGTAATTTGTTCATTTTTTCGTTCGTAGACTGCATGCTTTAGTCACGAGTTTTAGAATCACGAGTTGTAGTCATTTTTAGATATACATGCATATATTTACCTATGCATAAAAAAAGCAAATCTTATATATCTTATTTATAGTTGGAATTAAGAAAAAAAATTTAAAAAGTCCTCGTGCTTTTGATCGAGGGACTTAAGCGCATTTTTGGCGGGCGGATCAGTATTTTTATGAATAAGTCACAAAATTGCGCTTTTAAACTATTCGATGCGCCAATAATTCGACAGCACCGAACTAATGCAAAAAACTAGAACTCTCTACGATGTCTGGTTTAAAAGTTTTTCCGACCGAACGGACAAAGCGTATTATTGAGTTTCCTTTTTGAAAACAAAAATGCGCTAAAAAAAAAAACAAAATAGCAAATATTTAATTTTTATCGAATTTGTAGTTGGAATTATGGAAGTTTTATTATTATCTTAACTAGAAAAACAATTTTAATGAATTCATTGAAAATTGGCTTGTTGTCAATTGATTACTGAATTCATCTAAACATTTACAGATAATTTGTGATATATTTCATTTTATTGTCATAATTAAAAATATTTGTGTATACATTTTATTGATAATAATATGATATCTCAAATATATATATATATATATATATATATATATATATATATATATATATATATATATATATATATATATGTTGTTAATTTAAAAATTTAATTATTTTTTTATATATATTTAATAAACAAAAAATATTATCATTAGTTTCTAGAAGATAGTTTAAAAACACTATATTTATGCTAAATATGTTGTTTTTATTTTTTCATTTTTTGTATTATGTCATCTTAAAATAATGATAATGACCCATATTCATAGCCCCTTTTAGAAAATTTTTAGATAAAATTGCGTATCTTTTCAGATATTTATTTTAAAAATATTAGAACTGTTGTTTATATTTTAAAATGTTAAATATAATAAACAGTATTTAATTTATAAACTTTTTTTATATTTGGTTTATAATAAAAGCAAAAATTAATATTAAAATTATGACTTCTTTTAACTGAAAGTGCTCTAAAAGGGGTTATGAATACGGGCTATAGTGTTTGGTACTGTACTTCCATCATTTTTAAAATAATTAAAAATTAGTTGTTTTTTTTTTAAATAGATTGAAATATTGTTTGAAATATCGAAAAATTGTTTGTTTGCATGACAATTAATTAACAAGCACAACTAAAATGTACTGTGCACGATAGGAACGTAAAATATATTGAAGAACAAGAAAAAACACAAAAACAACACGACACAAAATATATATTTAACGACAATTAAAAAAAAAACAAACGACAGAATCGATCTTTGCACTGCAAATATCATACGATGTTTGCTTTTTAATTTTTAATTATTTTGATGACCTGTACTCATAAATGATTGATCAGATTTATTAAAACTTTTATTTATAGTAACACGAATTAACTGTTTTTGGCGTGATATGCGTCTGTCAGTCTGTGGTAAAGGAAATAGGCTTATTTGCGTACGTGTCAGATGCGTACAAACATTATTTAGTATTACTTGCGTACAAATAATGGTCGGCTCAAGCCCAAGTAGTGAAGGTAGTTAGGCCGAGTGTTAGATGTGTACAGCGATTTTACAAATAATCAAGTTAGTATTCAATTTTAATATTGACCAAGTTTATATTTAGTGGTTTAAATGGTCTCCCAAGATTAAAAGGTAACCTTAGCTAATCTAGCCAATGAGATAAGCGCCTATATTGAATAATAACATAACTAAACCTTAAACCTTAACCTAATCTACCATAAGCCAACAGTGGCGCAGATGATAGGGTTTCGTGGCGCAAATGATATACCACTATTGACTAGGGCTGGGCGATATTGGAATTTCAATATCGATATTTTATATTCAAAAAATATCGATAATATCGATATATCGAAAAATCGATATATCGATATATCAATTTATCGATATATCGATAAATCGATATATCGATATTATCGATAAATTGATATATCGATATTTTGATATATCGATAATTTTTTCCCAGCCCTAATGCTACTGGATAATATAATTTAATTTTTAAAATAGAAACACTAACAGAAAAATTTTAAATTTATAATATGCTAATAACAGTATGGATATGAAATGAAATAATCGCCAAACATTTTGTTATTTATTTTTAAATAAAGTGAATGAATGAAAATTTTATTTGAAAATAAAAATGATTATCAACATTTTGGAATATTTAATTTAAAAAATAAATAAAACGTTTCATAATTACTTTGACATATACTTATACTTGTGAACTAATTATAACAAAAATTTATAGATAGATAATTTTAATTTTATCTGATTTTAAAATACACTTTATTATCAAGCGCAAATAAAAATGATTAATCTTGTATATTAAATTTCGTTATTGTAAACCGTTATATATTTCAATTAAAACCAATCATTTTTATTATGTCTCATCCATATACGAGATCAAATATTTGTAGCTTACAAAGAGGATATCATCTATCTTAAATATCGATATATCGAAATGCGATATATCAATATATCGATATATCGATATTTTGATATATCGATATATCGGTATATCGATATATCGATATTTCGATATTTCGATATATCGATAATTTTTATTTTTAATATCAATTATCGATATATCGATATATAGATAAATTATCGATATATCGAGATTTTTTCCCAGCCCTACTATTGACGCAAATGACAACTCGACATTTTCCAAACCTTTGTACGCATCTGACACTCGGCCTAAGTACCTTCACTACCTAGACTTGAGCCGACCCTTATTTGTACGCAAGAGATACTAAATTATTTATGTACGCATCTATTACGTACGCAAGTGAGCCTATTTCAATGTAATGAGTTCTGATAGATTCTTTTACTATGTTAATATTTTTTTAAATAATAGAACAAATATGTGATAGTTAATTCCATTTTATTGGCATAATTTATGTGTAATAACTTATAAATTATTAATTTATTATGACGTGTTCAAACATTTAAAAATGAAGGTTGTATTTCTTCACTGTAATATAGTTAATTAAAAAGCAAAGCACGATTAAAAACCACTTTAATTTACTTGGAAAATGAATTGTGGTAAATATTTGTATACATGCGAAGTAGCATGAACAATCACATTATTTGTTTTTCAAATTTTATTTTGTTGATATTATATATTCGTATTTCAAAATTGAACTAAATGAACCCATGTTGGGTTTTTTTTTCAAGTAAAGCCAAGCTATATTTCGGTACACGGTTCCTGAAAAATTGTTCCTGAAAGAAGTTTCATTAGACACTTGAATAAATAAGTTTTGTAAGATTACATCTGGTTATATATTTTAAGATTTTCATTTCTTAGCAAAATGAAATAATATTAATAATTAATCAATATTTGTTTAACACAGTAAAAACTTATTCAGAATTCATTATATATAAAATAAAACTGCTTTAGATTTGAGTTCTGTATTAATATTTATTAATAATCGACAAACTTTCAACGAACTTAACGTCCGTCTTAATCATAGGAAAAACGATACAAATGACATTTACAGTAAATAAACAGTTACTTGGTAACTTGTTTCTATGTTCTGTTTATTTACTATAAATGTCATTTGTATCAGTTTTCCTGATGAAGACGAACGTTGAGTAGGTATATAAAGTACGTCGATTATTAATAAATATTAATACAGAACTATAACCCTAAAGCAGTTTTATTTTAATATAATGAATTCTGAAAGATTTTTCGCTTTTGAAGTTACATTTCGAAGTTAAGCATAGAAGAAGTCAAATTTTAATACAATTCTTGAAATTTTGCTAATTTATTTTTAACAGTATAAAACAGCTTTAGGTTTCTAGTTTTGTAATAATTTGTTAATAAATCAACGTTTCGACGAACTGAACTTGCGTCTTTATCAACTTTAGCTTGTTTCTATGTTCTGTTTATTCACTATAAATGCCATTTCTATCTTTTTTCTTGATGATTACTAATTAGTTCTGAAAGATTTTTTACTTTGTTTGTAACATTTAAAAAATTATAATGTCCACAGAAAAAGATAATATAAAATATTTTTATTTTAATTAGATTTAACTGAAAATTATTACATATTTTTTCTTATACGGATTTAAAATGTTTAAAACATTTAATTTCGTAATACACTGAGAAAAATAGATATTTAACAAATTGTACAATAATAAGTAGATATTTATTTGAAATATACGAGTATGTTTACTGTATTCACAAATTTCTACATTTTTAAAATCTACTCACATATATATTTTAATACTATATTAAGAATTAAGACGGTAATACTATATACAAATTGATGGTATTAAATTTTTGTTTTTATTATATTTATAGTTAATTTTTAAATATACTTATTTTGTTATTTTTAATATCTTGTGTTTGTGTCACCTTTTTAAATATAAATAGCGTTACGGTAACTATCCAATTTTCTTAGTGTATCTTTCAGAACTCATTATATTAAAATAAAACTGCTTTAGCTTAAAATTCTGTGTTAATATTTATTAATAATTAATACGTACTCAACTCTTCATCAGTAAAACTGAAAATAATAATAGTAATTACATACAAATGTATATACAAACACACCATGTACTCAAAACGTTGGGGCACAAATTCTTTCCATCCAAACATTCCTATCCAGGCAAGCTACACTGAGAAAAATGGATAGTTACCGTAACGCTATTTATATTTAAAAAGGTGACAGAAACACAAGATATTAAAAATAACAAAATAAGTATATTTAAAAATTAACTATAAATATAATAAAAACAAAAATTTAATACCATCAATTTGTATATAGTATTACAGTCTTAATTCTTAATATAGTATTAAAATATATATGTGAGTAGATTTTAAAAATGTATAAATTTGTGAATACAGTAAACATACTCGTATATTTCAAATAAATATCTACTTATTATTATCCAATTTGTTAAATATCTATTTTTCTCAGTGTACTATAGCTTCATCCACATTCATACTAACACAATCACGCCATGTACCCAAAAAAGGGTGTGGCACAAACTCTTTTCATTATCCCGAAATCAGTCGCCTCCAAACATTCCTATACAGCACAAGCAACTTTTGCTCATACATTTTAATTTAGTGTGTTTACAGATTCGGCCCCTTCAAATCAAAATGCCTACTGATACGACACTGTATTTTACTTTTTACAAATTAAATAAAATAAATAAATCAATAAAAACTGGACTAGTAAATGTTTAAATAAAAATATTATAAAAAAATCCCAAAACCACACTTAAATTAAAATAAAGCTAAATACGTATTTCGGAAGCTAAGCTTCCATCTTCAGTAGCAAATAAATTTACAAAAATCTTACCTGTGATCTAAAGTACGTAAACACTTAAGCACTTGTTGAAGATCACTGATCGAAGATCACTTGTCGAAGATCAGTGATCTTCGACAAGTGCTTAAGTGTTTTCGTACTTTAGATCACAGGTAAGATTTTTGTAGATTTATTTGCTACTGAAGATGGAAGCTTAGCTTCCGAAATACGTATTTAGCTTTATTTTAATTTAAGTGTGGTTTTGGGATTTTTTTTTTATAATATTTTTATTTAAATTTCGCCACAGTAGATCATTTTCTAATCTTTTAGTAAATGTTTATATAAATATTTGTGCTGGTGGTAGCATCTATTTTGGCTTGTCGAAAATAGCGACATCGGTAATGTGACTATAAAAATAGAAATGTGTGTTTGTATGTATGTATGTTGTCTATACTAAATGTCAATAGCATGGTGGTTGAAAATAACAATTATAAACATGCGGAAATGCTGTTAAAACTATGTTAACTACACAACTACATGATTCTGATCTATACGGCATTTCTAAATCATTTATTGTAAATGATAGCTTTTAATAACATAGTAAAAAAATCTTTCAGAGCTTATTATATTAGAATATAATGGCTGTTATTTTAGTTCTGTATTAATATTTATTTATAGACGACGTACTCAACGAACTCAACGTACGTCTTCATCAGGAACAATGATACAAATGACATTTATAGTAAATAACAAGATTAGAAGTATATGGGTAAACCCATATATAGACAGACCACTTTGACATATAAAAATGTAATTCTATATGTAAGATTTATGTATAGCAAATGCTAAATAAACGCAATATTATTATTATTATTATTATTATTATTATTATTACATTATCACATAAATGGTAAGAAATAGAAATAAAAAAATTTTCACCGAAAGTTGGCAACATTGTATTTTGCTAATATATAATATTATGGGCGCTAAGGGTATCTTCTGTAAAAATTTGATTAAAATCGGATAAATAATGCGGACATAACAAATTTTTAGAAAATTATTAATTTTTTTTTCGGAAAGTTGGCAACACCGTATTTTAATAAAAATTATAATTTATATGAACACTAGGAGAAACTTTTCTGAAAATTTGATCAAAATCGGATAAATAATGTAGCCACAATAAATTTTTTCATGAACTTAGAAGAAAGCTATGAATTTTTGATGATAACCATTTTCCTTATAAATAGCCGATTTTTGACATTTCATATTTATGTTTTTGGAATGAATTACTTATTGAAATGTTTTCAGGTAATTTATACCGATTTTACAAATTATTTTTTCTGCAAATATTAGCTTTTTCATTAACCTAGAAAAAAGCTATAAGTTTTTGAAGATAAGATTTTTTTTCTTAAAAATTGCCAATTTTTGACAATTTGTAATTATGACTGTCGTTAGTTCACTAAAATGAAATCGTATTCAGATGTTCTCTCTACATATTGTAATTGTAAATTCTATATAAAATTTCAATAAATAATTCGTTCCAAAAACATAATTATGAAATGTCAAAAATCGGCTATTTTTAAGGAAAATGGTTATCTTCAAAAATTCATAACTTTTCTTCTATGGATGAAAAAAGCTGATTTTTGCCGAAAAACAGTAACAAAATTTGTTGAAAAGTAATGGAATTGCTCATATATATATATGTATGTATACCGGGTGTTCGTTCGTTAAGTTCGTAGTTAAGTTTAACATGCAAATTCGATAATTTGCGATATACTTTTTTCTCGAGTTAAATGCGGAGAAATACTCAGAATACTTTTTGATAGACAATAAAAAGTTCTATAATTTGGTTTTAGTTTTAATTTGCTAGCATGTGCCGTTTGGGCGCTAGAATTTTTTTTTGATTTTTGTTTTTATTTTATTTTCTCAAAAACTATCAGGTCTAGGAAAATAAGCATAATATGGAAAAATATAATTTTAAAAAATAGGATATAATTATATGTATGTATTAAATTATTATATAATAATAATTATTAATTAAAAAAATGAAACAGTGATATGAGACGTAATTAAACGATACATCTTATTGTCAAAAATAAATGAAAATTATATAGAACTTCTGTTAACGAACCGTAACTTAATATTTGTGACAGTTTTGAGTACATGTTGTGCACGTCTCGTTCAAATACAAAAATCATCTAAAATTGTAATTCGAATAATATTTCGTAACAAAATTGAAAAAAAATATTTTTTTTAGTAACATTCAGGAGGAAGGTATTCGGCAGCAATAGCAAGTTTCTCAAACTAATCATCTGTCATTTTTAAATGGTTTTATTTCAAAATTATTTATGTAAACTATTATACCAACAATAATATTACAGAACTAAACAAATTTTATCTACTTATGGAAAATTCCTGATACTCGTAGCAAATTTACTGAAGTTCTATGAATTTACTAATAGAGACTTAACTAAAAAAACTGTAATATTACATACATATGTACTTTTTCATTCCGTTGGTAATATCATATTACATAACGTTTGTAATAGTTTTGATATTACGTATTTTTAAACAATTACGTAAAATTATACAGTTGAGTAATTATATTTAGAAATACTCATACATAATTTTTATTTTAAAGTGCATTTTATTTGATGCTAATAATCTAAATACATAGCATTAGTTTATTAGATTATTAGTATATTTTTCATTGATAAAATAAACTAATCTACAAAAATTTTATTGACCCACTTTAAAAAATGCAGATTTTTTTCTTTTTTCAAAGCAATTTTTGTTTTTTCAATAACTATATATATATATATATATATATATATATATATATATATATATATATATATATATATATATATATATATAGTTGAAAAATGACAGATGATTAATTTTAGTATTTTCTCTGTAGAAACATAGTATAAAATTTTGTAATCTAAAAATAAAATGGCTTTAGATTCTAGTTCTATATTAATATTTATTAATTAATCGACATTTCGACGAACTCAACGTGCGTCTTTATCAGGAAGAAAGATAGAAATGACATTTATAGTAAATAAAAAAAAATATTCTAGTTAGTTATATTTTCTATGTAGTTTACTTGTCATTTGTATATACATGTATATGTATATTTTTAAAAATTCATTGTGGCTACATTATTTATCCGATTTTGATCAAATTTTCAGAAAAGATTTCCCTAATGCTCCCATTAATTATATAATTTTATTAATATCCAGTGTTGCCCCAACTTTCCGAGAAAAAAATTACTAAAGTTTTAGAAAATTTATTATGACCACTATTTAACCGATTTTAATCAAATTTTTATAAAAATTCTCCTAGTGCCTAAATAAATTATGCAATTTTAACAAAATACAGTGTTGCCAACTTATTGAGAAAAAAAAGTCACATTTTTTTTTTAAATTCATTGTGGCTACATTATTTATTCGATTTTCATCAAATTTTCAGGAAAGTTTCTTCTAGTGCTCACATAAATTATAATTTTATTAAAGATATTTTGTCTATATATGGGTTTACCCATATATTTCTAATCTTGTTTAGTATGTGCGTGTGTGTGTATTTTTTTGTAATAGGTAGGTAGATGCTGTTATTTGGGCGCTATTGCGATGTTCTACTAAACAGGTGTATGTTAGCTGCTTAGAATAGATGCACAGAAAGCCAAACAGCCAGACGGACGAGTGAATGAACTGTCATTTGTGTTTGAATTTGGGACCTTAAAATATGTTAACACACAAGTTTAATACCATGTATACGCTGCTAGGTAAAAAACAAAAGATATACTGCTAAAACACAAAAATATTTTTCAAAATAATAATAATATAGAAATAATTAAAAAAATATATAAGAAATATATATTAAGGTGTCCGTAAAAAAAAATTCCCGTATTTTTTTGCTTGTTTTTACGAAAGTAACATAACAGTACACAACTGAAATATTCGAAAAACGCGTGTTAATACATAGGAGTATATTTCAGTTGTGTACAGGAACCTGTTACTTTCGTAAAAACAAGCAAAAAATATTAGCCCGTATTCTCACCTCACTTTTTCGTGAAAAATTGCTTTTATCATTAATTTCAAAATAACTTTCTACTTCTGTTTTTGATCAAATATAAATAGTTTTTCTATTTTAATCATTTTTATTATATTTAGTATTATAAAGTTCAAATAAACTATTATAAAGTGCTTAATAAATAATTTTAAGTAAACGTCAAAAGCACTTTTGGTAAAAATTACTTTTATAAATGAGGTGAGAATACGGGCCATTATTTCTGATGTTTTTTGGATGAAAAATTGTCGATTTTAATCTTACTAAAAAAAAATTTTTTTTACTGACACCCTAATATACTAGTTATGACTTACTGCGTCCCGACAAAATTTGTCTTGGATTTTTGATTATTGTAAATTGTTTATTATACATTTATTTATGTGTGTACAAAAATTTATAAACTAGTAAATTGGTTTACTAGTGTTTCAACAAAATGTTAGAAAATCAATCAGTAATTTTACAATTATTCAGAAGTTTATGACTTTTTTTTTCCTGGTATAATAAATAAGGCTAACGCGATTGATGTTACATGTAATAAACTTCTAACGGCTACAGTTCCGTTAGAAAGCATTTTCGGACATATGTTTATTTAAAGTTTTTTATTTAGTTTATTCATAGGAATCATCCGGTATAGTTTTTCCCCGACGTCATAAATCACCCTGTATATGTATATATAATTATGTAAATAATAAAAATATATGTTTCAATTACTGTACTAAATATATTATTTAAATCAAATTAGTTGCGTCCTAGATAGTTTTTTTAGTTGAAAAAAATTACATTATTATATTACGCAAGTAATTATTTGAAAATATAGTTAGTTTAAATAATATTAAAAAATATTTATATATAAAAAAGAAAATACGATTCTTACATAATATAAAATAATAATTTATTTAAATTAAAAAAAAATCTATGTCATATAAAATAGTAAAAAAACTTTAGGAACTCATTATATATTGAAATAAAACGGCTTTAGGATATGGTTCTGTATTAATTTTTATTAATACAAACAAACAAATTTCCCATTTTGGTCGTTTGAAATAACAATTTTATCGTTAATTTTACCATTTTCGTCGTAACATACTTGTTTGATATACCAATTTTGTCGTACAATTAAGAATTTCTGAAAAATCTAAGGTTTTAATTAAAATTTCCTACTTTTTAACAAAATAGAGAAATAGAGTAAATTCTAAAATGTTTTTTAGAATTTTCAATAATTTTTCCTGCAAAATCAGTATGAGTTAGAGAAAAAAGTTACTTAGCTATTATGTAGCTAATTTTTTTCTCTATTTTACTGAATTTTTTCAGATTTTTTGAGGTTACCCCTTGTCAAATTTTCAAAAATTCAGTTTTTACTTTTTTTCTATTAAACCATGCATTGTAGAATAATGGTTTCTTCACTCAATTATCGTACTCATTATTCCGCATTTTTTCATATCATGCTTATTTTCCTAGACCTCATAGTTTTTGAGAAAAAAAAAATAAAAACCAAAATATCAAAATATCCAAACGGCACATGCTATCAAATTAAAACTAAAACCAAATTATAGAACTTTTCATTGTCTATCAAAAAGTATTGTAAGTATTTCTCCGATTTTAACTCGAGGAAGGAGTATATCGCAAATTATCGAATTTGCATGTTAAACGTCCATACGAACTTAACGAACGAACACCCGGTATATATATATATATATATATATATATATATATATATATATATATATATATATATATATATATATATAATTATAATAATAATGTAATATACGTACCTAACGTATGTAATAGATTATACATTTCTGTTGAGGCAATTGCCTGAACTGTAGGGGTTTCATAAGTATTATAGATTACTGAACATGCAATCACACTTATATAATTTTGTTTACTTATTCAGTGGTAAAATTCCATACTAGTTTTATATTTTATTAATATTTTACGATATAACTTAAATTTTATAATAACAATTAATCTACAAAAATTGCAAGTAATAATGGAAGACATAAAAAAACCCAACAAAATTAAGTTTAATTTGTTTATTTAAAAAAAAAATGTACATATATATTTGATTAATTTATAAACATATATTATGGTAACAAACAATATTCAATTAACACACACACATTCAGTCAATTCTAGATAACATGACTAGAATTTTTCTGATTACAGTTTAAAAAAACAATTCCATAAATAATAATTGTCATAAAAATAATTGTCACACAAATAATACAAGATTATAATTTTTTTTCATAGTAAAGTTGTAGTATTATTATCGCTATCAAAATTCAATTAGCATAATAGATTAAATATAATATCAATATTTTTTAAATCAATTAATCAATTTCTCATAAATATATATATATTTCGTGTTGCAGTAGAAACATTTTTCTATTGAATAATTAAACAACAATTTTGATAGCGATCTGAGGAATAAAAAAGTCTATTGATTTTTTTTTGTACAACTTTTAAAAGATTAATAATTTTAACATGTAGATATTTTATTTATTATTTCACGAATAATTAATTACAATTTTTAACAAGTTTCGCTTCTATTATTTTTCAAGTTTAAATACATAATCTTGTAACAGTATTGAAAGTAAATTTAATTTGTTCTTATTTACAAATAGTAATAATACGTATATACTATCACAATAATTTCAGGATAAAACATTTTTGTTTTAAATTCTATTTAGTGTTTTTGTGTTGTCTCTGTGTGAGTAGTTGTTGTATTATCAGTTGTCGGAGGTAATGTTGTTATAGGAAGTGTAGTTGTTTCTTGTTTAATATCTGTTGTTACATTTGATGCCATATGTGTAAGATTATTATTAACAGTTGGTTGTATAGTAACAGCATTATTGTTCAATGTTATATTTGATTCTATCGATCGTTTTACTGTTGTTGGTGGCGGTAATGTTGTTATAATCGGTGTAGTTATGTTTACTAATGTTACATTCGGTGTCATAGTTAATGGTTGTGCAGTGGGTGTGCTATTTGTTCCATTTACAGTACTATTTATAGGTATAAATTGTAATTTTCGGAAAGGAATTTGATATGTTTCGTAAACACAATTCACATCTTTCAATTTTCCGTTTGTTAAACTAGCAAGATCCACCTGTCCGTGTTCAGTACCGCAACAAGTAACCGCAATAGATTCGTTATGAATAATTTCTCCAGGTAAAACCGTAAAATTCATACCTGGACTTGTACTATTCACTACACCTGGGAAAGGTGTTTGTGGATAAGCCTTATAGAAATCATTCAGCGTGCTATTAGCCCATTCTGCTACGGATTTAGCATTGTAAATTGATAGACACGTTATATTGCCAAGGTATGAAGTGTACGATGTTTGATCAGTAGTTTGACCAGGCATATTATTATTATTAATCGTATTTCCGTTGGAATTAGGTTGTTGATTATTAGGTTGTTGATTTATTGGTTGATTTGTTGCATAAGCATTCGGTGAATAAGTATGATAATGATTATTATCGCGAGCTAAATTATACAGCGATACTCCAAGGGCAGCACCACTTAAAACAGTAGCAGCTTTACCCCATCCACTACCTGATGAACTTCCATAACTATTACCAAATCCTCCACCACCACCGAATCCTCCAATACCACCGAAAGTACCTGGGAAGCCACCACCACCACCACCATAACCACCCCCATAACCACCCCCATAACCACCGGGCTGATTATTATAACCACCTGGGAAACCGCCAAATCCACCAACACCTCCTTGACCAGGATAACCGCCCGCTTGATTCGGATATTGACCTGGATGGTAGTTATTTGAATAGCCCGGATATGGCGGTGGTGCCATATTGGTTGGATAATGAGCGTTTTGTTGTGTGTTTCCGGGATAAGGGGGTGGTGGTCCCATGTTTTGTCCGTGATTTGTATGACCAGGGTATGGTGGTGGTGCTCCTACATTGCTACCGTGTTGATTAGAATAACCAGGATATGGTGGCGGTGCATTATTATTATGTGGTTGGTTACCAACATTCCAACCTATATTACTTGGATTTGGATTTGGATTTGTACCGGTCGGTTTATTTTGATTATTAACATTCCATCCAATGTTGCCAGTGTTTGTATTTCCTGGCGGTAGCGGATTTGGATTCTGCGAACCAACATTCCAACCTACGTTTTTATTTATGTTTTCACTACCTGCTGGCCTTGGAGCACTCGGCTGCTGCTGATACGTATTATGATCGCTAGGTGGAGCTGATGGTTTATGCGTATCATGTCTTTGGTTGGTTGGTTTTGGTTGAGTTCGTGCAGGTGCTGGCTCATGATGGCCATAACTTAATCGGCTAGGATCGTAATTACTACCATGGCCATAAGTCGATGGTTTTGGTTTACTACCGGAACTAGGTCTACTATTTGTTCGTCTACTACCACCACTGCTTACTTTACGACATTCTAATTGCGATGCAATCACTAAGATCACTAAACACAAATACACAGTACGCGCCATTTCGCACTAAACTTGCTCTGATATTGTGATTAATTTTTGCACTGTTGATTGTTAGTTAAATAGATAATAAACACTTGTACTAATAAGATATTTCCGCTGATCGTGCGCAGTCTTGAGATTATTTGTTGTGTTGAGAAGAGGAAAGAGAATTCAACTCTCACAATATTATTTCGTGTTGCATGTACGAGCGAGTGGACAGTAAATTACTGGCTAGTTTGGGGGGGATGTAAGAGGGGGGTTTTCTGGTTGGGAAATAATTGAGGTCTAGAAATTTCTGCGCTTGCGTCAATGAACAATTCGCGTGACTAATATTTATATTACTATACTGGGTATTCACAGATTTTGGTTTTGATACTTATTTCAATGACCTACATGGATTTTTATCTACGTGTGCGCACTTTTTTTTTCGTATCGCTCGGTATTTATTAACAGGTTAATTAACATAAAAGATTCAAGGTCATGATCTTCGAAACATGAGAGCAAGAGAGAGAGAGAGAGAATAATTTCCAATTATAAAAAATAATTATTTAAAAATTCATATTTAATACGCGTTTTATTTTCAACATTGTTTATCATATAACTAAAAATAATTAATTTAACAAAAATATGTTGTTTTCGAGTTATTTTGATATAAAAATATAAATAATCGATATCTATATTTGTACTTCAATAATAATAATATATGTACGTATTACATGTACATTATACGATTATATTAAATTATTCAGACTTCTAATGTATTTTCTTGATTATATCTAATAACTTTGGACATTAATTTTTTTTATAAATTATTCACGCTAGAGTAAAAAAAAAACTATTATTAATCTAAAATATATTGATTGAACATTAGCTAGGTGATTAATATTAGATGATTTGTCTGATGATATTAGGTAATTAGGTAATTGAAATCAAATTATTTCGAATAAAGTTCAAATAAATAATACAAAACTGCGGAATAAATCAATAAAAACAAAAAAATTGATTAAATATCCGTAAACAACTTTATCTGCTCTTATGCTTTTTCCATAATATTCTCAGAAACATTATTTAAAGTAAAATATATTTCAGAACTCATTATATTAAAATAAAACATCTTTAAGTTCTAGTTCTGTATTAATATTTATTAATAATCGATACTAATCGATAACCTAAAGCTGTTTTATTTTATTATTTGAAGTTTTTGCACACTACTGAACAATTGTTTTAAATTCAAATATTCAGAATCAAAAAAATGTCTGTTCTATTGCGAGAGAGAAGTCATTTTTTGTTTATATTTACAAAAATAGCATATATTTTCAAAACCTTGGTTTTAAACTGTTATTTTTTTAAATAATTTTTGTTACAGTTTTGTTAAAATTTGATTTGGTTTTCGTTTCCATAAAAATAAGATTATCAAAGTGTTTTACATAATGTAAAATAATAAACAAATTAATAATGATAAGCAAATTGTGGTCGATATATTGATATATTATAATTACATTACATTTAATAATTTAATAGTTTCCCAATGAGTTTTACAAAAATTATGAAATATTATTTTAATTTGCGCTTAAATTTTGTAGATTTCTTCAAAATAATATAAAAATTATAATGTTAGAAGTATACAAATATTGAGAGAAAAAATTATTACGAGTATAAAATTTATAGAACGTAACAGAAAATTTCTACTTTCTTTTTTCTCTAAAAACACAACTGTAAATAATAGGTAATTTCTTTGTTTAGTTTTATTATTGTTTATTTAAATTTATAAGTTTCTTTTTTTTAAAAGATATGTAGAATTAATACATACATACATACATACACAATCACGCCATGTACCCAAAAAGGTGTGGCACAAACTTTTTTCATCATCCCGAAATCAGTCGCTTCCAAACATTCCTATCCACAAACAAGCAACTTTTGCTTCATCCACATTCATAATTCCTCTCTCACAGCATGCTCTTTTATTCCTACTACTTTGAAACTTTTGCTCACGCAAGCCACTCTCTCAATCATACACCACTTCAACTACTCATCGGGCGTCCACCTGCAAACGTATACCATCAAAATCATTCAAATAAATCTTTTAAACAGCAAACGTTTATTAGACATTCGCTCAACATGTCCGAACCATCTTAACTGACCAACACCAACTTTTGCTACAACATTTTTTTCAATTTCACACTCATCATACACTAATCTATTAAAATAATAAAAAAATAATGTACCGAAAAATAATTTAATTAAAATGCTGACTTTAGAATGTATGACATAGAAATGTTGAAAAATTAATTGGCTTCTAATGTTTTTAAAAGTATATAACAATAAATTTATAACAAGACTACCTACTTTACTTTTATTTTTAATTGACTATTATATTATAAAAATAATTTCGATAACGAATAGTTTAAATATTTTTTGTGTATTATTGCATGTAACTAAATAAGACAATTGAAATTTGATGACGTTACTTAATATGTTTCAATGTCTGACTTTTAATCTTTGCATATATTATAAGTATAAACATTTCTGTTGAATTCTTTATTAAGTTTATTTATAAACAAGAATAGAAGTATATGGGTAAACCCATATAGACCACTTTGACATTATCACATAAATGATAAGAAATAGGAATGAAAAAATTTTCACCGAAAGTTGGCAACATTGTATTTTGCTAATATATAATTATTATAGGCGCTAAGGGTATCTTCTGTAAAAATTTGATTAAAATCGGATAAATAATGCGGGCATAACAAATTTTTAGAAAATTATTAATTTTTTTTTTCGGAAAGTTGGCAACACCGTAGTTTAATAAAATTGTAATTTATGTGGGCACTAGGAGAAACTTTTCTGAAAATTTGATCAAAATCGGATGAATAATGTAGCCAATATGAATTTTTAAAATCTTTAGAAATTTTTTTCTCGGAAAGCTGGTATTACTGGAAAAACCAAGACCACACGACCATCTTGGGTACTAGACAAATTTATCTTGAAAATTTCATTAAAATCGGTTGAACCGTCTAGGAGGAGTTGTGGCCACAAAATTTTGACTTACAACCGAGCGAGCTGACGACGCACATCCATACACCCACATAAACTAAGTTCAGATTCGTCATCTATAGGCTATATGAAGGATTTCTATACACAATTTTTTATTTTTTTAATGTTACAGACACCGTACCAAACGCTATACCACTTTTTCCTTGCAGTTAAAGTGGTAATAAATAACATATTGTTTTAATTCTAATATTAATTATAACAATTTTTTTTGAAAAGTTTGCAAATTACAATTACTTAATTTCTGATAATAAATGTCTAAACGCATATCCTCTTAATTTTGTAGTAAAATAATAAAACTTACAATTAATTAAAACAAAAATTCTGGAATTTATTACAATAATACATTTTGTAAGGTATTTATCATTCTAAAACATCATAAAATCAAAGAATTATTCTTTTTACAGAATGGAAAGGCATATTTTAGTTTTGATTTGTATTTATTTGTGGTATAAATTCAGTTGAATCTTCCTCGCTGTCCGCGCCATCATCAACATGCAAAAGAACGGTAACATCAATGTTCATCGAAGGTTTCTTTTTATCTGAATCTTTTTTGATGAAACGTCTACCATGCCCAAGTTTTCTATTACTATTTTCATTGGATAATTTTCTCAAAATATTATATAAGATATTTTCAGAAGATAATTCGTCTTGTTCACGATTAGGTGTTAAATATTTAAACATTGATTTTGTTAATAATTTTCCAAAATTTTTATTCAATGCAGTTAATTTGGGCGAGAAAATTTCGTCGTCAGCGTTGTTACGTCTTATTAAAACAATTGGACTTCTTGCTTGAACATCTAAAACATTTTTAAACAAGATTAGAAGTATATGGATATACCCATATATAGACCACTGACATTTCTCGGAAAGTTGGCAACTGTATTTTAATAATATTATAATTTATGTGGGCACTAGGAGAAACTTTTCGGAAAATTTGATCAAAATCGAATAAATAATGTAGCCACAATGAATTTTTTAAAAAATTTGTGATTTTTTTTCTCTCGATAAGTTGGCAACACTGTATTGTTTTAAAATTGCATAATTTATTTAGGCACTAGGAGAAACTTTTATGAAAATTTGATTAAAATCGGTTAAATAAAATGGTCATAATGAATTTTTAAAATTTTAGTAATTTTTTTCTCGGAAATTTTTAAAAATTTATTGTGGCTACATTATTTATTCGATTTTGATCAAATTTTCAGAAAAGATTTCCCTAATGCTCCCATTAATTATATAATTTTATTAATATCCAGTGTTGCCCACTTTCCGAGAAAAAATTAATAAAGTTTTTAAAAAATTGATTATGACCACTATTTAACCGATTTTAATCAAATTTTCATAAAAAATTGTCCTAGTTTCTAAATAAATTATGCAATTTTAATAAAATACAGTGTTGGCAACTTATCGAGAAAAAAATCACAAATTTTAAAAAAAATTCATTGTGGCTACATTATTTATTCGATTTTGATCAAATTTTCAGAAAAGTTTCTCCTAGTGCCCACACAAATTATAATTTTATTAAAAATATTGTGTTGCCAACTTGCCGAGAAATGTCAAAGTGGTCTATATATGGGTTTACCCATATATTTCTAATCTTGTTTTTTTAAATCTTTATTTTCATTAAGGTGAACAAACTTTAAATGAAATTGTTTTCATAGTAAAAAATCTTTCAGTACTCATTATATTGAAATAAAACGGCTTTAGGTTGTAGTTCTATTAATAATCGACGTTTCGACGAACTCAACGTATTTTACTATGTCAATTTAAAAAATATCTTACCTGGTACATAAGCATAAACAATAACCAAAACTAAAACAAATATTTGAATAGTTTTTAGAAGATACATGTTGCTGGCAAAGTTGTTAGTTATAGAGTGTTATATTAAAATACATATTAACATTATAACAAGATATGTCGAAGATATAATTTTGATTTTTTTTTCTCTAATTGGATATTATAGTTAAAAAATATATATTTGTTTTTGTTCATACGATTTTTATAATTAGCTAGAGAGAAAAAATAAAACAAATTAACACATTTTTGGTTTATTTCTTGTGTGGGCTGCTAATTCATTTGTATTGTTAATTAGTTATTACATTTACAATTAAAAATATAGCACTAAATTTTATATGCAAATTTAAAGTATGCGTATAATTTGTAATATATTTTAATAATTATTTTTGTTAAACTATTAAATGGCAATATCAATTATAATTGAATTTCGTTATTTTAATTATTTTATTTCACTCTATTACCTAAAATACATCCCGAAATCAGTTTCCTATAAATATTCCTATCTCTCAATCATACTATCTTCAACTATAGTCATCGGATATCCACGCAAACGTACACCTTCAAAATTATTTATATAAATTCTTTTAATCAAACGTTCACTAGACATTCGCTCAAGATGAGCCAAACCATCTTAACTGACTAACTTTTGCAACAACATTTTTTTTTAATTTCACACTCATTATACACTAATACAATAACCACGCTGTAACATAACAAGATTAGAAGTATATGGGTAAACCCATATATAGACCACTTTGACATTTCTCGGAAAGTTGGCAACACTGTATTTTGTTAAAATTACATAAATTATATGAATACTAGGAGAATCTTTTGTGAAAATTTGAGTAAAATCGGTTAAATAACATGGATATAATATAATTTAAAAACTTTAGTAATTTTTTTCTCGGAAAGTTGACATCACTGGAAAAAAACAAAATCACATGACCATCTTGGGCACTACACAAATTTATCCTGAAAATTTCATTAAAATCGGTTGAACCGTCTAGGAGGAGTTGCGGCCACAAAATTTTGACTTACGACCGAGCGAGCTGACGACGCACATCCATACACCCACATAAACTAAGTTCAGATTCGTCATCTACAGGCTATATGAAGGATTTCTATACAATTTTTTTTTTTTTTTGAAAATGTTACAGACACCGTACCAAACGCTATACTACTTTTTCCTTGTAGTCAAAGTAGTAAAAACGGTTCTGCCAAAAAAAAAATCTTACTGGTATTGTATGTTGTATGATATATATATTTTCTAATTATTATTTTTTTTTAAATTTCATATTGATTAAATATATTATAAGTATATTGTATTAAAATAAAACGGCTTTACGTTCTAGTTCTGTATTAATCTCCCTAATTGTCAAATGTTTGTATGTATATATGTTTCTGCAGCATCTCCTCTTAAACCCCTGAACCGATTTTGATGGGAGTGGTGTCATTTTAATTGGTTTATTCCTTATTTGAGAATAGTCAAAGTTTTATCTTTCTACGATTTCATCTTGGTTCTCCAAAATTTGAATCAAATTATGTTTATAATGCAAATGTCAAATGACAGTTGTGTGAAATTATGTACACTACTGATAGAAGTGTTACTTTTGAGTAATATATAATAGTGCAATTGTTATTTTATTATTATATTATTATTATTATTATTATTATGTTTATGTTTAATTACTACTTTCGACTTAAAACGTGACTCTTTAAGGGTAACGTAATTTTGTAGTTAATATTTATTAATAATTAACTTAATAAATTATAATTATAATTAATAAAATTACAGTTAAACAAGACTAAAAAACAGAAAATAATTATTTAAATAAAAAAAATTAATATACTACGTTTTTAACACGGATTAAAATAATTTCGCCTAGTCCTATACAAATTTATAACCCCATACCGAAAAAAATAGGGCGCATGCAATAGATAATAGTAAGGAGTGTAGGGAGTAGCTGTCGCTGCCCCACGTTTTTCTCTATGGGGTTATAAATTTGTATGGGGAGGGGGGGTTTCTAGAAAAAATTATTTTATACTTTTTGGTCCGTGTTAAAAACTTGGTATATTAAATTTTTTCTTATTATTTAAATAATTTTTAATATAATACAGTTCTGAAAGATTTTTTTACTATATCAAGTAGTGGTATTAAATACGATAAATAAATAAAAATAACTTTGTTATATCACTTTATATAACAAAGTTATTTTCATTTATTTATCTTATTTCCAAAATGTATCACAAAGTTACGGCTAATCAAGTTAAATATTTGTTAGGTATTAAATAAATAGAAAAACAATCTTCAATTATTAGTTTTATTCACTGAAAATATTTTTACAACATTTCGTTTATAATTTACAATAACGTTCCTTCCAATTCTAATAAAACATGAAAAATATGTTTTTGTTTTTGTGTTTTTACAAACTAAAATATTGCTTAAGCATGAGCCAGTAATGTTATTCCATGGCTGCGTTTGGTTGGAATTTCAACAGCAGGAAAAACTTCATTATTTTCAACTACTTCTTCAGGTGTAGCTTCTTCTACCTGTATATCATCAACCTGACTGGAACTACTTGCGTCATCTTCAGCGGTATCTGTGGTAAGTTGTTTGGCCAAAGCCTTCAACAGTTCGCGACCTAGGGTATCGAGAATATGTTCGCTTGATTCAATCGATTCAATAGCACGCTCAGCGGTTCTATGTGCCATATTTTGATTAACATTGATAGCACGTCGTGACTTATGTGCCATATTTTGATTGATATTAAGGCCACGGCGTGATTTATGTGCCATATTTTGATTGACATTCAGATGACGTCTATTTGCATGATGTGCCATATTTTGGTTGACATTTAAATGTCTGCGAGCAGCTTTATGTGCCATATTTTGGTTGACATTTAAATGTCTGCGAGCAGATTTATGTGCCATATTTTGATTGACATTGATATTATGTCGTCTGGCTGGTTGATGATGTGCCATATTTTGATTGACATTCAAATGGCGACGTGCGCTTTTATGTGCCATATTTTGGTTGACGTTTAGATTTCTGCGGGATTTATGTGCCATGTTCTGGTTGACGTTGATGTTTCGTCGAGCGCCGTGATGTGCCATATTTTGGTTGACATTCAAATGAAGACGTCTAGCAGCTTCATCGTCTGTTTTTGCAATAATATTTGGATGTTTTCTTGCAACATCTTCAATCATCGCAACTACATCGTCACTCAAAGCTACGATTTTCGATTCAACTAGGAAAAAAATATTATCGTATATTATTACACATTGAAAATTATTCGGAAATGCTTAAACAACAAGATATTATACACTTTGACGACATTATCACATAAATACTAAGAAATATGAATAATTTTTTTATATTTTTTTCACCAATATATAGGATAAATAATGTAGCCATAATAAATTTTTCAAAATTCTAGTAATTTTTCTCCTGAAAAGTTGGCGACACTGTATTTTGTTAAAATTATATAATTTATCTAGATACTAAAATAATTTTTTGTAAAAATTTGATTAAAATCGGTTACATAATGTGGCTATAATAAATTGGCAACACTGGATTTTATTAAAATTATATAATTTATGTTCGTACTAGAGAAATCTTTTTTGAAAATTTGATCATAATTGAATAAATAATATAACTACAATCAATTTTTAATAACTTTAGTAAATCGCTTGAACCATCTTCAGGATCACAAAATTTTGACTGACGACCGATTAAGTTCGAATTTGTCATCTAGAGGCCTATATGAAGAATTTATATATAATTTTTTATTTTTAATATTACAGACGCCGTACCGATCGCTATACCACATTTTCCTTGCAGTCAAAGTGGCAAAAAGAATCATACATTTTAAGGTAAAACTCTCATTTTGATATTTTGAAATACAGCAAAAAACTAAAGTTAGCCAATAAAACGTCATTTTTTTTGAAGAAATATTTTTAGCGAATCACAAAGAATAAATAAAATTTAAAATATTGGCTGGCTCTTAACTGAGTATAATTTTGGTTAATTTTTTCAAGATGTCTTGTAATGTAGGAATTGAGACGTTTTAAAATATCTATCTTGTTAAAACTGTATAATTACATACATACATACATACACAATCACTCCATGTACCCAAAAAAGGGTGTGGCACAAACTCTTTTCATCATCCCGAAATCAGTCGCCTCCAAACATTCCTATCCAGCACAAACAACTTTCGCTTCATCCACATTCATAATTCCTTTCTCACAGCATGCTTATCTATTCCTACTTCTTGGAAACTTTCACTCACGCAATCCACCCTCTCAATCATACCACTCCAAATACTCATCGGACATCCACCTGCAAACGTATACCATCAAAATCATTCTTATAAATCTTTTGAACAGCAAACGTTCATTAGACGCATTCGCTCAACATGTCCGAACCATCTTAACTGACTAACACCAACTTTTGCTACAACATTTTTTCAATAACTAATAATTAACAAAAATAATAAATAAATTGTTGAATTTTTACCTTCGAATGATCCGAAAACGGATGCCAAGACGAGAATCGCCGTTGAAACACTTAATAGTGACATGTTTGTTGATATCTCGAGACCCTCTGTGTTTACCTGACTGAATGAACTTGAAAAATTTCTTATATATATGATTTTCGGTTAAAATTAAGTTTAATTAAGATGCATGTAAATCATAATTAATGAACACGAAAATTAGAGAATTGCTTTTATTTTTTCTTTAATGATCAATTACATTTATATGTTACAAATATGCCAGATGAAAATTAGAATTTTATGCTCTTGCATTTTTATATCTTTGTAGGTTGTGATTATTATACAGGGAAATTTTTAAGAAATTATATATATATATATATATATATATATATATATATATATATATATATATATATTATATATATGTTACGTAATATCGGTTCAATATTTCAAAAATTCTTTATTAAATTAAAACGATATTTTTAATAAATATAATATATATAATTATTTTCTGATTTTTAGTCTTGTTTAACTTCAACTTTAACCTAATTAATTAAGTTTAATTTAATATTTCTAATATTTTTAATTAATTAATTACACTTTAAAAAAATATATGTAATTTTACCTACAAACTATATGAAACACTTATGATTCCCAGTATTTCTACATAATTGTTTAAAAATACATAATATCAGAACTATTACAAACATTATGTAATATGATATTACCAACGGGATGGAAAAGTACATATGTATGAAATATTACAGTAATATATATATATATATATATATATATATATATATATATATATATATATATATATATATATATATATACTATATATATATACCGGGTGTTCGTTCGTTAAGTTCGTATGGGCGTTTAACATGCAAATTCAATAATTTGCGATATACTTGTTTCTCGAGTTAAATTCGGAGAAATACTTGGAATACTTTTTGATAGACAATAAAAAGTTCTATAATTTAGTTTAAGTTTTAATTTGCTAACATGTGCCGTTTAGGCGCTAGAATTTTTTTTGGATTTTTTGGTTTTTATTTTTTTTCTCAAAAACTATGAGGTCTAGGAAAATAAGCATGATATGGAAAAATGCGGAATAATGAGTACGATAATTGAGTGAAAAAAACCATTATTCTACGATGCATCGTTTAGTAGAAAAAAATTAAAAACTGAATTTTTGAAAATTTGACAAGGGGTAGTACCCTTGGGATTTTTTCAAAATAAGACTAGTAAACTTAATATAATTTTTTTTTTAAATTTTTTGTATTTATATTTCTGCAACAAATTTGTATGGTACTTTTTTCTTTTTTATTCTAAAATAGATTATTTCTATGATAAAAATACAGAAAGAACTGCTTAATCCTAGAATGAGAAGGTAAAAAGCAGATTGAACATCATTAATTTTTAGAACTGTATTCGAATTTTCATTTTCCTCTGTTGTTAAGTTTTTTCTAAGAGAGTGAAATTTTCTGTTATGTGTAACATCATTACTCCATTTTGCATTTAAACCATTTTCTTGTAACCTTCTTAAGATTTCATCAATTCTTTCCAGTAAAGGATATCCCTTATTGAAATTGTATCTGTAAGAAAGAAAAAATTACAAAAATAAAACGGTTTTAGGTTTAAGTTCTGTATTAATATTTATTAATAATCCGACGTAAACAATAAACTCAACGTACGTCTTCATCATAGCAAAACTGACGCTAATGACATTTACAGTAAATAACAGAACATAGAAATAAGTTACTTATATAAGTAACTTGTTTCTATGTTCTGTTATTTATTGTAAATGTCGTTTGTATACGTCGATTATTAATAAATATTAATATAGAACTTAAACCTAAAGCCGTTTTGTTTTATATAATGAGTTCTAAATGACTTTTTACCACTTTGACTGCAAGAAAAAAGTGGTATAGCGTTTGGTACGGTGTCTGTATTATTTTCAAAAAAAAAAAATGTATAGAAATCCTTCATATAGCCTCCAGATAACGAATATGAACTTAGTTTATGTGGGTGTATAGATGTGCGTCGTCAGCTCGCTCGGTCGTAAGTCAAAATTTTGTGGCCGCAACTCCTCCTAGACGGTTCAACCGATTTTAATGAAATTTTCAGGATAAATTTGTCTAGTGCCCAAGATAGGGTCATGTGGTTTTGGTTTTTTCCAGTGATGCCAACTTTCCGAGAATAAAATTACTAAAGTTTTTAAAAATTCATATTGGCTACATTATTCATCCGATTTTGATCAAATTTTCAGAAAAGATATCCCTAATGCTCCCATTAATTATATAATTTTATTAATATCTAGTGTTGCAAACTTTCCGAGAAAAAAATTACTAAAGTTTTTAAAAATATATTATGGCCATGTTATTTAACCGATTTTCCTCAAATTTTCACAAAATATTCTCCTAGTAATCATATAATTTATGTAATTTTAACAAAATACAGTGTTGCCAACTTTCCGAGCAAAAAAATTACTAAAATTTTTAAAAATTTATTATGATCACTTTATTTAACCGATTTTAATCAAATTTTCATAAAAGATTCTCCTAGTGCTTAAATAAATTATGCAATTTTAACAACATATAGTGTTGCTAACTTTTCGAGAGAAAAAATCACAAATTTTTTTAAAAATTCATTGTGGCTACATTATTTATTCGATTTTGATCAAATTTTCAGAAAAGTTTCTCCTAGTGCCCACATAAATTATAATATTATTAAAATACAATGTTGCCAACTTTCCGAGAAATGTCAAAGTGGTCTATATATGGTTTTACCCATATATTTCTAATCTTGTTTACTATGTTAACAGAGTAATAACTATTTTCATTTAATACCTGAAGTAGCTCATAATTTCAGGAACAGGAACTTCAACAAACTCTTCCCTACCATCATTACCAATATGGTGTAAGTTTATCAGATTTTTCATCATCATTCTCTTTTGAAATAAAGAAAAATTTCTATATTTAGTAAATTTTGCTAAACAATAATTTACAGGTCCACAATTATAATACTTAGCATGTATTCTATCTGCATATGGTGTATTATTAAATGAAAATAGACGCGAATAATCAATTGAAAGATTTAACGATGAATCTAATAATTGATCAATTGTTGTAATTCTATGTTCGTATATTGGATGTGTTAGATAGCTTATAAGTTTAGATGCAAAAATTGTCGATAGTATCAAACATGCTATACACCAAACAATATAAGCGATACGAAGCGAAGAAAATATGGGTTCACCCAAGGTGCCTTGTAGTAATATGTACCAAGAATTTATCGAAGAATCTATAATTTTCTTAAAATAAATTGTTTCTTTTTCCCATGCCAATATACACCATATGATAGCGTTCATAGAAGTCATTGCAAATATGCATGTCCAGATGTTTGGCGTGAAAATTTGTACAATATTCAGCCATTTTGGTATAGGTTTCGGTGCTGGTATCCAAAATACTTCTGTATCTATTAGGTGAGGATAGGTAAAGTGAAAATGCTTGCCGTAGTTTAAGGCTGGTACTGTTGCACCAAATGATAGATCAACTTCATTATTTTGTAGAGCAGCATAGATTCTTATAAACGTTTCATTTTTCCTACGTGTACCTAGAAATATGCTTGATTTAAATAAATTAAATTATTTATAATCGACGTCTTTTTTTATATTCTTAATTACACATGGCGTATTATATTAGGTTATAGTATAGTATTTTGGTTTTGCTTAAAACGCCATTAATTTATTTTATCTACAACTTTGTTATATGGTCATTATAAATATAAAATCAGATAAATAATATTAGTCTTTATAGCCCAAGGGAAATAAACTACTAGTCTTTATTAACCAAGGTTAATAAAATATTAGTCATTATTAACCAAGGGGGGAAATAAAGAAACGATCTTTATTAACTTGATTTCCGTACGCACGCTTCGTTGCTAGGCAACATCAACAAACTAAATATCTCTACGCCAGATGGCAGCAGTTATCAGTCAAAGTAATAAAGTGACAGTTGTAGTTAGTTAGTTAGTTAGTTGTTGTTAACATCATAGATTTGAATAAGTAAGTACAATATTAAAAATATATAAGCAGTTGTAGATAAAGTATAGTATTTGACTTGCAAATAATGCCTACAATGCCTACGAGGATGTTTTATTCCCCTCGCTACGCTCGTGGACTAAACAACATCCTCGTACATTATAGGTGCCATTATTTGCTCGTTAAATTATATACTATTTGATGAACTAATTAAATAATGGCGATTTAAGCAAAAACAAAATACTATAATCAACGTACGTCTACAAAAGATAACAAAAATAAAAAGTTTGCTACAAAGTTTTTACTTTTAACGCAAAAGTTAACATATTTTTAAACTGTAAACTTATGTTTTTCTCATAGAAATGAAAATTTTAATATAAAAAAAAAATAATGGTGAGTAACAGTATAATTAATAAAACGGCCATAGGTTTAGGGTTTGTATAATTATTTATTAATAATCGACGTATTTTCAACGAAATCAACAAGTCCGTCTTTATCAGAAAAAAATTATCAGTTTTCCTGCTGATGAAGACGGACGTTGAGTTCGTGGAGTACGTCGAATTTTAATAAATATTAATACAGAACTTAAAACTAAAATTTTTTAATTTTATATATATGTATGTAGGTACCTGTAAACAACTTTTCATATTTTTTATATCGTTCCTTTACATTCAAATATTTCATTACTGTATGAATAATAGTTACTTCAAGTCCTGCCGTTAAAGGATCTGCCCTATTTCCAAAAACATCTCTCACGTGTGGCAGATTAGGTATTACACCAAGGCGAATTAAGCATCCGTTAAAGTTGTGAGGAATTTTTTCGGGAAATAATTTATCGAAATTAATATTTTTCTTGCAATTTGCAATCATTGTAGATGATATTTTTCTACCGCAATTGTTATTTGTATAAGGAAAATATGTATACAATTTTTCTTCACCTTGATCTATAATTAAATAAAAATAATATTATAAAAAATACCAAAACCACACTTAAATTAAAATAAAGCTAAATACGTATTTCGGAAGCTAAGCTTTCATCTTCAGTAGCTAAATAAAATCTACAAAAATCTTACCTGTGATCCAAAGTGCTTAAGTGTTTATGTACTTTGGATCAAAGGTAAGATTTTTGTAGATTTTATTTAGCTACTGAAGATGGAAGCTTAGCTTTCGAAATACGTATTTAACTTTATTTTAATTTAAGTGTGGTTTTGTAATTTTTTATAATATTATTTTTATTTAAATTTCGCCACAGTAGATCATTTTCTAATCTTTTACCTTGATCTATAATAATTACATTGAAAACTTTATATTTCCAACATATTTTGAAGGCTTCATTTCGATTAATTTTTGCAGAAAACTGAATTATATATTTCGTTCTTCGATTCCAGAAGATATATCGATCTGTTATATCGAAATGCTTTTGCAATTCATTCAAATTTTTCATAAATAAGACGTACATCTTTATATATTCATAGTTGATAGTTTTTGGTATTTTTAAATTAAAATTTAAAATAATTTTCGTAAAATTTAATTTATATATAGTTTCGGGAAATTGTTTATAATTATGAAGAACTAATACATTTTCAAGTTTAGTATTGGCTTCATATATTTTATCTAAGCAAATATGGTTTGTATTAAATTCCACCGAAATATTTAATAAATTGTTAGGTTCAATATTGTTTAAACAAGATTTGTTATTATTAAAACCGTTTGAAAATTTTAGTAATATATATGAAATTAACAATGTATATAACATTTTCATTTAAATTCTTCAAATTGAACTGTGTTGAAAAGTGAGAAAAAAATCTTTCAGAACTCAACTTAGGTCTTCATCAGGAAAAATAATACAAATGACATTCACAATAAATAAATAGAATGTAACTAGATCATAAAATATATAAATTTTTAATTAAAAAAAGGCAAATTTTATTTAAATCAATACCTTTACTTATTTTGTTACCTAGTAACTTGTTCCTGTGTTTGGTTTATTTACTGTAAATGCCATTTGTATTTTTTTTTCTGATGAAGACGCACGTTAAGTTTGTCGAAACGTCGATTATTAATAAATATTAATACAGAACTTCAACCTAAAACCGTTTTATTTTAAGTAAATTATTATTTATGGGATTTTAAACTTTACCATTGATAATGCAAGAAACTATATGTTCAGTTTCTCGAGCATATATGTTAATACCATAGAATAACTAATAACTATAACTATATATATATATATATATATATATATATATATATATATATATATAACTATAACTATAACTATAACTATAACTATATATTCAATGTTAATACCTAAGGAATTACGAGAACTGATGATATTTAATTATTAACTTAATATTTAAAAAAAAGTTTTTTATATATGAATTATGACTATACTGGTAATGTATGTAATATTATAATTATATAGTTTATCTCTTGAAAATAATAAATTTGTATTACAAGCTCTTTCTATATAATATATAAATATTTTTCATAAATAAAATAATTTTTTTTTCTATTCAGATAATGCTAAAAATATTACTTATGAAAATATAAACTAAAATTATTTTAAGTATATAATAATGTACAGTAACTAGATATATAACAAAAGATATCAAATATATTGCACCATTTATCTATAATAAATTGATATAATTTTGTTTTTACCATTGTGACAAAACAAAAATATTATACTTAATGATGAAATAAATTATTGTTAATAATATATTATTATTATTATGAATTTGGATAAAGCTAAAGTTGCTTGTCTAGATTGGAATGTTTGGAAAAAACTGATTTCGGGATAGTGGAAAGAGTTTGTGCCACATTCAATTTATTTAAAAATTATCTAATAATAATACACTGTCCAACAAAATGTCGGCATGATATGAAAAACAAATGTTATTTATTTATTTATTTTTAATTATTACAGAATTTTTAGTACATGTCTAAAAACTAAAAAAAAATTTACTTTATTTGAAAAAAGTTTTGGAATATCATTTTGGACCCTTTTAGGTACATGGCGTGATTGTGTATGTATGTATGTATGTATCAATATTAACAGCAGATTGATAAGAGAAGCAATAGAAATTTCTAAACAAAACGATAATATAAATCAGTGTGACTAGTAATTAATTTAAATAAAATTTCGCTTTTATTAATGAAAAATTTATAAAATTTTTATCATCTAGTTACTTATTTGTTATCTAGTAACTTGTTTCTATGTTCTGTTTTATTCACTGTAAATGTCACTTGTATCAGTTTTCCTCATGAACACGGACGTTGAGTTTATTGAAACGTCGATTATTAATAAGTATTAATACAGAACTTAAACCTAAATTTGTTTTATTTTAATATAATGAGTTCTGAAAGATTTTTTACTATGCTGAGAATAATTATATTATAAAATGTTTATTAGTTGCGTATTGTAATATTTGAATCAGGATTTGAAATTTTATGAAATAATTTAAATTACTACTAATCTAACCAGTGGCGTAGCCAAGGGGGTGTTACGGGGGGTTAATCCCCCCCCCCCCCCAAGAGCCTGAACTACCAAAAACATACGTATGTGAAATATGAAATATATTATTTTACTTTCATTTTTATAAAAATAATTTTTATTGCTCTTTATTTTTTATACAAATTACAGTATTATCTTTATTGATTAATATTATATCATTTCTTTAATAACTCCCCCCCATGACAAGTTTTTGGCTACGCCACTGAATCTAACTAATAAATGATTACTGATATTTTTAAGGAAGAAATAATTTATGTTTTATATTTTTACCCTATATTTTTATTAAAAATTTAAGCACTACATAAATACATATAGGTTACATTAAATTTATATTATTGGATTAATATAGGGAATATTTTTTAAACATTTATATTTTTGCAATATTATTTTAATAAATTGATCTCTCAATTCTTTTGAAATATCATAGATTATTCCATATCCGGGTTGATAATTTATAGTTCTTAAAATTGTATAGTATAGTGGTTTCTGTGTAGAATTTATTGCTCCAATACTATTTAAATAATGCAAATAATTGTAAAGCATCCATTTTTGCATGTTTCTCGAATATTGCTGTAATAAGTTTTTCAAATCTAAGTCACTCAATTCTGGTCCGTAGATATTTCTTAAATAATTCTGAAAATCGTTAGAATCTAACAAATCTATTGGAAATCTAAACATATTTCGCCCATGCGGTAATTGTTGATTTTGTAAATATAATAGTAATTGTTGTGTTGGTAAAACTGCGGGAAACGGTGAATAATATTTCGGTTTTCTTGGATATGCGTAAATATTATTTATATCTTCTGGATAATACCAATTTGGAGAACTTTGTGAATATTCTGTTCCTGGTAAATTACTTAGCACATTATTTGGATATTGGGGATATCTATTTGCAAACATATTCCAATATTTGTCGCCATTTAATAGCATATTCATAGGATTGTTAAAATCAAATGGTATTGGATAATTGTTTTTATATCCAGTTGGATATGGATAAGGATAATAATTTTTAAAGTTTTCTGCAAGTGTTGTATCTATAGGTATAACAGCAGGATTTGTTCCAGTTGGATATTCTGACGTTGGATAATAATTTGTTGGATATAGTTGAGGATTCATATTAGATGTTTTATCATCATTAGATTCAAACGTATAGCGACCCAATAATATCTTTAAAAGATATTTTGAGTCAAGTGAGTTGGGATTATTATTAATGTCTATATTTGGATGAGTTAGAAATTGACTGTCTGTAGGAAGTTGAGGATATGTTAATAATGTATTTTGCTGGTTATCTACTTGTGGGAAATTAACCGGATATTGATATGTTGGTTCTACTGGTATTAAAGCAGGATTTATATTTTGATTTACACTAGTTGGAATAGGATATACATTTGTAAATTGATTGTCTGTGGGAAGTTGAGGATATGGTAATAATGTATTTTGCTGGTTATCTAATTGTGGGAAATTAACCGGATATTGATATGTTGGTTCTACTGGTATTAAAGAAGGATTTATATTTTGATTTACACCAGTTGGAATAGGATATATATTTGTAAATTGACTATCTGTGGGAAGTTGAGAATATGGTAATAATGTATTTTGCTGGTTATCTAATTGTGGGAAATTAACAGGGTATTGATATGTTGGTTCTACTGGTATTAAAGCGGGATTTATATTTTGACTTACACCCGTTGGAATAGGATATATATTTGTAAATTGACTATCTGTGGGAAGTTGAGGATATGGTAATAATGTAATTTGCTGGTTATCTAATTGTGGGAAATTAATCGTGTTTTGATATGTTGGTTCTACTGGTATTAAAGCAGGATTTATATTTTGACTTACACCAGTTGGAATAGGATATATATTTGTAAATTGACTGTCTGTGGGAAGTTGAGGATATGGTAATAATGTATTTTGCTGGTTATCTAATTGTGGAAAATTAACAGGGTATTGATATGTTGGTTCTACTGGTATTAAAGCAGGATTTATACTTTGACTTACACCAGTTGGAATAGGATATATATTTGTAAATTGACTATCTGTGGGAAGTTGAGGATATGTTAATAAGGTATTTTGCTGGTTATCTAATTCTGGAAAATTGACCGGGTATTGATATGTTGGTTCTACTGGTATTAAAGCAGGATTTATATTTTGACTTACACCTGTTGGAATAGGATATATATTTGTAAATTGACTATCTGTGGGAAGTTGAGGATATGGTAATAATGTATTTTGCTGGTTATCTAATTGTGGGAAATTAACAGGGTATTGATATGTTGGTTCTACTGGTATTAAAGCAGGATTTATATTTTGACTTACACCAGTTGGAATAGGATATATATTTGTAAATTGACTGTCTGTGGGAAGTTGAGGATATGGTAATAATGGATTCAGCTGGTTGGTTGATTCTACAGGTATTAAAGTAGGATTTATATTTTGATTTAAACCTGTTGGAATAGGATATTTATTTTGTAGATTTAAATCTATTGGATATTGTGTTAAATAAGGATAATCTTTTAATAATAAATTTGTAGGATATATATTTGATTTTGGATTTGATAAAGTATCAATATTAAATAGATTTGGATATATATTATTGTTGTTTAAAGGTATTTCGGTATTTGTTTGCAAATTTTGAGGGTGTCCAAAAATATTTGATCCTACTGATGTAATAAAATCTGTATTTCCATTTGTAGCATCTGCTGGAGAATATGCTATTTCTGGTAATGCATTTTGAGAAATTCCATCATCATTATTTGTATAGATTTTTGAATTTATAATTGCATGCGAATTCGGAAGATAATCTAAATTTGTAGGATAATTAGCAGTATTTTCTCTATTTCTTTGTGGATAACTATACCATGGATAATAATTTGTCGGTATTCTATTGTCATTTAAATAGGGATATTGATACGTGGATGGATATAAATATGAATTATAATTTGGGTAATTACCCAAATTACTGTACCACGGTAATGGTTGTTGATTATTATATCCATATGACCATGGTGCTTGAATTGCTTCAGTATTTTTTAAATCGAATGGATTACTTGAAGGAATTAATATATCTGATTGTCCATTTGTAACTAAATTTGTGATAACATCTGGAGTGTTTATTAAAACTGGATTTCTTCCATCGTTATCGACTTGTGGAGCAGTTATAGATGCTGTAATTTATACGTTTTTAATTAGTAATTAGATCTTGGTTAAAAATAATTTTGCTTCTGAAATTTATATTTTTGCAGTAACTCTATCAATTTGAGTATTGTGTTATTAATGTAAAAATTTTATTGAATTTCTTTTCGAAAGTTGGCAACAGTACTAAAAATTATGTTCAGTGTTTGAATCAAATCAAATAAATAGTGTACCTAAATTAAATTTTAAAAATTTTAATACTTTTTACCACTTTAGCTAAAAGGAAAAATAGCAGTCTGCAATTTTGTCGAAAATTTAATATATATTTTGTTTGTGTACTGTGTATACTTATAAAGTAAGTGTGAGGCCGACTTAAATCGAATATTTATGTAGGTTGTAAGACATAGACCTTTTCAACAATATATAATTTTTACTGTGTAAAATGTTTACTTTTTTTAAATAAAATTTTATTAACAAATAGTTAACTTAACATTTGTTTTAATAGAAAAAAAAAACTAACTGAAACTAATTTTCTTTCTATACAAAAATTAAACCATTAAAAAAAAAACTTTTTTTATTCTAATAATAACAAACTACTTTAGTGACGTATGTAAATATTTTTAATTTTTGTATGTAACACAAACTTATAGGCCCATATTCTCACCTCACTTTTTCGTGAAAAAGTGCTTTTATCATTAATTTTAAAATAACTTTTTGCTTCTGTTTGTCATCAAATATAAATAATTTTTCTATATTTGATCATTTTTATTATATTTGGTATTATAAAATTTAAATAAACTATTTTAAAATGCTTAATAAATGATTTTAAGTGAACGTCAAAAGCACTTTTTTGAAAAAGCACTTTTTCATATGAGGTGAGAATACGGGCCTTTGTTTTTATCTAAATTTTCTAAAATTAAAAAATAATTTTTTTGTTTTTTAAAATATAGGTTGTTATCGTTTTAGGAGGCAATAGTACATCTCAAAAGTAGTTGATAAACCTTAAAACGTCTTAGTAGAAGTCGTCTCTTAAGCGAGATAATAATTCTTTTAGTTTTTACATTAAACGATTAATTTGTTTTAAACTCTAGATTCATGTACATGACATGTTTAATCAACATTGTCCACTACCAAAAATGTTCGAATTTATCAGCATATTGTTGTATACAAAGTCTCTTCCCCTATAAATCAGCATCATATATCGACTAATTCGATATTAGAATATCAATTGACTATCGTGATTTTAAAAGAAGAAGGTAAAAATAATAAAAATTTTAGTAACAGAAAAAGTAAACAACTTTATCTGTCAAATAACATTTGAAAAATACTGATTAAGCAATAGATTACTAGAGTTTAAAACAAATTAACCGTTTCCAATAAAAACTAAAAGAATTAGTATCTCGATTATGAAACTACTTTTACTAAGGCATTTTAAGGTTTATTGACCCTTTTTCAGGTGTACAATCGCCCCCTAAAAGGATACAGAGATGACCGTAAACACCTTGTATAGAAAAATTAGTAAGTTTCTCATAAAACATAATTAGATAATTTAAGTGAAAGGAGTTGAAATAATCAAATATTTATTAAAATGTTTAAATTAGAAATTATTCATAAATTTTAATATACAGGGTGATTCAGGACTAGTGTAACAAACTTTAACAGCTTATTCTTGAGATCATTTTGAGCCAAAAATGTCATATGAACATAGATCCTATTCCTTCTAGTTACCAAAATACAAGAGGTTGAAGTTCTATAAATAACACGAAATTTTCTAATTTTTGTAATCAAGATACTTTCGGAAAACAAGAATTTTATTGAAAAGTCATACCTTATTTGTCTTAATTAAAAATTGTTATACTTTTGATTGTATTTTTGTTTCATAATGGATGGTTATAGTACTGCTGCATATGCAGATATGATTTTTATTTATGGATTATGTAATGTAATGACAAATAAAGTATGACTTTTCAATAAAACTCTTGTTTTCCGAAAGTATCTTGATTACAAAAATTAGAAAATTTCGTGTTATTTATAGAACTTCAATCTCTTGTATTTTGGTAACTAGAAGGAATAGGACCTACGATCATATGACATTTTTGGCTCAAAATGACCTCAGGAATAAGCTGTTAAAGTTTGTTACACTAGTCCTGAATATAGTAATTACAGCATTATTTGGTTACATAAATAATTTTTGAAATCAAATTTAAAGCAATATTTACAGGAAAAACGAAATTATTTTTCACTGAAGTGCAAACTTTTTACTAATGCATTGTTTTTTGTGGACTAACTAACTATATAATTAAAAATTAATTTAGTATAGAAAGTAAAAAAAAAACTTACGTAAGAGATGTTCTTGATGAACACATTGTAAGGGTTGCCCTAAAAATACACAATAATTTTACATACATTTCCGTAACAAAACAAAAAGTAAATACACGTAAATATTCGATTAAGAAAACACGAAATACCTTGAATAAATGATAGAAAACCGCAAATTATTACCAAGAAAATTGGAGCCATTCCGTTTTACATAAAAACTACTGCTCAAAAATATTCAAATCATTTGATATTTATACTGAATTCAGTCTATGAAAAGCATTACATTTTTATATTAATTTTACAGTAACAAAATTTACAATATATATGTATATTCATTAAACTAAATAAAAAAAAAACAATGCGGATTGATATTAAAATATTTATAATCTATATACGATACAATGAAATATTAATTTAAATAAGATTTATTATATAAAAAAAGGTTTATGTAAAGTACGTTATATATGGAATTAAATTTAATTTCTAATCGTTATGGAACTAATATAACAATTCCGTTCTGTTAATTGATTTCAATGCATTGTCCGTTTATCTTTGTAATTTATATTGAAATTTTCTCAACTCTGTAAAATTCATGTATACAATATTTATATATTTCATCTAATATTTCACTTAAAAAATCTGTAATTGGTTATGGATTTACATTTAAAACACCTACCTGTATATAAATAAATGTGCGCTATAAAAAATAAAAATAAAACTTACATAAATCGACGCTATAAACTTTTTTTTATATATTTAAATATATTGAATAAAAAATTATTATTTTATATATTAATTTATATTGTCAGCATATACAGTTGTAATCTTTTTCTTATCTGCGAATAGCGTAGAAATTACAAAATTAAAATTTTAATATATTGGATACTTTAAAAAGAAAAATTATTTAATTTTAATTTTAAGTTTTATCAGAACTACATATATTAGAAACATTATGTAATATGATATTATCGACGAGATGGAAAATTACATATATGTATGTAATATTACAGTTTGTTTTAGTAAAGTTTCTTTTAAAAATTTACAGAATTTGTTTAGTTCTAATATTATTGTTGGTATAATTCCATACACTGAGAAAAATAGATATTTAACAAATTGGATAATAATAAGTAGATATTTATTTGCAGTAGCGCAGCCAGGATTTTGTCTTGGGGGGGGCCCAAGGATTTTGTCTTGGGGGGGGCCCAAGGATTTTGTCTTGGGGGGGAGCCCAAGGATTTTATCTTGGAGAAGCAAAAAAAAAGCAAATACTAACCAGATTTCCACTTTATCTTACATGAATCGTATAATTAATAGTTTAAAATAATGAATGTTGGCTCAATATTTTGGGGTAAATAATTGTAGCGTTAGAAGTGACTGCTGAATATATGAATAAACGAATAAAAATTGTGCTAATTCTGCTAGCCTTGGGGGGGGCCGAGGCCCGTCGGCCCCCCCCTTGGTTGCGCCACTGTTTATTTGAAATATACGAGTATGTTTACTGTATTCACAAATTTATACATTTTTAAAATCTACTCACATATATATTTTAATACTATATTAAGAATTAAGACTGTAATACTATATACAAATTGATGGTATTAAATTTTTGTTTTTATTATATTTATAGTTAATTTTTAAATATACTTATTTTGTTATTTTTAATATCCTGTGTTTGTGTCACCTTTTTAAATATAAATAGCGTTACGGTAACTATCCATTTTTCTCAGTGTACTTTTCTAAATTTACCATAAAGAATGTATTTTGAAATGAATGAATTATACTTAAGACCATTTCAAGGCAAACAAACGGCTATATTCAGACAGGTGGTGGGAATCCAAAAATGAATAATTTTACATTCGATTTATTCGTTTAATACAGTGATTCCCAAAGTGGTCCAGGTGGACCCCCAGGGGTCCACGGAAGACTCGACGGGGGTCTACGATGGCGAGAAAAAAAAATGGGGGTTCACTGGTTGTAAGTGGGGGTCCACGAAAATTTATCTGGTTTCGATCGTAAAGAACTAAAATGTTGGCTTGGCTGTACCTATCAATGTAGGGCCTACATTGTAGGCAGATAATACACTAGGTACTAAAAAAAATTCCAAATTTTTCGGTGATTTTTGACAGGCTTTATTTCGGTGCAAAATGGTCGTATTGAGACTTTAAAAAAAGCATTTTAAAGCTTTATGATTCAAATTTTCAGATTTTTGCTAAAATATTTTAGGAGTTACGGTTCTCATGCAATACTAACAGATAGCGCAAAAAAATAATATTGCAAATTTTTTGCTTGTTTTTTTTTTGTCCACGGGTGTGAAAATTTTTTTTCAGTTAGGCCGGCATATGGATCTGATAGCCTGTTTATTTAGTATTAATTTCCTTTTTTTTAAACCTCCGTTAATTTTTTTGAGTAGTGTATTTTAAGAAAGTCAGCGACTGTTAACTTGTAAAAACTTGCATATTCGATATTTTGAGTACAACGCGTATCGAGACTTGCAAAGCGCCGCCCGCTAGCCAGCCAGCAACGCTAGTTAAGACGTGCATAGGGACGAAATACGACTTGTACTGTGCTTGCAATCTTGCATGAACTTGTTTGATTCTTCACCAATATAAATACGAATGCCAAGAACAAACGTTACTCATTTGCTTTACTCATTTGCTGTGCTCATTTGTTTCGGGAATTTTGAAAAGAAACGTGTGAGTGAATCGATGTCAGTGTTTGCCAGTGCCGGAAAAAGTAAGTATACCTGCCTATTTGTTATACATACTTTTATTTTATATTGTAGTAATATTATATTATTTGTTATGTTTGCGTGTAGTAGGTACGTAATAAAAATTAAATACTGAACAGGGCCATTATTCGATACTTCTATAAAAGAACAGAAAGCCGAGAAAGATTGAACTTTTAGTACTTTTTATTATAAAATTATTTATTTACCCGACTGTGGTGATTCACTAAAAGAGAGTTATTATAATTGACCTGCATGTTTGTACATATTTCAGTGCCCTCGTAGTTGCTAATGCTAAATGACTAAAAATATTTTCATAAAATGTACCACTCGTATAGTAATGTATCAACGTAATAAATAAAACATTAAAATCGCGGTGTTTTGACGTCAAAATATTCTTTAAAAGTATTTTCTCTCGAATTTACAGAAATGTATCAAAATATAATTAATCAAAAAATGTTTTGCATTACATTAAAATAGATTCAATCTTAGCGGCTTATTGCTTTTAATAATTAAAATCAGTTTTGCCGCCGGCATTTTGGTTTTTTCATTGCAATAATTAACTAATTATTCCCATTCAATTCTGTTCAAATAGCCATATCCTGTTAAAATCACCTTATGATTACTAAAACAAACTTTTTTTTTTCTTTACACGTAGGTAACTGATACGAAACATGGCTGAATCTAAGAAGAAATGTCGACAATACAGTGTTCAATATTTGAAATTTGGTTTTGTTCCATCAACGGCCGACAAACGATTGCCCATATGCCTTTTGTGCAACAAAGTTTTGAGCAATGACTCGATGAAACCATCGAAGCTCGAAGATCATCTAAGAAGGTGTCATCCTGATAAAATAGGCAAAGATTTAAAATATTTTCAAACATTGAAGGAAAAATATGAAAGAAGACCCACCGTGCAAAGTATGTTCGCTTCAACGTCTCAAAGTAACGATGATGGCTTGCGGGCATCCTACAATATCTCATTGCTTATCGTGAAATCTGGAAAACCGCACACCATCGGTGAACAGTTAATTTTACCCGCTGTTGAAGAGGTTTTAAAAACTGTTCTGCACAAACCTCCATTTGACGTACTTAAAAAAATTTCTTTGAGTAACAACACTGTACAAAGGCGTATTGATGAAATGAGCTCTGATGTTGAAAGCTTCTTGTGCAATTATCTGCAAACAACTCATTTTTCTATTCAATTGGATGAATCAACATTACCTGGCAATGAAGCCTTATTATTGGCATATGTTCGATTTGTTATGGACGAAGAAATCCATGAAGAGCTACTATTCGCGAAAACTTTGAAGACGGACACAAAAGGAGAATCAATATTTAATGTCCTGAGCGATTTTCTTAAGGAAAAATCGATTCCATTTACAAACATTACTTCGGTGGCAGCAGATGGAGCTCCTGCCATGTTCGGGCGATATCGTGGGTTTATAAGCCATCTTCAAAGAATTATACCAGGAGTAACTGCAATTCACTGTGTCATACACCGACAACACCTGGTAGCGAAAAATTTGAGTGATAGATTGCACCAATCGCTTCAATTTGTGATTAAAGCAGTTAACAAAATAAGAAGCAACGCGTTAAATACCCGTTTATTTGCACAATTGTGCGACGAAAATGATGAAGACTTCCAACGATTACTCTTACATACTGAAGTACGCTGGTTGTCGAAAGGTGCATGTTTAACAAGATTTTACTCACTTTTTGAATCAGTTTTAGAGTTTTTGGAAAGTAAAGATCCAGATTTAAAAGAAAATCTGATCAAATTGAAAGCAGACATCGCGTATTTGACAGATTTGTACAAAAAATTTAATGACATTAACTTGCAGTTGCAAGGGGACAGCCTAAATTTAATAAAAACAAAGGGTGTAATTTCGGCTTTTCTTGGAAAATTGAAATTTATGAAGCAAAATATTAGTCGGCGCGAATTCGCACAGTTTCCAAACTTGTCACAGGCAGAATGTCTTGATGAGGATATTCAGACATACGTTCAACATTTAAATGCCTTGCATGATGACTTCAAAAATAGATTTGAAGATATTCTGACGATGGAAATACCACCATGGATCATAAATCCATTTGATGAAACGGAAGTGGCGAATGTGGTATTGCAAGAGGAGCTACTCGAGCTTACCACCAATGAGGAGCTGAAGGTGAAATTTAAAAAAGGCTATCAAACATTTTGGCTGCAAGCAGAAATTGCCGAAAAATATCCTGGACTGTGGGAAATTGCGAGAAAACTTTTGATAGCGTTTCCCTCGTCATACCTTGTCGAAAAAAGTTTTAGTGTGGTGACAAACCTATTAACAAAAAAAAGGAGCAGATTGAATATCACAGAACGGGGAGATTTGCGGTTATTCCTGACAAAACTGAAGCCAAATATTGATAACTTGCTATCAATTCATCAAGTGCATCCCTCCCATTAAAAATGACTATTTTTTTTAATTGTTGAAGTTACGTTATTAATGTTTAATTTTAAGTCTATTAAGTCTAATCATATTATTTTAATAAAAAATTTTAATGAATAATGAAAATATACTATTCTTCTTTTTATTTTTACCACTCCGAATTTAGAGTTGGAACTCAGCCGCGACGCATATATCCATCGTTAGATCTAATCTTCACATTTTTTGACGAGTTTTGGGAATATGGTAGAAATGTAGCAGCAGGGGGTCCACCGAAACCAGTAAATTTTTGAAAGTGGTCTACGGGGAAAAAAAGTTTGGGAACCTCTGGTTTAATACTACATATTTATGGTAACTAATTATTAGAAAAATCAGCTAATTTATGTACTATTAATAATTTAATAACAATTTTTATATATTTACAGAATTAACATATGAAAAAAATTAATCAAATATTTAATTGTCAATATTTTTTTTGTTTATTATTACTTTGATTTCCAAAAATATTAGTATGTTGTTAATTGTAATAAAGATTAATCATACTTTTTTTCAAATAAATTGTATGTGTGAAATAAGAGAAAATCGCATTTTCAAGGAAAATGATGAAAATTATTATTTTTATGCCATATTACAAAACATAATTAAATAAATTTATTAATTATTTTATAGATGGTAGTTATTCAACTTTCTTACACGAAAGCTTTACGGGTTGCGAATTTACAAAAAATAAAAAAAAATTTTAAGAACTCATTATTGTAAAATAAATCGGCTTCAGGTTTAACGTTAATTCACACGGTTCTAATTGCTATATTCAGACAAGTAGCTCAAATACAAAACATGTTGAAGTTAATATTGAATTAATTCGTTTAATACAACTTATTTATTGTAAGATTGTAACTGACTGTTCTGAAAATTACATAATGAATGTTGAATTAACAATTCAATAATTAATTTAATATTAGTAATTGATTTATAGAAAATAAAAAATAGTATATTTTTTAACTGGCTCTATTTTCTACAAAAACGATTATTAATGTACCGAAAAAATACCTAAGATATAATATCCTATGTAGAATAATATATATTTTTTAGAATTTTTTTGTATTTATAATTTGGCTAAAAAAAGCAAAAAATGTGTTTTTTTTTGGAAGATAATTTTTTTTCTTTATTTTCCAAAATACAAAAAATATTCAAAAAAATATTATATCTCAAGTATTTTTATATTGCTAAGCTATAATAAATATGACGTTTTTATAAAAAAAATTTATTGTCATGTATTTTTTTATGAAAAGTTAAATAATTTGCCAACGGTGCAATAAAATATGAAACTTGAAATACTGCAGACAAAATAAAGTCATAAAAAAATTTAAAAATTAAAAATTTATGTAAGTTTTTATTTAATATAATTTTGTTTTATTGGTCTTAATAAAATTTTATTTGATTTTTTTTAATTTAATAAAAGAATAATCAAGAAGAACTCATTAAAAACTGACTTAGAAAAAGTGACGCAAGTGATAAAAAAATTCTGTAAAAATTATCATTCATAAAATAAATTTATAAATAAATTAGCTCTTGTACAAATATGTGTTTACAAAAATGTCAGATAATTTTCAAGGTTATCTTTCAAATTTCCTTAATTTAATTATTAACTGTTAATTTCCCATGTGCATTTTATGGCTGATAAGCGATAAAAAAAAGTTATGGCACTGATAAGTAAATTAGTTTATAAAGAAAAAATACAAATTTATTGTTAATGATTACAGTTTATTTACATTTATCAAATCATTTTCATTATAATTATTCATTTGTTAATACATTTGTAGGGTATCTGGTCTGAGTTCGCATACTGTATCTGAAAATAAATAATTATTATTAGAAATTTGTAAAAAGTATATAAAATTAGAAAAATTTTTGGGCAAAAACTTTGGTTAAAAATACGAGCCATGTATATATATATATATATATATATATATATATATATATATATATATATAAAACAAATTATTGATATTTTTATAATTTTATATTGTATTTTAAATTTTATACATAATAATTTAAGATAAATTAGTAATAATACATTAAAAAAATAACTATCAAATAATTTACTTTAAATAAACTATAAACTACTGAAATTTTTTTAACTTTATCAAGGTTTTTATTTTTAATTCAAAAGTAAACGCGTTTTTGAACTGTTAAACTTATGTTTTTCTGATGAAATTAAAAATTTAATAGAAATTTTCATTATTTTTTCTGATGAAGACGGACGTTGAGTTCTTCGAATCGTCGATTAGCAATAAATATTAATGCAGAAATTTTTCTTAAAGCAATTTTATTGAATCATGTTATAATAACATGTAATCTATATTCGTTCGCCAAGTTGATATAGGACAATAACATGGGATACCGAAAATATGCAGAATACTTCTTTCTGAAGTAAAATTCGGAGAAATACTTAGAATATTTTTCGATAGGGCATAAAAAGTTCTATAATTTGGTTTTAGTTTTAATTTGCTAGTATGTGCCGTTTGGGCGCTAGAATTTTATTTTTATTTTTTTGTTTTTATTTATTTTCTCAAAAACTATAAGGTGTAGGAAAATAAGCATGATATGGAAAAATGCGGAATAATGATTACGATAATTGAGTGAAAAAACCATTATTATAGAATGCATCGTTTAGTAGAATTTTTGAAAAAAAAATTTTTGAATTTTCAATAATTTTTCTTGCCAAACCAGCATAAGATATAGAAAAAGGTTACTTAGGTATTATGTAGCTAATTTTTTCCTCTATTTTACTGAATTTTTTCAAATATTTTTAACAAATTTTGAAAAAAGTCTTATTTTGAAAAAATTCCGAGGAAATTCTATAATAATGGTTTCTTCACTCAATTATAGTACTCATTATTCCAAATTTTTCCATATTATGCTTATTTTCCTACACCTTATAGTTTTTGAGAAAAAAATAAAAACCAAAAAATAAAAAAAAATTCTAGCGAACAAACGGCACATACTAGCAAATTAAAATTAAAACCAAATTATAGAACTTTTTATGCCCTATCGAAAAGTATTCCAAGTATTTCTCCGAATTTTAATTCAGAAAGAAGTATTCTGCATATTATCGGTATCCCGTGTTACTGCCCTATATCAAACCTGGCGAACGTCGCACAGTTTTTTTTTTTGAAAAATGTGTTAGCATAACTTAGTAAAAAATCTTTCAGAACTCATTATATTATAATAAAACGGCTTTAGGTTTAAGTTCTGTATTAATATTTATTAATAATCGACGTTTCGACGAACTCTACGTATGTCTTCATTAGGAAAAATGATACAAATGACATTTACAGTAAATGAAACAGAACATAAAAACAAGTTACTAGACGTAATAAATAATAATAAACAAATATTTTTCGATTATTACTTAGAAATAATTATTACTGTGTTACAGTACAATTCTGTACAGTACAATTCTGTGGTATTTTAAACGGCGATGTAACTTAACAACGTGTTTTAAATTCTATCGAATGAAAAATCAAATTTACTAGAAAAAAAACAAAAACTTACTTTTACGCTACACTGAAAAGTTTTGTAAATTTACATAAATTTTTATAGTAAAAATTACTATAAAATTATATGTAAAATGACTACTTTATTAATTATGGAAATTTAGCAGAAAAAATTTAAAAAAAAACAAATTTACATACAGACATATGTGATATAATACTAGTAATATGTGATATTTCATAAAAAAAAACATTAATTTTGTAGTTGTTACAGATAATATTACTTATTTTTACATGTTACATAAAATTACGTAATGTTTTCTGTAATTTTCCAAATTTTTATTGAACTTTACAATAAATAATGTAATATAAGTTAATTATAATTTTATATAATTTTACATAATTATATATATTTTACAATTATTGTTAATTATATTTATGTTCTGCGAATGTCCAATGAACGTTTGGTTAAAAAGGTTTATTTGAATGATTTTGATGGTATACGTTTGCAGGTGGACGTCCGATGAGTAGTTGGAGTGGTATGATTGAGAGAGTGGCTTGCTTGCAGCGAAAGTTTCCAAGTAGTAGGAATAAAAGAGCATGCTGTGAGAGAGGAATTATGAATGTGGATGAAGCGAAAGTTGCTTGTGCTGGATATAGGAATGTTTGGAGGCGACTGATTTCGGGATGATGAAAAGAGTTTGTGCCACACCCATATGGGTACATGGCGTGATTGTGTATGTATGTATATATTAAAATATATAAATATTTTACATAAAAAATAAATTAGTTTTACATAATATTTTGTTAAATATTACATGCTATATAAAATTAAGTTCTATGTAAAATTATCTTTGATATATTATTGTAAAATTACAGAAAAACTTTTTACTGTACATCGTTGTTTAGAATACCACTTAGAAATAAAAAAAATATAAATCAGTTAATCAACTTACCATATCATCATATTAGTCATCAAAGAAAATCGGTTGGCATTTCCCTTCAAAATCTCTCTTATATCCATCACCACAAGATCTTAGTCTTTCCAGAAATTCATAAAAAAAATTTTCATTATTATTTGGTAGAAATGGCTTGCCGTATGTAATTACAAAAACAAACGAAAGTGTTAAAATGAAAATTAAACAAAAATTTTTCATTTTAGCTTTTTTTCTACTCGTAATAAAATAGCTATCAAATTGTTAGTTGAATGTCTTATTAATTAAATGTGATTTTAAAATTTCGTTTGCGGTTAATTTATATATAAATCACTAAGCAAATAACGCGTTTCCCGTTTTCTTAATCATATTTCCGAATAGTTGGGTATGAAAAGTTTAAATAGGAACAACTTATCAGGCTGTATTACACATATGTATATGGTTGATGTTGATAAAATATCGTAAACAAGATTAGAAGTATATGGGTAAACCCATATATAGACCACTTTGACATTTCTCGGAAAGTTGACAACACGGTATTTTAATAATATTATAATTTATGTGGGCACTAGGAGAAACTTTTCTGGAAAATTTCAGCAAAATCGAATAAATAATGTAGCCACAATGAATTTTTAAAAATAATTTTTTTTTTCGATAAGTTGGCAACACTGTATTTTGTTAAAATTGCATTATTTATTTAGGCACTAGGAGAAACTTTTATGAAAATTTGATTAAAATTAGTTATTAGTTAAAATGGTCATAATGAATTTTCAAAAATTTTATTAATTTTTTTCTCGGAAAGTTGGCAACACTGTAATTTGTTAAAATTACATAAATTATATGAATACTAGAAGAATCTTTTGTGAAAATTTCGAGTAAAATCGGTTAAATAATATGGCCATAATAAAATTTTTCAAACTTTGGTAATTTTTCCTCGGAAAGTTGACACTGGATATTAACAAAATTATATAATTAATGGGAGCATTAGGGAAATCTTTTCTGAAAATTGTATCAAAATCGGATAAATAACGTAGCCAATATGAATTTTTAAAAACTTTAGTAATTTTTTTCTCGGAAAGTTGGCATCACTGAAAAAAAATAAAACCACATGACTATCTTGGGTACTAGACAAATTTATCCTGAAAATTTCATTAAAATCGGTTGAACCGTCTAGGAGGAGTTGCGGCCACAAAATTTTGACTTACGACAGAGCGAGCGAGCTGACGACGCACATCCATACACCCACATAATCAGAATCAGATTTGCTATATGAAAGATTTCTATACACAATTTTTTTTTTTTTTTTTTAAATGTTATAGACACCGTACCAAACGCTATACCACTTTTTCCTTGCAGTCAAAGTGGTAATTAGCGCTTGATATTAACGTTAATTCACACGGTTCTAATTGCTATATTTATAGACGTAGCTCAAATACAAAACATATTGAAGTTAATATTGAATTTATTATAATTTATTTTTTGTAATTGACTGTTCTGAAAATTACATAATGAATGTTGAATTAATAATTCAATAATAAATTTAATATTATTAATTGATTTATAGAAAATAAAAAATAGTATATTTTTTAACTGGCTCTATTTTCTACAAAAACGATTATTAATGTACCGAAAAAATACCTGAGATATAACATCCTATGTAGAATAATATATTTTTTTTGGAATTTTTTCTTATCTTGTGAAAAGAAAATATCAATTTACTAAAAATAATAATTTAGTAATGTTGCTAAGATTAGTACAAGATGTGTTAAAATTTTCTGTTGTTTATGTGCAACAAGATCAATTAAAATAATTTACAGTCTATAGTGTAATATGTGCTACATAAAAAAGATTACTAATTCTCATATACTACTAAAAAAACACTGATAAAGAACTAAATAAAATTTCTTTATTTTTTCTACTTAATGAAAATATACTTCGAATTTTAGAATTTTTGCCATATTATGGAAAATAATATAATTTTTTATTATTTACGTAATATTATTTGCAATGGGAATATCCATTGCAAATATTATTTGTTTTTATTAAAATCATTTCTGAGTCATATAATTTTATTATTTTTGCAAGTAAAAATGTTTAGTTGTGAGAGAATAATGTAAGGTTATGCAATATATTATAAGTACTATATTTCTGTGATTCATATTAATTTAAAACGTGAAAAATATTTATAATATATAAAGCAAGCAGTTGTATAATTAGCTGACTAAAATTATAATGTACAAGGCTCAATAAAAACATTAAGACCAAAAGTTTTTTGAAAAAAGAGAAATTCGATTAATGTATGTAGATATTAATTACTATTTTCGTTACAACACTCTTGAATTAAAAGAAAATATATTACTGTAACCATACAATATTTATCTGATAAACTATTGATTGCCAATTTAAAATTTTTAATTTTATTGTAATGTTATTTTTCAATGATGGTATATGTTTAAAGATTTTTTTTATAGAATAATAAAAAATATTTTTAACAATAAATGATATACGATAAGTTGCTGAACGTGTTTAACATAAAAATTAATAAATTAGAAATATATATATATATATATATATATATATATATATATATATATATATATATATATATATATATATATATATAGATAAATTATTTGATGTACAAAAAAATTATATGAAATTCCAAATACAAAATTAAAATTAGAGTTACGTATTATTGAAGATTTTTTATCAGTTCCTGTAAATCAGTTTACTAATATAATAAAAAAATCTTTCATAACTTATATTAAAATTAAACGGTATTAGATTATAGTTCTGTATTAATATTTATTAATAATAATCGAACTTAATGTCTGCCTTCAGCAGGAAAAATGATACAATTCATTTTTCCTGATGAAGACGGACGTTGAGTTTGTCGAGACGTCGATTATTAATAAATATTAATACTTAAAGTTGTTTTATTTTAATATAATGAGTTCTGAAAGATTTTTTATTATAATAAAAAACACATAATTAAAATAAAACACCCTTAGGTTTTAGTTCGCTATTAATATTTATTAATAATCGACGTTTCAACGAACTCAATGTACATCTCCCTAATGTATACGTACAGTGAGTTCGTCGAAACGTCGATTATTAATAAATATTAATATAGTACTATAACCTAAAGCCCTTTTGTTTCAGCTTACTAATAATTTTAATAAAATTAAATATTTCGTGTTACTATGGAGTTAAAAATAAAAATTATCTGTCAATTTTGATATTTTTTTTCACAAATTCTAGTGTAATTTTAATCTTTTAATTTCAATTCGAAATGAAAATTCTAAAAATGGGAAATCGTTTCAATAAGTAAGTTATAATTATTATTACAATAAATACATACAATTCTTTTTTAAATATTTTATTGAAATACTTTGCAGTTATAAATTACAAGAAATATACATGTATATATATAATTTAATTAGTATTAGAATTCAAATTCATATTGTCAATAGTTTGTGGTTGTGCATTTAGATTAGATGATAAAGATTGAAATTGGGCATTTCGGTTAGATGTTAAAGATTGCTGTTGTGCATTTCGGATGGCTGCTGTTGTCTGCAACATTGGTTGTGACATTTGTGACATTTGAATGTTATCAGCAGTAGGTATAGCCATAGATCCCATTTGCTTAGCACCAACTTGCTCCATCATACTATTGCTATCCATTGCTGTTTGCCATTTATCACCGGAAGATTGTCGATAAGTTGCTGGTGGTACATATCCATCACTACCACTGTACGATTGTTGCTTCGGCATTTCTGCATAAATCTTATGCAACATTGGTCCTAAAGATTCGATATCTTTGTGCACCGTAGAACTATAAGTATTCGGAGATGTTTTCATGTAGTTTGAATACATATTTTTCAGTGTTTCCATCTGTTTGACAAGTTCTAATTGTGCATGCGATCCAGTGTAGCCAACAGCTGATGGTTGACAAGTTATTACCAGTCCGTGATTGTTGCTTTCGTCATGTGGTCGACCGTAACCTCCAGTTGGTTGATAAACTGGACCGTAACCTCCTCGGTTTGGTCGATAAGCTGGCTTCATATCGTAGTCATCATCGTCGTAGTAATTTTTGTATTTGTCTTTCATTACCTTTAAAAATTTAACAGACTTAGGGTGACTTGATGACTGAATGTAATGTATATATATATATATATATATATATATATATATATATATATATATATATATATATTGATGGTGCATGTTTAGAGCAGGTAGATGAATTTGTGTATTTGGGTAGTTTGCTGTCTAGAGATGGCTGTTTTGATCGTGAAATTGAAAGGAGAGTAAATGCTGCTGTTGTAAGGTATGCTTTGGGTGCTTTGGGAACTTTTACTAGGAATGTAAATGTTTTCAAAAAAGCCTGTTTGAGTATATACAATGCAGTTTTGGTGCCTACGTTGATGTATAGGGTAGTGAATGTTCTGGGTTTGGTTGCAAAAAGCATAAAAGCGGAAAATGACTGCTGTGGAAATGAGATTTTTACGTGGGGTATGTGATGTAAATAGGAGAGATCGGGTACGAAATACGATTAGTGTATGATGAGTGTGAAATAGTTAGAAAAATGTTGTAGCAAAAGTTGGTGTTAGTCAGTTAAGATGATTCGGACATGTTAAGCAAATGCGTCTAATAAACGTTTGGTTAAAAAGATTTATTTGAATGATTTTGATGGTATACGTTTGCAGATGGACTTGGAGTGGTGTGATTGAGAGTATTTTGCGTGAGCGAAAGTTTCCAAGTAGTAGGAATAAAAGAGCATGCTGTGAGATAGGTATTATGAATGTGAATGAAGCGAAAGTTGCTTGTACTGGATAGAAATGTTTGTAGGCGACTGATTTCGGGATGATAAAAAGAGTTTATGCCACACCCGTTTGGGTACATGGCGTGATTGTCTATGTATGTATGTAGTTTTGGAATAAGATTTTGGATTGTAATAATTATAAATTCGTACCTTTTTGTATCCGCCGCCGTACGAAGAAGTTCTGGCACCATTTTCAGTAGCTGCTTGTTCTTCGTTGTTTGTTCGATAAACGCTTGGATGATGGTGTGTTGGTTTCTTGTAGATTGGTACATGGTATGGTTCAGCGACTGGTACATGCGGTACTACCATTATTTGAGCTGGTCGAATGAGATAATCTTGTTGTGGTACTAAAATCTGTGGATTTGTATTATAAGTGGTGACCGGTTTTTGATGTTGTGGTTGACTGCCGTAACCGCCTTGATGGACTGGTCGTACTGGTTGAACCTTTGGTGTATATTTCTGTTGTGTTGGATATTGTGGTTGGTATTCTGGTTCTTGTTCTGGTGGTTCACAAACTTGAAATGGTTTTTCATACGGATTATTCGGACGGATTTCTACGCAATAAGTAACAGTGGCTGATTTTCGTTTACGCTTTGAAATGTCTTCAAGTAGATTCTCAGCGATGAGTAATTCTTCCGAATTTAATGTTGTTGTTTCTAATGTACTGGCTGTAGCTTCGGTTACTTCAGTTGATGATGGAACTGATTCTGATGTTGTTTCACGAAATTCGTCTAAAGACATTTTACGAAAACGTAAATTATTCAAAAATTTGTGTGGTATTTCTTCATCTTCTTCGGCATGCACTAATGCAATAGCCAATATAATGACGATGGTAAATTTGCTTGTCAGTTCCATGTTGATTTGATGTTTAACAGGTGCGAACTAAAGTTGAAAATTACAATGAACTCTTTATATACTTCTATTATAAGTGCTATTTGCTGATAGATGCAGTTTTGATTTAAACTGAATAACGCTTGAAAGTTCACTGAACTAACGACGTATATTGAAATTTAATTATTAATTTCTTTTAGTATTTAATGTTTAAAAATATTTTATAATTTTTTTTTAAATTTGTTTAAAATGTTTACAAAGATTTTAGTGCATATTTAAACAACTATTAACTTTAGCAAGAAAATTCAATGTAAGTTCACATAAATTTTAGTTGACAAAAATTATTATTTTTATAAAAGTAATAAAAAATAATAAAAATAAATTTAAAAATATTAAATAAATTAATAATAATTAATTATAATTAATTAATAAATTAATTAAAATAACTAATTTTAATATCAGTAAAATATTTCTAAGTTTGTGAACTTACATTGAAATTTTATGTTAAAGATTAGATAAATGAGTATAAGAAATTAAATTTAATATAGTAAAAAATCTTTCAGAATTTATTACATAAAAATAAAACAGCTTTAGGTTATAATCGATATTTCGGTGAACTCAACGTACGTCTTTAACAAGAAAAAAAGATGAAGTTGGACGTTTAGTTCGTCGAAACGTCGATTATTAATAAGTATTAATACAAAACTATAATCTAAACCTGTTTTATTTTAATGTAATGAGTTCTGAAACATTTTTTACATACATACAAACATACATACATTCACAATCACGCCATGTACCCAAAAGGGTGTGGCACAAACTCTTTTCATCATCCCGAAATCAGTCGCCTCCAAACATTCCTATCCAGCACAAGCAACTTTCGCTTCATTCATATTTTGTAATAATTGTAATATTTATTAAAATTACAATTATTTTATTTGAAATATATTCAAATTTTACAGAATTGTTTAACAAGATTCAATGTGACTTAAAAATACAAAAAAAAAATTATATACAATGTGACCATTATGAGAAATTTTTTTATTAATTATTTTTATGAAAAATCGAATTAGGCCAATCGTCTGTGCTTGTAAATAAACTAAATTGGCGATAGTCAAATGTTTTTACGTGATTTCCGGTATACAGTTTTTAAAAAATCATATTTTTTCAAAATATTATCAAAAATTATTTATAATGCGATTTGTAAATTTTCAGCAAATTTTTTTAATTAAAAAAATGACATCAGATTGATTAATATAATTTTCTGTTTATTATATGCATTCTTGGCATTTTTGCAATATTATATATGATCAGGGTTGGACTGGATAAAAAATTAGGCCCGGGAAAAGTTGCAAGATAAGCCCACCTTACATCCCAAAACTATTCAAATACGTTATATTTTTAAATTTTTTTATTCTAATAAACATGAAAAATGACATTACAGAAAAATAAAAATGAATTGTAAAAATAATACATATAAAATTAAATATAATTCTTTATTTAAATCTAGGTTAAAAGACGATTTAATAAATGACTTTTTTTCGGAAATTTTTTTATTGATATCTTCATTACCTAATTTTTTTTCAAAATATTCTTCTTGCATGACATGAACCATGAAAGATTCAAAATTATCCTGACATAAACAATTTCGCAATCTGTTTAAAATGTACTTTAATTTTGAAAATGTTCGTTCACATGATACTTGAGTGTATGTCAATGTGTAGAGATTAAGGCCCATATTCTCACCTCATTTATAAAAGTGATTTTTGCCAAAAGTACTTTTGACATTTACTTAAAATTATTTATTAAGCACTTTATAATAGTTTATTTAAATTGTATAATACCAAATATAATAAAAATGATCAAAAATAGAAACTATTTATATTTGATGAAAAGCAGAAGCAAAAAGTTATTTTGAAATTAATAATAAAAGCACTTTTTCACGAAAATGTGAGGTGAGAATACGGACCTAAATTTTTGTAAAACTAAGAAACAACAGACAATGCAATTTCTACAAGTATTACTACAGTTTGTTCGTCATTATAAATAAAATATTTATTTTCATTATTTAAGATGTCAATAAATGTGTCCCATTTTCTTGGAAAATGTGATAATTCAGATTTTAAATTGTTCTTTTTAATATTTATGTTTAATTTTCTAATTAATTAAATTTGTCATTAATTCAAAAGTTTTATCGAAAATATTACCACTATTGCTTTTACAAAAGTTGTTGCTGAATAAATGCCGAATAAAACAGCTTTTTATCGTATAATGTTTATTTGTATTTGTATTTTTAATTATAATGCAAGTAAAAGGTAAACTTCGAAACAGTTTAATTTTAAAGAATATATTTTTTTATGTAAAATATTTGAATCAATCGAATATAGATCTTATTATAAATATGTATATTATTTTTTTAAATATTTTAATTATTAACCGTATTTATTTTACAATTTGTGTTTAATATTTTTAACGTTAATGTGAAAAAAATGTCTTGTTAAACAATAATTTCAGAGAATATGCAAGTAATACATTTTCTTTTATAATTAAAAAAAAAAATTAAATGATTTAGTAATTTGATATATTAGTTCCTGTTATTACAAACTTATGCACGTAAAGTAAAGAAATGATTATTTTGCAATATTTTTTTTTAACTTGGATGGGCTAATAAAATAAAATACGTCAATATAAATATATTTTTTATTTTAAGTTAAAAAAAATTTATTTTCTAAAAATATTTTAAACATACAAATAATAACAATATTTTATAAAATTAAGACTAGTTTTCATGACACAATATTTATTATATAGTTCTTCAAAAATTTATTTATTTTTTAATGTAGTTGATTCATCATATTTTGTTTGAATTGCTTCTGTCGTGTTTTTATTAAATAGATTATTTTTTACTTCTTCTCTAAAAATAATTTTTGGAAGTAATTTTGCTGTTGTAATTTGTTCATTTTCGTTATTGGTAGTCATTAAAATTTCTTCTTCATTTTTATCTATTTTATTTATATTAAATCCAGGCAATTCTATGACTTTATCTACAACTATGTCTTCAATATCTTCCGGTCTATCAACGATAACTTTTTTGATTTCTTCACTAGAATTTTCAAAACTATCTTCAATATTTTCCATATTTAATTCTAGACCAGGACCGTATTGCGGATAGATTTTATAGCATGACGGTATATAATTTTTATTTGGATATTTCATAAAGACGTTATTATATTTTGGTGATTTATAAGAATCTTTTTCTTTATTATGTGATTTTTGCCAGCTTTTCCAAAAGTTCTTATCTTCACTGACGTCTTTTTCTTCTGCTGTTATAAAATCGTCATTTTTATTCGGATATTTCATAAAAACGTTATTATATTTTGGTGATTTATAAGAATCTTTTTCGTTATTATGTGATTTTTGCCAGCTTCTCGAAAAGTTCTTATCTTCAATCTCGTCTTTTTCTTCTTCTGCTGTTATAAAATCGTCTGTTTCTAATTCTTGTTCACTATTATTTGGAATTTCACGCCGATGATTAGTTTTTGACACCGGACACACATCTTGTGTTATATCAAAACCGTGTTTATCAATTAATTCTACATTTGCTTCAAAACTATTAGCATCGCAATAATCTTCATCTAATGGAAATGATACAACCATACAAAATAATATCACACTATAAACTACAAACAGTAACTTTTGATACATTTTTGCTAACTGATACAAGGGAAGATTCAAATTGTTATTTTATATACAATATATTACTTAAATAAATGCACTGTCAGCAAATTTTTATTTTTTGTTTTTAATATAAAATAAAAATAAAATTAGAAATTGTTTTTATTTACTAGACATTGTTTACGGAAGATGTTTTTTATTTCAGGTATAAATTGTTTGTTTCATTGTCCAAGAATCGTATATTGATATCAGAAAAGTCCTTGAACGCTATTTGCGAAATTTCCGCATACTTGAAGTTAAGTACGTAATAAATAAATTATAATTTTTTTTTTTTATAAAATAATAATCGACTTTTTGACGAAAAACGTGTCTACGGTTAAAACTGGCCAGTCATTGATGCATAGCCTAACAAGCCGATTCAATGACTGAATATCTTGTGAAATTTTGGGAAAAATATAAAATCTCAAATATTTTTGAGTATTATTAATGTCTGTGTTTGTTGTAAAAGTTCCCAAAAAACAAAACTTGTTCCAATATTGTTCCAGACGTCCGTGTACGTCCTGTATTTCAAGCAACAGGTTATCAAAGACGTGTTCGACAGATTGCAGCATATATACAAGCTGGCACCGATGGTATACGGCCCTTATTACAGGAAAGAACGCCCGTTGAGGTTGCAGCTGCCTTACAATATTATTTGATACGATTATCGAAACCGCTTCTACCATTAAATATGCAAACATTGGCATTAGGTAAATAATATTTACAAATTTATATATACAGTGTGTAAAGTGATGAGGTTTCCTATAGGGAAAAAAAATTTAATATGAGTTTTATGAGAAAAACTTATTTTTTATTAAAAATTTTGCTTGTATCAAAACCCCTTATAGTCAAAGAAAGATCCAGTAATCACTTAAGATAAGATCAGAAACTTGATATTATATGTCGAGTTATTGATTTTAAATATGTCTAAGTCCGAATGTTACATCAGTATCGTGTTACCCATGGATTACTTGTTAATAATAATAATAATTATATTTTGGCAAATTAATAATAATAATAATAATTAAAAAGTAAGTCTCTTGTATGGCAAATATTTTTAACATATTTCACACGATACTGATATTCGGACTTAAAATCAACAACTCGACATAATATCAAGTTTTTGATCTTATCTTAAGTGATTACTGAATTTTTCTTTGACTATTAGAGGTTTTGATAGAAGCAAAACTTTTTATAAAGAATAAGTTTTTCTCCTAAAACTCATATTAAAATTTTTTACCCTATAAGAAACTTCATCACTTTAAACACTGTATACTTATATAATGCCAATTGCAAAAGTCATGAATTTATTTAGTGGGTGAAATTAAATAGTATCACAAGTGGTATTTATTTACAGTTTGATTAAAAATAATCACCCATATTCTCAACACGTTTTAGAGCACTTTTAGTTAAAACCAGTCAAAATTACAATGTTAGTTTTTGCTATTATTATATGTATCAAATATAAACTATTTTTATAAATTAAATACTTTTTATTATATTTAACATTTTAAAATAAAAATAATACGAGAAACAGTTCTAATGTTTTTTTAAACTAATGCTTTATACGCATTTTATCTAAAAGAAGTTATGAATACAGGCCAATTAATTTTAATATATTATTAAAATTAAATCATTTTGAAAAATTATGGAGAGTAGAGAATTTAAAAAAGGCGTGAAAATTGTTGGAAAGTACACATATTAATAAAAAAAATCTAAAAATACACAAGCAGGAAATACTGACATTATTTCCGGTAAAAATTAAATTATTAATGGAAATTTCTATTTGTAGCAATATTCCGGACACATTTTTAAACAGTTTTAATTTTTTTTATAAAATAAAACGACTTTAGGTTTAAAAGTTCTGTATTAATATTTATTAATGATCTAATACAAATGACATTTACAGTAAATAAAAAAATAACATCAATCACTGTGAAGCGGCACTGATTTAAATAAAATTTGACTTCCATTAATTAAAAATTTATAAAAATTTTACGATTTAGTTACTTCTAGTAACTTGTTTCTATGTTTTGTTCATTTACTGTAAATGCCATTTGTATCAGTTTTCGTGATGAAGACGGACGTTGAGTTCGTCGAAACGTCGATTGTTAATAAATAGAACTTTAACCTAAAGCAGTTTTATTACTTTTCCTAACGTAGTATTTCATATAAAATTTTCTTATTTAAATTAGCAAAGAAGTATTATTTTAAATTGTTATTCTACCTATAAATACAATATAAGAAAGTAAAAATATTTTCTCTTTTGGTGCGCGCAACACTAAATAAATATTTTTTGAATAGTAGGCATTTATCACAAATAGCTAAAATATTTTAGAACAGTCCTGTTACAAAACAAAAAGAGACACTGTAAAAAATGTAATATATATAGTTATGTAATTTTACATCACTATTAACAGTAAAATAGCAGCTTTTTGTAATTATTACTGAAATAATTAAAATACATTTATAGAATATGTAAATTTACATCAATTTTTTAGCTAAAATATATATTAAAATATAGCTTACAAAGTAGCTTAATAAATAGCATAAAAGCAGTTTAAAAAGTAGCTTATGATTTGACAGCTACTTTTGAAAAAAAAAATGAGCTAGAGCTTTATAAATTTTTAAAGAATAGCTTGTAGCTGTGTCTTAGCTATATTAATTGAGTAGCTTAGCATAGATGACACATGAATGTATTAGATGACTGAAATTAGATATAGCTATTTGAAAATTTTAAAACAAAATGAATATATTTTTTTTTGAAGATGCAAATGCAGACATTCGTCCAGACGTTGTGGCAGCCGACATTTTAGGTTTAATACGACAAGATATCAGAGGTCGACATTTAGAACTTATCACTACATTATTGGATCTGTTATATTTCTATCGAAAAAATGCTGCCGCAAATGAGCTGGCTGGATCTGATGTTCCAATTACAATGTTACCTGTTTTCTTTCAACTTCAGGTAACTGATTAGTCAACAATACACTTAACAACATTGAACAAAAAAGTTTACAATTTTTTTACATTACTATTTTTTACTAAATTTTATTTTAATAATTGATTAATTAAAATATCTAGATACATCTAGCACAAAATAAATATTAAAATGAAAAGTTAGATAATATAAATATATTAAAATTATAATATTCAAAATATATTAAATAATATTTAATGATAATGCAATCTATAATGATAGGTATGCAAAAGATATTACTTACAAATAAAAAATTTTATATATATTTTTAGTTTTTATTTTTAATATTTAGTAAATTATAAACATAAAAAATATTATATTGTTATTTCATATTAAGTCATAAAATTATATGTTATATATTTATATTTTACAATTTTATATATGACATCATGCCACGTTTTGTAGTATATTAGTTTTAGTTCAGCTGAAGCTGGTTTTTCCCAAAAATTTACAAATTTATTTTCCGTTTTTTAGTCTCAACATATTGTAAAATGGCGACTAATTGCGAATATCTTCATGGAATTAATTGATTTATCACCGAATTATCTACCATTTTATTCAGATTATCTTGTTTATAATCCTGACGATGTGGGTATAATTTTTTTCCAAAACTTATTTTATTATATAAAATATTGTACGTGTAATTGTTTTCGATCTTAGATGAATAATGGTAATTTTCGTTTTCCACAAACGATTGATGAAGATCACCAGAGATTTTTAGATGATAATCTTGTTTTACATCAAACTTTAGTCCAAACAGGTAACAAATAGTTTTATATAAATACGATAAAATATCAATAAAAGCCAAAAACTACACTGTTCAGAAATTATCTTTAATTGATTACCGATTTCGAAGAAAATCAAAATGAATACGTGTGTATTTTTAGTTAGTTTAATATAGTAAAAAATCTTTCAGAACTCATTATATAGAACAAAAGGGCTTTAGGTTTAAGTTCTGTATTAATATTTATTAATAATCCGACGTACTCTACGTATTCAACGCAATAATTTGTATTTGATTTGATTTAATTTTGAAAGAAAATATATTAGCGAATATTAGTCCGTATTCATAGTCCCTTTTAATGACTAAAAAGTACGCAAAGTTTGGAAATCGAAAAACGAAAGTTTCCCAAAAGAGCATAAATGAGAGGTATCATAAATAATAAATATATGAATGTGGATGAATGTGGGAACTACACTCTTTAATAAGTTTCCTACTGCCATACTCAATATACAAAATAAAATTTTTTTTTAGATTAATAAAGAGCTTTTTACTCAATAACGCCTTTTATAATATTGCATAAACTTAATGCTTAATGTAGGAATTAAATTTTTACTATAATTTATTGTCTTGTCTGTATATACATCGTTGTATCTTAAACAGAAATAAATTAATTATTATTATTAATAATACAAAGAGTTTGTCCCTCACTTTTATCTATTTATAATTTTATAGATTTACTCAAGTTATTGTAATTTAGTTTAGCATTGATAAATATTAATCAGGTGTTTTTTTTTAAGTGTGCATATTTTTTTTTGTAATGCACAAAAATGTCACAAACTGCATTTTGTGATATTACATAGCAACTGCATACAATGCAAATATTTAGTGTCAATAAACTTGGAAACGTTAACTTCATATTATAAATTATAAATTAAAGTTATTTTTTTTTTCAATTTAAAATTAAATATTCTAATTTTATAGTAAAATAAAATACTTATTTTTTA